>CM053507.1:15033405-15203705 GCA_028627145.1 Eidolon dupreanum
GATGCATAAAGTATGTCTGTCAATTTTTTGTGAGTTTTATTTATTATCCAGTGATGCTGATTAGAATATACCATAGGTGCTGGTCTAGTTCATAGATGTGAGAATTATGTAAAAGGGGAAGTCTTCTGGGAGAATGATCTGGGAAGAAGCTGAATTTCAGCAGAATCCTGAAAACTCATCAGCCTTTTCTTAAGTCAAAATTTGATGAGCAACAATTTAAGGTGAAAGCATGAAAATGAGAGAGTAGATGAATCAGGAGTAACAAGTAGTTTTACTTAATTTTCTCTTCTAAATAATATTTTAAACTCCTTAAAATAGGCCTAGGTATCTAACTCTAGCTTTGTAACCACACGAAATGTTCCTTTGTGTTACCTTTATAAACTATTCATTATGTAAACACACCCTTAATTCTTAAGGGAAGAAAATATGAATTGTCCCTATTATTAGGGACAATTGTGGGGCTGCTACAAAGCCCCACAAGTCTGTGTTCTTGTGCAAACCTGAGCACTATTTCCATTGAAAGAAAATGTTCCTTTCCACTTAATCCCCTTCTAGTAGAATTGATGCCACGACTCCTTGAACCGCCTGGTCGTTTGGTTTTATAAATACGAGCTTAAATGTTTTCAGATATCATCCCTATAAGCTAAAACCCATGTTACATTTTACAAGCTATTTTTACTATATACCATATTCTATTTTCTATTTACCATATTATTATGTTAAAATTCTGCAATTATTTCTTTTGAAACTTTTGAATACTATGTATTTACACTTCCTTTGGGAAGAAATGATTGGTTTTTAAATCACAAACACATTTCCACTATTAAAAATATAAATGGAACCAGATTTGTTGTCTAGATTTCATTGGGGAAATGTGAAAACAACGTTTTTACAGTGTGCCGGTTCATGGGGTAGATAGCAAAACTCCTGGACTTATTGCTACCTGGCTGCAGCAGAGGTTCTCAGGATGCAGCAGAATCACTGTGTGGTCTTGGGGTGCACTTGAAAGGTGGGAGGCTTCCTCATTAAGGGTTCAAGCAGGGCAATCAGTGGTTAGAGAAGAGTTTGAGGTTCTATACTTTTTGGGTTTAGGTAATATCAGAGCAGAGGAAGGTGGGAGAATTTCAAAAAGGTAGGTGGATAGGTCCTCACGATATCTGAACAGCTACCATAAGAGCACTAGGCGTAAGGACTGAGAAAGCCCAGCCTGAGGAGGCATTTTCGTCTTTATTCAATTTGCGGCCTATGCATAGGCAGGTCCCTGAGATGGCAGATCTCATTTTATCACTCATTAAATGTGATTTGTTAGCAATAACTAACTAATGTGATTGTGATGGGGACTGAGCAGAAAAAAAAATGTTTGCAGTTTTTGGTAAATTTGCGGTATTTGGTAAATATAGCACAGGCCTTCCATGAATGGAAAGCATCCTTGTTTGGGTTCAGCTGTGTAAAGAAATTTCACTATCGCCTTCTGACTACATTTAAAATTGATGCCTGGTAAGGTGGATGGTGAGAAAAAAACAAAGATCTTTTTGGTTCTATCTTCCATGCCTTAACCTGAAGGATGAGAAAATTCTGCGTACTTGTATTTCGCTTTCCTCTTAGTTTGAAGTCCAGATCTTAGTTTGAAGAACAAAGTCTCCAGCAGGTTTTTCGTGGTATTTATTTAGGGTCAGGGTGACCTTGTTCTCAGAGGGCTTCTGACATATTCCATTTGACACTCCTTTCTCTGCTTTGCTGTCTCTCACCTGCCAGGAAAAGCTCTGCCTCCACACCGAGGCAGGACCTTGAGTTTCAAACCGAGAGAATGACAGTCGGCAGCTGCTATCAAGACAAGCCAATTGCCTGCTTTGCAGAAGCTTGTCAGTAACCCTGACAAGAAAGGACTGGTCCGGAAACAATTTGCACTGGGCATGGGCTGATTATAGGAGTCATATCTCTGGAGGATTTCAATAACTTTGAAGGTCCCCACAAGCATGGTTTTTCATTCATTAGTGCAAAGCAAGTTATAATATATGATACTCAGAAAGCAAAATAGAAAGCAAAACAGGTTAATGTGTGAAACACGTCTGGGAAAAAGAAGCTCTTTTTCTTTTATAGCATGTAAAAACATCTTCCACTTGGCAAATTGTGTTTCTTTAAAAATAGCATAGAATCATGTGGTAGGAAATGAGAAAACAGAGGGGAAAGTACTCTAACATGCTTTCGGAAAGTTATGAATTAAATTTTACCTCTAAGCTTAATCTGAAAAGAGTTGCTTTTTCTGATGAAAAGTCATTATACTTATTTATTCAAACTTTTTTTTTTTTTTTTTTTTTAAATAAAGCTATCCCTAAAGGAAGTTTGAACAAAGTTTTGGCAGGAGGCAGTTGTTCCACTTTATTGTTTTATTTCTCAGAATGTGTTGTTTTTCAATTAGAATGTCAACAAAAATACTTTTAGAACTTTAAGTCAGTTTTTTTCTGCCATCTCTGTAACAATTAATTTCACCGCCTTTTTTAGTTATCATGAATGTAAATTTTTATTGATTTAAAAGGCATTTTGTTATGAGGAATTTTAAACATAAATAGAGGATAGAGGGCAGCAGAATGAGTCCACATCACCGCCTTTGAAGTTCTTCATGAACTCTTCATCTGTAGCCATCACTTCCACCTCTCTCTACTGAATTATTTAAAAACCATCACCAACTGTAATACATACTTTGTACTTATTTCAGTATATATCTGTAAAAGATAAAGACTAAAAATGCAGCGGTAACATAATTAGCACACCTAAAATATTAATTATATTCTAAATATCAAATATCCAGTGTATAAATTTTTCCAGTTGTCTTGTAATTTTTAAATTGATGTGCCTGAAGATGGAAACTTCTAGGTATGTTAGGTAGTTAGTCAGGCATAAGCAACAGGAGCCAAAGCCTTGCTCTGTAACCATAGAAACTTCCCTTGAAGACCGTCCTTAAGGACCTCCCAGAAACACCACCCTTTAAGGGTTATAAATTAGCCCAAATCCTAGAGCACAAATGTCATAAAAGCTGCTGGCTAAACCAGCTACAAACGCATGCTCAGAAAGTACTGCCTATAATTTCAGCCTCATTATACCATCATTATCATCTCATGACTATGCCTGGAAGTTCTAATTATAAGAGACTGAATTCTGGGTACTCACCTGCACAGTAGGCAAAGTTATATAGCAGCCAACTGTCAGTCAAGGTGACCTCCCATCTAGGACCTCCCATCACAGCCCCAATGTAAACAGACCTTCCCATTTCTGCATTGTTACAGCTCTCTTGGCTGAAAACTCGCCCTTCCCTTTGGGGTGTACTATTTTATATTTTTACTTCCTGAATTTCACAGGGCTACAGCCTTCCTTAGCACAGCCTGTCTCCTTCTAAAATGTACTTTCAATAAATTTTACATTTTCTCAAAAAAAAAAAATAAATAAATAAATTGAAGTGCCTGAATCAGTGTTTAGACAAGGTCCACACATTGTGTTTGTGGAGATGTACTCTGCTCTGTCTTTTAATCTTTAGGTTTTCTTGCCCTCTGCCTCTTTTTCCCTTAGAGTTTATTTTTTGAAGACACTGATCGCGTTGTCCTTTGGAGTTTGCTATATGCTAGATAATATTAATTGTGTCCCTGTTGGATCACATAAGTTCCTCCATCTCCTATAATTCTTGAAAATTTTTAGATGTATCTAGAGGCTTGATTTGATTCAGGTTTGATTTTCTGGCAAGAATACTTCAGAGGTGGTGTTGTATACTTATATCACACACAGGCGCGTAATGCTGATGGTTTCTCTTTGTGTTGTTAGTGGCCATTGATAACCATTTCTTAGACTCATTTTAGATGGACAGTCTTCTAATTCTACCAATTATTCTTTATTTCTGGTTATGTACTGAAGGTAGACACGTAGAGATATTCAAGATAGAGGTATATGAATCCCTTTATATATCTCATTATCCTGAATATATATCCAGCATATATAGAGATAGAGATATATGAAGGGATTTGTTAGAGTGATTTGACCTTATGCAGTTGTAAGAGCTGTTTTAACAGTCTCTGTAAAGTTGTTATCTTTGTGTTTCATATTGAAGCTTGAAGTCCATGGGTCAGGCAGTTGAGAAGGAAAGAAGGATGCAAAGTGGAAGAGAGCAAGAACAGCATCTACTAGAATATATAAGCATAATCAGTTAGTTCATGGTGCCTTTGACCTTGTTGGTATGAATCTCTTGAAGAAACCATTTTTTTTTTTTTTTTTTTGTCAAAGAGATATACTCACATGGTTGGCCCTGGGATCAAAAAAGCTAAAGGCTATGCTAGAAGAAAGTGGAGCAATTGCAGGTCTGACTTTTGCCTCATGTCAACGAGGAGAACCAGCAGATAAATGAAAATAGATGGGAATTACAAAATGGCTGCTGCTTTACTTTTGTCCTCTAAATCTTCTACAAGAATCTCTCTTGAGATCTAACCTACCCAGAAACATATAGTAAAGGAATTCTGGGAAATGTAGTTTAGTCTGGCCAAGTTGATACATGACAAAACCACCACAACGTCCAAATTGAAATGTTTAATAGGTAGTTGGATATATGAGTGTGGAACTTGGGAAAAATAAATGAGGAAGTTGTTAGTTACATAGATGGTTTTTAAAGGCTTGAGACTGAATGTAATTACCCAGGGAATGAGATTAGGGAGAGAAGGGAATAGGTCTAAGGATTTATGCCTGGTGCTTTCCAATTTTAGGAGACTGGTGAGAAGAGCAAGTATAAGAATAAATAGTGAGGCACACAATGAGTGGAGTAGCAGGAAAACTGAGTGAGTAAGGTATCCTGGAAGCTTCATGAAGAAAGTATTTTGAGGAGGGAGAGACCAACTGCATCAAATCCTGCTGATAGAACAAATATGATGAAGACTGAGCATTGGATTTATAATAACCTAAGGAGAGTATATAAAGAGATCCAAGACTAGTCAAGTGGATCCAAGTAGTTGCTTTCACCTTAAGAGGTTGAGTAGAAAAAGAAGGCTGGGAAGGTATGGCAGGTGAAGGAAGAGGAAAATCAGAGAAGAATGTAATTCAAGAAGAAATGGCAGTGAAGAAATACACACAATTTCTTGGTGGTTTGCTAGTTTTGATTTTCCTGAAAACGGAGACTAAGACTAAAACTTGGGTGCATGTAGTTTATTTTTAGGAGTTGACCTCATGAAGCTGAATTGATAGAGTGAGGAGAAAGACAAGAAATGGGAAGAAATTAATAAACTGTATTTTGATCTAGTTATCACTCCAAGACTTCTTGTAGAAAGCTCTTTAGAATTTTCCCTCCAAATAAATGGAAATTCTCTAGAATTTTGCCCTGATTAGTTAAGAATTGTCACCAGATGGGGTATTACTTTGCTAGTGCTACTCATAATACAGTACCACAGACCGGAAGGCTTAACCAACAGGAATTAATTTTTTCACAGTTCTGAAGGCTAGAAATCTGAGATCAAGGTGTAGATAGCATTAGTTCCTTCTGAAGGCCTTGAGGGAAGGATCTGTTCTGAGCCTTTCTTCTTGGCTTGTGAATGGCTGCCTTCTCCCTGTGTCCTCACATCATCTTCCCTTTATACATGTCTGTGTCCAAATTTACTCTTCTCATAAGGACACCAGTCCTATTGGATAAGGGCCCATTCTGATGACCTTATTTTAACTTGATTATCTCTATGAAGATCCTGTTTCCAAATACAGTCAGATCCTGAGATATCGAGGGTTAAGACTTTAACATATAAATGTTTTGGGCAGATGCAATTCAACCCATAACAGGTAGTGTTAACCTTCCCATCCTTCTAGGATATCTTATGCTAGGGTTGAACGAATTTCCCTGGATTAGTGAAAGACCTCTTGAAGAATATCTGAGCAACTCAGTAAGGGCTTGAAGTGGAATTCTGTGAGAGTATGTGAGAATTGTTCACCACAGCTGCCACTGAATTAGAAACAGGCCCAGGGGACATGGTTCAGGGTACCCAGAACATCTGCAGTATGTACTGGTATCACAGTAAATTATGATTACTAACCTGACACGGACTCTTACCATCTTACGAAGTTGGCTAGTAATGTACACTTTCTTATCAAGTCACTTTTCACCTCTGCTGAGCATCTATTTCATCTCTTCTCTCTTCTAATCTCCAGCACTTCTTTCTTCAGCTTTAATCCCAGTTGATGAACTTGCTGCTGATTTCACTGAGAAAATCAAGCAATCAGAAGAGGACTTCCATGAGTCTATGATGCCCAGCTAGTCTAACTTCTCTCCTGTTACTTGGACGTCTGTGCTGCTAGCTAATGTCAGCCCATCAACTACCTCCTGCATCCTCTTCCTTGATCTAGGATATTTCTTTAGTCTTTCATATCTTCACCCTCACTTCTTTGACATTAGTTTTCCCCTGACTACTTAATCTATTCCATTAGCATACAGCAAGCTATTATTTCTTATGAGTTCAACTTCTGCATTGTACTACTATCCTATGTTTAGCTCTTTTTATAGCAAGACTTCTTAGGATAGCTGTCTCCACTTTCTGTGTCCAATTTCTCCCCAGTGGTCTCAGTTGACTCCTTGCCAATCAGGCTTTCACCAGCCTATCTACAGTTTCCAGTCTATCAGTGAGTGTTGCTGAACCCAGGTTCAGTGCTCACTCCTCATTTGTCTTGATGTATCCGTAGCATCTAATGTGCTGAAGACTCTCTCCCACTGAAACACTTACTTCACTTTGATTTCAGATGACTACACTCACCTCTTCTGCTACCTGGGTGACTGCTCCCTCTCAGTCTCTGTTGCTCATTTCTTCTTATCTTCCCAAACTTATATTCAGCTCAACCCTCTTTCCCAAACTCCAGACTCATATCTACATCTCCACTTAGGTAATTAATAGACGTCTCAAACTTAACTTGCCCAAAATGGAGATCTAGAAAATTCTCCACCAAACCTTCTCTTTCAAGTTTTTAACACTTTAGTAAATCTTCTTATTTTTCCATGTTAGAAACCCTGGAGTTATCTTTAACTTTCACTTTCTCTCGTATCTCACAATCCAATCCTTCAGTAAATCCTGTCACTTTTGCCTCTAAAAATATATCTAGAATCCAACCACTTCTTTCCACTTCCACACTACCGTGGTTTCCATGCCACCATCATCTCTTTCTTGGATTACTGTAATAGTACCCTGATGGTCTCCCTGAGTTTGCATTCATCCCTCTTCAGCTTATTCACAACAAAGCAGCTGGAGTGACTTTGTTAAATACAATCAGATCCAATCTCTTTACTGCTTGAAGTCTTCTAGTGTTTTCCTTTTCACTTAGAATAAAAAGTAAGAAGTATTCACTGTGGCCTGACCTTCAATTTCTTCACTAACCTTATCCCTTACATCCTTTTCCCATCTTTCATAGTGGCATTCTTGCTTTTGCTTAAACATAACCATCATACTTATGCCTCAGGGCCTTTACCTTTTCTTTTTTTCTTTGTTCCTCATCTGCCCTAAAGTTATCTTTCCTTACCTGAGATAAATTCTTCCCTCAGGCCTTTGTTCTTATGCCACCTTTTAGAAAGGCCTTCCTGATCTTCCTATCTAAAATTTTGAGCTCCTTTCCAATATTTCTTATTTTTCTTTTCTGGTTTATATTTATTCTCAACTCATCACTATCTAGCATAGCACCTATTTTACTTATGGATATTGTTGATTTTTGGTTTTCTATTAGAGTGTAAACTCCATGAGAGTGGGGATATTTGTTTTTTTTTTTTTGTTGTTTGTTTGTTTTTTAAAACCTCTGCATCCCCAATACTAGGACCAAGGCTTGCATGATTCTAGCCAATTGGTCTCTTGTTCTGAGTGATACACTTTTCTTGGCCTATTGACTCACAAGTCAAGTCAATATGCTCTATATTATTATTTTTACTATGACATGGAATAAAAAAATCCCAAACAGGAAAAGGAATGTTTTTCAGAACTTAACTAACACAAGTTCAGGGGACTGAGAAACCAGTAAATAAATCAAGATATTGGCTTTGAAACCATGCTGGTTGAGTATTTTCTGGGCCACTCAATATGTTAGTAATATTTTAAGGTCAAATAATACATTTGAGAATTAAAATTCATAGAATTTAAGCTTGCTACCTGGCCTTGGTTTCTTTCTGTGAAAAATGTAGAAACTGACAAAGGATAAGTAAGAGATACCCTTTTCTAATGGTAAGAGAAAATGATTGAGAGATTGTTTTATAAAGAAGGAAAGTAATGAGTTAAAAAAGCACGAAAAGAATTTTAATATGTGAGGAAGAACGTTGACAACAATTGATAAAAAGGTATGCAAATAAAAAAATGACAAAGAATAAGAATAAACAAGAAAGCTGAATTATCATTGGCTAATTCTTAAAAAAATGACCATAAACTCTAATCTAGCTCTTATAAACTTGTTTTCCAGTTTAGAGTGCCTGCCATTCGCTTCTTTCTCTCCAGTTAATTACTTTAAACTCCCAACCTATCCTTACTGGTATTAATATTTATTCTTGAAACTTCATCCCAAATTGTCCAAGACCCCCGAGGGTGGACTCAATCCTAAAGGTGTAAATCTTGCTTGCAAAGGCCAAATAGGAGGAATTGGTAACCTGCTCTGTCCACGGACACCATTCCTTCTCAGGCTGCCCTCTGCAGCTGCTGGCGAAGACTGGTTCTGCTCATTCTGAAGAATGCAGCTGAGTTTTGATGCTCTACATCTCTCAACAACTTTATCATGTCCTTCACTTTGGCTGCATAGGAATATGTATTTCTGATCTTGAATAGGATATCTTGCTTGGGCTATTATTGGACTTGGAGAAATGTCAGACTTCAATCTTATTTTCTTATTATAGTCAGTTCTTATTATAGTCAGTTCATAGTGCTCTGCTATTTTCTTATTATAGTCAGTTCATAGTGCTCTGCTTCGAGCCTGGATTCCTAGTGTAAAGTCCCCTTCTCTTTTAAATTCTAATACGGGAATTTTTCCTTTGGTTTCTTTTTCTTGCTACCTGTTGTTAGATTAAGCAGTTCTTGTTCATTCTAGCAATTTTACCTTATTGTGAATCTTGGAAAGTAGAGTTTGTGTTCTCAGTACCTTTCCCTTTCTATGTCACTTTGCACCTATGGAAATTGGTCCATAACTCCTATTGAGATGTGTGTATGTGTGGGGGGATGGGGTGGAGTGGGGGGATTGAGGATGATGGCATGAGCCCAACTTTTTATATTAAGGGCTAAAGTAGACTTAAAAATCAAATAAAAAATTATATTTATTTTCCTTAATCTTGTACAATTAACATGGTTCACTCAGGTGATAACATCTCTGAACAAAGAAAATCTGTTCCAGTATTCTCTACCTACCTTATCAGTGATCAATTTATATTAGTAATGAAAAAGAAACAATAAAACATGCAAAGTGACAAATGTCTTACAAAATATTACCCAGAATTGGAAAGGCTATGAAGCTACAGATATCCTACTGGTTTGAGTGCAACTTGATACAAATATTTGTGTGGATATTGATATTAAACAGCATATCATTTATTTATTACTGCATAGCAAACTACCCTAAAATTCAGTGGCTTAAAATAATAAGCATTTATTCTTCCTCATAAGTCTACAAGTTGGCTGGGAAGTTCTGCTAGTCTTGGCTAGTTTTATTCACATATCTGCAGTCCGCTGGGGTCAGGTAGGTAGCTCTATTGATCTTGGCTGTGCCATCTCACATCTCTGAGATTGGCTAACTGCAGGCTTGTCTAGGATGGGTTTGCCTGGGATAAATGGACTCTCCTCTCTGTACTTAGCAAACTGGAACAGGCTTTTCACATGTGGTGGCAGGATTCTAAGAGAGTGAGAAGAAGCACGAAAAGTCTCTTGAGACCTAGGCTTGGAATTTACAAAGTTCCTTCTGCCAAATTATATTGACCAAACAAGTCATAAGTTTAACCTAAATCCAAAGGGTGAAGAGATAGATTTCACTTTTAAATGAGAGGTGCTGCATAGTCACATTGCAAATGCATGTGTAATAAGAGTCTGACTCATTTTTTTAATGTTAAACTGCTGGCAGCTTTTTTCTTTTGGCTGGCAGCTTTTAATCTTCACTCATCCCTCTTCTCTTTCTGCCCTACATCTGGGTAAACTAATAAGAAAGCCTGGGCGCCTCCTCCTTTGGAGCCAGTGAGAAGTTCAAACCATTTCAAACCCCCATGTATGCAGGAACCTTTACCCCGGTACCACCTTTTAACCATCATAAAACCTCAAGCTAGATCGTTTTCCTGCTTTCTCAAAGCCATGTTTGAATAAGTATGGGAGATGTACTCTGCTCTCCCCTAAAATTCTCATTATCTAAGTGATACACCTTTTCATACTCTCTTGGTGTGTGTGTGGCATCATTAGTCTTGACACCAAAGTCAAATTTGGTGTCCATCCTGAGTGACACAACAGTGCGAACATAGGTAAGTGTGCAGAAATACAGCCATTTATGAAACTGATCACAATCAGCATCTGCCACAGAATGTCAGTCACAAACAACCCTCCAATCGCAGTATTTTATAAAAGACAAAGGTATATTTCTTGCTGATGTTAATGTCTCCTCCTTCTCCTTTGCCTCCTCCCCCTCCTTTCTCTTCTTCTTCTCTTCCATCTCCTTCCTTTTCTTCTCCTCTTTCTCCCCCTCACCCTTCTCTTTCTCCTTCTCCTTTGTGGGCTTTATTCTATTCCTGTTGATGTGACTGTGGCAATGGCTACTGACGCCACCACATAAGGTTGGTAGGTACTATTTACATGGCTTTGTTGTGTGAGTCCTTTGCATTCTGGAATCCAAGATAATGAAACAGTCCTTATCTGGGACTGTTTCTAATGCAGTTCTAATGTCAAAGGAAAAAGAGCACAAGAGCTGTGGCAAAAACGCATTGGCTTTTAAAACTTCTACTTGAATGTGGTATGAGTCACACCTTCTTATAGGCAAATGGCCAAAGCCAGGCAAATATTCATGCTCAATGGCAATGGGACAAGAATTTATACTCCTTCCACAAAGAGCATCATAAATCACATGGAAATGGATGAATAATTTTCTTAATGGAAGGGAGGAGATTAATTGGGAATGATAATATAATCTGCCCAGAAACTTTTACAGTAAGGTCACAGCTTTAAAATTTCTCTTGGTTTTTGATCTGCTAGTTTTTTTTTTTTTAATCTAAGCAAACAAGATGTTTGAAAAAATGGAGCTATGAGGAGGATCATCACAGCCTTGTGCAAGAGACACTCCCATTAAAGGGAAATTGTTAACATATTATATATTGTTATGATACTCTATTCATTAAAATAATATTATAGAAGAACAGTTAATAATATAGGAAAGTGTTCACAATATTGTTATGGTATAAGTTTATATAGAAAGTATATACCAAAAGGCTTGTTCGCTTTTAGAAAGTTTTAATTGTAGTAAAAAAACTCTCAAATAACATAAATTTTACCATCTTAACTATTTTTAAGTGTTTTAGCTTATTCTTATTTAAGAAATAATTATTTATATAACTATGTATTGGGAAAATACCAGAAGAAAACATATTTAAACATTTATAGAGAAATCTCTGTGTTAGGTAAATTTTATTTTCTATTATTTACTTACTTTTATCTAATAAAATCTTAAAAAGAACAAGTAGCTTTTGCAGCATAAAATATAAAAAATGAGAAGTGGTGAAAATTTGGACTATTTTTGATGTAAAGAAATATAGAAATGCAATTTTTTTAAATGAACACAAAGTGTGATAAATAATAGAATATAAGCAGTAGTATTTGCACAGGTCGAATTTGACACCCAGATTGTGATCTTCTAAAAATGTTAGTGGTTTGGAGATTTTCTTCTCATTCACACTGATTTGGTTAACGCTAATCAAAATGTTCCAAAGCATCCAATGGAATACCTTCGAGTTAGAGTTTAGATAGTTAGCATCCCTTGATATGGGAAGGAATGTATGACCATTCTAGGTCCCCGATTTTCATAATCTAGACTATTTTCCCCCAAAGTAGAAGAAAAATGTAACAACATTTTTTATTAGCATTCTGTTGGATTTATAATATCCAGCTATTTAGACAGCCCCTCTTTGGTGTGTCAGCAGCTGGAAAGCAGGAGCTGTATCTGACATATACTATGTCAGAAGCCCTGAATGGATCTGCATCCCTGAAATGTGGTGCTGGTGACTGACGGCCAGGATCTTAGCAAGGCTACAGCAAAAGAGATCATCAACTGTCTTAAACAGTGCGTTGTTAAAAGGAACAATGTTTGTCATTTTCCAATTGCTTTGTCAATAGTTAGGGACTTTTAAAAGTTAATTCACACATTCCTCCCATGTAACCTACATGATTTGACTACATCTAGTACATGAGACACTGGGTAATTAAGTGGAATGTTTGGATTGGGATTGCAGGAATTTTGCAGATTATTTCTCTCTTAAATGTCAAATCAATGTAGTTTTAAATTAGTAAAATAAACATATAATATATTTATAATAAATGTAGATATGATGCTATTGCACTAAATTGACAGGAGGAAAAGGCAGAATATAGACACTAACTCAATATTACAGATGATGCTATTATGGGTTGCTTTAGTGTAAGGAGCAGATGACCTGCAATGTATGATGTTTCCTGGGGTATCAGTATGTTATTTTTCATACCAATTATTCTAAATTTTAATTTTAAGATTAGAGTCCCTATTTAAGAAGAAAGGAGTATAAAACATGTGATTTCAGTTGGTCTATCAGTGGTGATTGTATAAAAATAATTGCTAAAAGAAGAAACTTCTTTTATTTAGAAAATTGTTCATGTTCTCAATCTTTGAGTCATTTTGTCTTAAAAAGGTCAGGTTATTCTGTGAAATGATGGGGAGAATTTTATTTGCTGTGTTTTCCTTTAAGCCTCAGAATAAATTTTTCAAACAAAGGCTTATATGGGAGTCTAGTTTATTACATGGAGCTGCTATGCCTGAGGCAGTAATGTAGGAGAGGGGATTGGAGTCCTGTTTATCTGGCGTCCTTGATCCGGTTCTCTTTGTTGATCTTCATACATCTCCAGAGATCTCCTGGGCTCCAGGAGAAGCCAGTTTTAACCACTCATTTGAAGTATAAAGTAGCATTGCTTTGCTCTTACAAGTAAATTCACATATGGTCCCTTCTGCCATCAACACTTTAAAAAATAACCCTGCTAAGACCCCGCAAGCTTCTAAACTATGTTCAGCTTTCAAGAGTTTACAATTTCTACTAAGGAAATGTTTGAATTTCAACATTTGCATTAAAATGATTGAGCAATCACATTTTCATAAGGAACATCTGTTGGAGTTAAATTTAACATGGCTTTACCTGTAATTATGGCCACAAAAGAGTTATTCAGACACTTGCACATAGGGTTTAGCATGCCACGTGCACCAGTCTCATATTTTAATATGAGAAAGGACAATCTGCAGCTCAGTAACGTGGAACCAAAGGTTACAAAGTCCAGGTAATATGAGAAATAGAGGACATAATTTTTTATGTATGGAAAGAGGCAGATTACCTAGAGTTTACAGGCAGAACAAAGAAAGCTTTGAGACTTACATGATGCAGTTATTAAAGGAAGCAGTAAACGTTTAGAACTAAGCTATGTTCAGGAGAGGACAGCAGAAATGTGATTGAATTCCTTCAAGGTTTTGATCTTTGTGAAACCCAATTCTACATCAATTATATTATGCTAAAACCAATAAGCGGGTAGGTGTGCGGGGCCGTACACAATTTGTGGCATCCAGTGCCAAATGAAAATGTGAGTCTCCTTGTTCAGAAGCCAAGAAAAAAAAGGCCTACTAAAGGTAGCATGAAGTTTTGTCCTTCCTTTCATGTTTCTCTCTGACTTACCATGATGAATTTTATTTGCTACTTAATATCATTCTAAGTAAAGAAAAATTAAAACTTGAATTATTAGCAAACTTTCACTGTTAATCTTTATTTCCTGCGATAGCAGTTTTAATGCAAATTTAGGAACATTTAACTCTTATGCAGAATCATCCAAATTACCCAATTCATATTTCGTAGTTCAAACATGCATATATATTTTATTTCTACCAGAACAGTAGAAACACTGCCCAAAACTAACTCAGCTGTTGCTATATCACTTTTTGATATGTGCACATTCTACCAATAACCTCTACCTTCAGTTTACCAATAACTAAGAAAAGATGGAAAAGAAAAGGTACTATGGATTATCTTATCTTTCCCTTTCCATGTGATTATTTTCAGCGTAAATGATTACTTAATGCAGAAAAGTAACATGAGTAAGAAAGGATGTGATGGTGTTCCTTTGACATTTCTGTTTTTGAGAACACTATTTTCTGCTTTAGGCATTTGAAATACATTCTAGTTTGAATGTAGCATGGCCTCTCAGGGCTGCCAACATCCCCACTTAGTCATAAAGGGAACATGCTTATCTTGGGCTCTTTTTGAGTCTTGTTGAACTCTCACATATATCTTAAGTCCACCAGAATTCTCTGCTCAGTGGTATCTTGAATGCTATTTGCAAATGGAAAAGGTAATTAGGTAATTAAAAAGGTAATTATTACCTAGGTTATTATTATTACTATTACTACTACTATTGTTATTGTTTTAACCTGTTAATTACCTAGGTAATTATTATTACTGTTACTAATATTGTTATTGTCTTAATTTATAACACAATACTATGTCAAAATACCTGCTATAACTGCTATAACAAAATACCAGAGACTGGGTAGCTTATAAACAGTAAACATTTATTTTTCGCAGGCCTGGAGGCTCAGAAGTCCAAGGTCATGGTGCCTGCAGACTCGTTGCCTGGTGAAAGCCTGCCTTCTGGTTTATAGTTGGCCCTCTTTCCCTTAAGAACTCACATGTAGGAGGGGGCAAGAGAGCTTTCTCCAACCTCTTTCATAAGGGCATTAATCTGTAGCCCTCATGACCTAACCACATCCAAAAGGCCCTGCCTCCTAATATCATCACCTTGCAGGTGAGGGTTTCAACCTGCAGAGTGAATTTTGGGGAGATTACAAACTTTTAGACTCTAGTAGTGATAGAATACCCTCACATTGTGTAGGCTGTGTCCTCCAATGCTTTTCATGTTGGGCTTGTCCCTGCCTTCAGTTTCTTCTCTTCTGAGCAGTGTCTGTTTGTTTGCTGTGTCCAGTGTTTCTCATCCTGGCTGGCTCATTGGTCAAAGAAGAGAGGGAATCAGTGGAAGGTGGTAAATGTGACTTCCCTAGAAATACCATTCCTTTTCCCCGTGCCTGGTTTTCTTTCTTGTGAGTCTCGCCACTTAGTTATATGTAGGTCTTTCCATCCTGTTTAAAGTTCTTCTGTCACCTAGAGAACATGATGTTCTAGAAATGTGGCTCTAATAGTGTGATTAAGCCTTTCATTTTCTTGATATTTTAGTTTTTAATGTTCTTTGGATTAACTTTTTACAGTAGGCTGAAGAGTGGTCCCCCCAAAGATTTCCATGTCCTAATAGCTGGAACCTGTGAATAAGTCACCTTACATGGTAAAATGAACTTTGTTGATGTGCTCAAATTAAGAATCTTCATATGGGGAAAAAATTAACAAATAACAAGTGCTGGTGAGGATGTAGAAAAAAGGGTACCCTTTTACACTGTTGGTAGGACTATAAATTGGTGCAACCCTTATGGAAAATAGTATGAAGATTTCTAAAATAATTAAAAATAAAGCTGCCATACAACCTAGCAATACCACTTCTGGGTATTTATTCAAAGAAAACAAAAGCACCAATTTGAAAAGATATATGCACCCCTATGTTCATTGTAGTATTATTTATAATAGGCAATATATGGACTAAACCCAGGTATCCATCAATAGATGAATGGATAGAGAAGAAGTGATATATATATATATATATATATACACTTAATGGAATATTACCCAGCAATAAAAAAGAATGAAATCTTGCCATTTGCGACAACAGGGATGGACCTAGAGGATATTATGCTAAGTAATATGTTAGAGAAAGACAAATGTATGATTTCACTTATATGGAGAATCTAACAAAACAAATGAACAAACAAAACAAGACAGAAACAGACCCATAGATACAGAGAACAAATTGATGGTTTCCAATGATGAGGGGGATGGGGGAGATTGGGGAAAATTAAAAAAAAAAATAAAAAGAATTTTCACATGGAGCGATTATCCTGGATTATCTGAGTAGGTCCAATGTAATCACAAGGGTCCTTATAAGAGGGAGGCAACAGTATCAGAGTGAGGGAAAGAGAGAAGAGAAAAGTTGGAAGTAAATGTTAGAGCAGAGGGAAAACACTACACTGCTGACATTGAAAACAAAGGAAGAAGCCATGAGCCAAGGAATATAGGTTTCCTCTAGCAACTGGAAAGGAAAATGAAACATATTCTTTCCTAGAGCCTCTGGAAGGAATCAGTCCTGCTGATAACTTGGTTTTAGCCAATGAAACTGATATTAGATTTCTGAACTTTAGAACTATAAGATAAGAAATGTGTGCTGTTTTAAACTGCTGTTTGTGGTAATGTAGTACCAATGAGAACCTGATAAACTGCTCTTCTTAATAGTTTTGGTAATTAAAATATTTCCTTCAATAGATGGATTTTTCTACCAAATAAAATAAGCCCTCGTATTATGATAATAAGGAGAATTTTGATCTTAGCGGTTGAGTATCTCCAGAAGGGTGTATTAATCGGGTCTAATGGAATTATATAAAATAAGGTCAATTTCACTAAATCCTTTAAAAATTGTAGAATATAGTTGATGAAAGTAAGGAATTCATTTTAGTCTATTACCTAATGTTAATATATTGATTATAAACTATGACCAAGAAGGTGTGTATGATACAAAGAATAATACTTGACTTCATGGAGTTTATAATCTGGTGAAATAAAAAATGCACAAATAACTGTAGTATAAGTCAAAATATGAGTGCCATGGGAGATATAATATGATATTGGAGATTAATGTAGGACCTTTCTAGAAGGAGCCTGGGAGGGTAAAGAATTTTAGGTTGAACAATTTCCATGTTCATATGTTGACGTGATTGAATTTATTGAGAATGAAAAAGCTGTTGAATGGTAGAAAGTATGAAAGAAGAGGAAAATGAATGATTGCTGCTGCAAATCCAAAAGGGAGTTAATAATGTAAAACTAATTTTAATTAATTAAAATTAATTTAATTAATTTTAATTAATTAAAATTAAAATAATAAAATTACATAATAAATAATAAATTTTAAAAAAGTGGTTTGCGAAGAAGAATAATGAGTGAACATGTGCTTTATATAAAATATATAACAAGTTTGCATTAATTAAAATGTATGGATTTACAAAATGACCAGGCAGACAAATAATTGGATCAAAATACATAGTCCAGAAATAGATGTGAGTAAATATAACAAGTTAGCATATGATGGTGAAGGTTTTAAGGATCAACAGAAGGAGGGATGAATTTTTCAATGTATAATGTTGTATCAACCTTATATAATTGTTAATTTTTTACATTTGTTAAAAACCAGGTTAACCTTATAAAATTAATAAAGCCCAATCTTTTCCTTACTCTATATACCAAAATTTGCAAATGACCCAGAGGTTTAAGTATAAAAACAAAATTATAAAAAAAATAAATAAAAGTGGTGAATATTTTGATAACTCCTCAGGTAGGTGGTTCTTTATCAACATGAAAACAAATTCAAAACTTAAAGGAGATTAGTAGTGTCGATTCTCTCTAAAATATTTTCTAAAAGGTGAGGAGTGAGAGAGATGGAAGGACATTAACTAAAATGTTAGTAATTGCTTCTGGAGAGTGGGATTTTGAATCATTTTTACTCTCATGTGTCTATTTTTCTGTATTTTTTTTTACAAGTAAACCAGTTTTCAATTTTTAAAAGATAAAAGGTGTTCATTATTTGGAAGTGTTTGGAATACAACAATTTGGGGTGCTTTGTCTGTCAGCCTATGTGTTAAAGTAGGAAAATAAGTTATGAAGTATACTAAATATTAAGGACTGAATAAAGAAGGTAAGTGGTATATGAGCTTTAAAGACGCTGGCGAGAAACTCATTAAAGGGGCTATCTGTAAACTTCAGGGCAGACTGGGAGATAAAGCAATGCAGAGAGACAGTTGACTGGGGGTGGGGAGCAGGGAGTGGAAGAAATTGAGCTTGTGAGGAAAAGGACAATAGAATCATTAGGGTGGACCTGATGGCAGGACAGGGGAAATTCTGAGTTCTGGATTTCAGAAATTAAAAAATTAAGAATGATGTTGAGATACAAGGAATAATTGTTTCTTATAGGAAGTGGAAGTAGGTTGGAAATGAATGTAATTTGAGTTGTTCAGGGTTACACTTGTCGCCCAGTACTTTTACAGAAAGGACTCTTGGAGGAAAAAACTAAGAATGCTCTTAGAAGTGTGAAGAATTAGAACACTATGTATTATGTATTATTTGTTAATATCAATGATATAATTATCTCAAAAAGTTAATGACATTAATAAAATTTAAACCATTGCACAAAACCTGTATTTATACAACTTGTACAATTTGTTAACTGTTTCTTAATCTTGCCTTGACTATCTCCTCCCATTTTTTATTTCTTAAGTAACATTTAACTTTACTTCTGTACTTCTATGGACAATATTATTATTATTATTATTTTTTGCAGAAACGTGCGCATTTTAAAAATAAAGTTACACAGTCTTGACACTTGTTTAGTGTATTTTAAATGATTAGTTTTAATGTGATCAGCATTATGCGGTGACCTCTATGATTTATATTAGTTGAAATATAGTTTTATGGTTTAATAAAAGATCCACTGAAAGAAATCTGAAGAGAAGTATTGAATTTGTTTATATGTCTATGGTAGAGAAGAGTATAAATGAATCTTACAAAAATTAACAACCTTTTTCTGCTGATGGTTCACCATCCCTGCCAACCTCTCATAAAACTCAATTTTTATATCAGAAGATCTTTATATTCTGATGTTGGCTTTCATTACATTTTTATATGATTGCCTATTTATGACCCTCTTTCAACTATTATCCTCTGTTAAAGGCAAAAATTTGGTCTTACTATCTTTTTTTTATGTTCATTGAGGTTAACTGATTAGAACAAGGATACATACAAAAATAATAAATAGTATTTGCTTAGAGTTAAAAGTGCAACATAAGTTCATTCCACAGAACCACATTTTGAAAATGCTTTGCATGTAAATGTAAATATAGTTTTTCCTAATTCTGGTGAGTCAAGTTGTTTAATGAAAGGTTAGATGAATAAGCCACAGACCTTTAAAGGCAATTAGTTTTATTGACATAATTTCTTCAGTTTGGTGAGAAGTCAGTTTTAATTCTTAATATCAAAGAGTTTTTATTTGGAATTTTCCTCTTTTTTAAATTTAATGATAGTTGAGAGCATATTCTGTAAAAACTTGAAAGGGCTAATTGGAATAATTTAGGCAATGTTCTAAATTTTCTATTAAAATCCCCAAATAAACTTGAATCAAAGGAAATTTTTCTATAGTTGGAAATTTTCTTATACTCGAGGCTCTTTAAATGCCACATGTACACTTTACAAAATTGTTCCATCTTACTTTTGTTTGCAAATATTTTTTACTCGTAAAACTGAACTGCTAAGACACCCAGTGATGTTCACTTGTTGTGGACTGAGTTATATCCCCCTCCAAATTCATATATTATTGATGTTCCATCCTCCAGTACTTCAGAATGTAACTGCATTTGGAGATAGGATCTTTAAAGAGGTAATTAAAGTTAAATCAGGTCAGATGGGTGGACCTTAATCTATGTGACTGTATCTGGAGATTGGGCCTTTGGAGAGGTGATTAAGTTAAAAAGAGGCCAATGGATGGGATGGGGCTCTAACCCAATGTTCATAGTGTCTTTATAAGGAGAGGAGGAAACCCTAGGGATGCATGTGCACAGAGGAAAGGCCATGTGAGGACGCAGTGAGAAGGTGACCATCTGTAAGCCAAGGAGAGAGGCATCAGGAGAAACCAAACCTATGCACACTTTGATATTGGACTTCCAGGCTTCAGAACTGCATGAAATGGGATTTCTGTTGTTTAAGCCACACAGTCTATGGAATTTTGTTATGGCAGGCCTAGCTGACTAATAAATTTACTAAAAGATGACTCCCCCCACCCCCTGAATATTCTATGAGATTGAAACTTCAGGTTTTTAAATTAATCAGTACTTTACTATGTCACTGCTGTAAGGCAAATGGAAGGCTAGATTTCCTGGACCTCTTGTGTATTGAGGGCCTGTGTTACTAGTTCTGGAACATTTACTTATTGGCATAAGAACCTCCAGAATTTCCCCTTCCCAGATGATTGTGGAAACATGAGGTAGGATTGCTCCCTGAGTACCTATACAGTTTTATATAAAAACTTTCATTCTTTCATTGAGTTTGGGAACTGGAGGTCATTGTTACCACAAATTTATTCTTTAATTTATCCTTTCTGATATAACTGTGTGTTATATTAGTTAAAAATAAGTGACAATGAACTAATATTTTCTTGAAGTTAAAGAAGACATAAACAAACAAACAAACAAAAAACCCCCCCAAAACAAGTATCACCTTAGGAATACATGACCAACAAAATCATTTCGATACCTTGTTTATGCAAATTATTGAAGCCGCAGATAATTTGATGATTTCTATTCATCTCCCTAGAACAAAGTTAAAAATATTTTATTCATATCAGGGGAAGAATATTTGGGTGATTAAAGTCCTAGAGCTGGCAAATGTGACTCTTCACTGTTTATAGAACAGCATTGGCAAGATTCCTAAACATCACCATTTATAAAATCATAAAAACCCCTATTCAACATGAAACAAAGCCAAAGTTCATTTGCACAGTTTTGCTGCTGTAATTGAAACCATTTAGAGTTGTTTATTTTTCTAAGATCAGAAACAATAAAGATAGCATAAACGAGAAACTGACCCAGTGTGATGCTATCGGATGAATCAAAGAAAAACAACTAAGTTTTTACATACACAGTTGAGCTCATTCTCTTCCCGACTGTGGTTAACATGCCAGCATGAGGCTTTATATTGTCTTTTTTGAAATTAGGGATGAAGTAAAGGGCAAGTTCGTGGTGATTATAAAGATAGCTCTTTCTCAGTAAGTTTCTCTTCTCTTCTTCTTTTTAATATATACACTATAACATGAATCTGATTAGGGAGGAAATAAAACAAATATTTTAGTGCAACCAGTCATTCTGTACTTCACAAAGACAAAATGTTTTTCCCTTTGTTAAAAAAAAGTTTGGCTAAGGAATTCAATATGCATTACTTAAAGACTATAACTATTAAGCAAACATAACAAAGACCAAAAGTTAAAATAAAGTGAGCTGATTCCCAAATGTTCTATTAGGAGACAATAGCAAACTGGAGCAGGGTTCATAAATTGAGGAGGCAATAGGGAGCAAGTGAGTGGTTATTAGTCTTTCAAAGAAGATGTTTGGCCATTCCATTTGTTTTGTTTTCACTGTTCGTGTTGGTAGATTTTCAGACCTGATTCTATTGATATATGTGAATGAGACTCAGATAAGAGAAATAGGATGGTGAAAGTGAGAGTTGTTTTAGGGTCATATCCTTTAGGAGTTTACTGAGGGTACCCTCTTAGACATCCTGATGCGACTGAATGCTTGGATAGAGCCATCAGCCGAATTCTTGGAGAGCCAACATTAGACAGGTGTGAAGACACCTGTAGTTAGGTTCAGGAGAGAAGAGACAGGTTCTACCAGCTACAACTGCAGCTGGGGAGGCAGCCAGCTGTCCAGGGTCCCAACCAGAGCAGCCACCTGGGATCAGTCAACAGTGAAGTCCAGTGAGTGACAGTGAGTGACGAAGTGCTCCTTCTCCATCTGGACACATTATTTTTTGTTTTGTTTCTGTTCAATAATTGTAAAGTAAGGTTAGGAAAATTACTGAAAACCTAGAATTTAGAGCCTGGATTTACTTGAAAGAGATTGTATTATAACAGTAGAGAGTAAGATAATTATTTGCATTATTATTATGTAATTTTCCCCTGATACCCAGTGGAAGGTGGGCTCATGGATGATAGGTTTAGATTCATTATATAAATCCAAGAAGCAACAGACTTTTGCACAAGTGGAATTGTATTGTGTACATTATTGCTCCTTATACAAACATTTATTGATATTTGCTAGAAATAAGGTATTAGGCTACCCATTTTACTCATTAGTCATATCAATTAAAACATTTTTATTTTTAACTTTTTCAACACATAATTTATTGTGGCTATAGATTGCTCTTTTCACTGCTCTAATTATTCTAAGTACATATATTTACTTAGGTTTAATTTAAGATTGAAAGTTTAATTTGCCATCACTATTTGGCAATATGTCTTATCTATAGTGTTTTTATCAGTGTTATATGTTTTTAATTTTTATTTTACCTCCATTATATGCTTCAGGGCAATATATTTATTTATTTGACACCTTATTCCTCCTCTCTCCCTCTCTCTCAAGTATATTACACTTACTTCACTGCCTACAATATCACAGGCACTCCATAAAGATTTGATGAGTGAATGAGTGAATATATAATTTTTTAGACTGTATTCAACTTGAAGTAAGATTGCAGATACCATATAACCCAGAGCATATTCTACAATTCAGAATAATCTGTTTAAAAATAATATTTTTTGACCTATTGATAAGTGTTAATTATAGAAAATCAGAAGGTGGAAGTGTCTACTTTCAGACAAGCAAAATGCATGTAAGTGTCCAATTATGTTGTCTCCTAACTTTCAGTTATTCTTTTTAAGGTAGCAAGATTATATATATATATATATATATATAAAAATGTTAGCTGATAATAGCTAAAATATAATTCTCCCTTGGAGTATTTGTTTTGTAAAGGCAGTTTTTTGAGATAAAATATCTCCAAGAGCCCATGAAATGACAGTGGGAAGATAGCAGATTGATTTGTATTTTGAGTTGGGATTAAATAGCAAGAGAAGAGGGAGATATACTGAATTATATTGTCACAGTATAAGAGAAACTCATTTAAATATACTCTATCCCAACTCTGATTTGACTTTTGTTTTTCTATAAATATGCTCATATTGTGAATAAAGGAAACAGTAGTTCAAGTTTAATGTGAAACTCCAGATATACTAAGAGACAGTGTTGAATAGTGGTTAAGACAGTCCCTAGAACCAGAAGGTCTGCATTCCAATCTTAGTTTTGCTACTTACTAGATGAATATCCTTAGGCACATACTTAACCTTTCCATGCTCATCAGAAAAACTGCTAAAATGTGAGGCTTGAGCTCACAGAGCTGTTGTGAGGATTAAATGGATTAATGAATGTTAACAGTTCAGAATAGTGATGGCACAGGGGTAACTAACACTGGGACTTCTGATCACTTCAGATTTGGAAACCATCTTGGAGGAGAAGGATTCAGAGGAGAGAAATTGAAGTAATTTACAAAATAGAAGAATTAATCTCATGAGAGGAAAAAAGAGTATAAAATATGTATTGCCTGGCAAAGAAACAAGGAGGGCAACATAATAGCCACCTACTCATCTTTAAGAGATTCAAGTCATGAGGAGAATTATTTAAGACAGTCCATAGGAATAAAGCTATAATTAATAAGACTAAATCTAGAAAGGAAAACATGTTGACTGCACAGCAGGAAAGTGAAAACGAGATAATTCTTCAAAATGAGGATGATATAATTGTGGGAACTCCCAAGGAAGGTGAGTGAAGCCTTTCTAGTGAAAGCATTTTCACACTCTGGTGTATAAGATTCTGTAAAAGGTCACTGTCCTGCTCAGTTCGGCAGGCAAGCTAGAGCAGCTTTCAGTATGCCAAGTAAAACCCACTCTTCTTTCTTTCTCCTGTGTCAGAGAGATGACAGTTTATCAGCAAAAGTTTCAGACCCTTGTGATACTTATTACGTCTGCAGGACCCAAATATTCAGTTCATGGCAGGAATACGCATGCTTAAATAAAGTAAAAAATGAAAATACGTTTTTCTTCCTAAACAATATTATAATAACTTCCATTTCCTAGGTCATAAGAAAGCCAGATCACCACTCTGTGTTTCCGAGAGTCGTGGGCCTCCCTCTAGGCCAGCTGGCATCCTGACCTGCCTTTGCATAGAGAGGACATGAGTTGTCCTGCTTTTGCCGGTCTGGTCTAAGTTTGTGTTAAGCACGCACAACGGGAGAGACCAAGCTTTCTTCTTGGGTACTTCCTATTCTTTAATATCATTAAAAAATGTGAAGCTAAATTTTCATGCCATAGGAGAAAATTTAATAAGCAAAACCAAAGACCCAAGTCAACGTATATGGTTTCTAGAAAATGGGGATAATAGGAAATATATTTCAAATATATGATGTATCAGGTGAAAGGCAAAATAAAAAGCAGAGAGTGAACCAGAACTGAAAATGAAATAGAGCACACAGTACTTGCTATAATAATTTTAAAAGACTGATTTAATTACCCCTTTGGAGGTATCCATAAGGAAGAAAAATATTTTAGAATTGTTTACTTTCTTCCTAGTTGGCTATGTCGAGATTCTAACGAAGACAATGTAAGCTAATGATCAGCTTGGAACTATGAAAATAAAAACCTGGTGGCAGATCGTTAATCTTAGATGGTTTAGTTTAGTGCAGTTGAATAATAACAGTATCTTACACACTTATAGCACTTTCTAATTTTCAGGCAATTTCATATATGTTTTCTCAATGATCAGTTTTGATATATCATTTTAAGAGATCAGTCAGGGAGGAAGGTCCAATCTACGGTTAAGAAATATATAGACAGATTGCCTTGTTTCCACTGGCTTTAATGTATAGAGAGAGATTCAGAAAATCGCAAAAATTTCCAGAGAAGAATATTAGCAATTTCACAAATTTCTTCTGTTTATGCTTGTATTCCCAAAGCTAATTCAGTGTTTTAACCATTCAAAATTGGAGGTCAAGATATATTATTTGTTTTTATAAATCTTGACTTTACACTGTAAGTCAGAGTTCTCGAATATTTATACATGCTAAAATCTGCTTAGAGCCAAAGCCTAAATGTACATATGATTAATAAAAACAATCCAATATCTATACAAAATAAAATTACTTTTTTTTTCTGGTTTCATCATGCAACAGCCTTATGTTTAATTTAATTTTTAAAATTAAATTTATTGGGGTGATATTGGTTAATAAAATTATATACGTTTCAAGTTTACAATTCAATAATATATCATCTGTAGATTGCATTGTGTGTTCACCACCCAAAGTCAAATCTTCTTCTGTCACCATATATTTGACTCCATTTACCCTTTAAAATTACTTTTTTTGAAATTGATTTTTGTTATACCATGACTTGATACATGAAAACTGAAACAAAATCTCAATCCAAAATGACTGAATCTAGTCTAGGTGCAATTGAACTTGGTGATTAAAAGTAAATGATTACTCTTAATAATATTGAAGGTAAGATATTAGATAATCCAAATAATTGTTTGAATATAATATGCATTTTATGTGGAATTTGAATCAATAAATTTACTAATTGGTTTTCCCTGCCACAGTTATTCCATGTTCGGCTTACAATTATGTTATATATGGAAGTTGCGAGATACTAAAAAAGCGATTCTGTAGTCTTGGAACACTCTTTTTGCCTCCCATGCTGGAGTTAACCTTTTAATTTTATCTCTTAAATTAAGGGATCCCTGGGCACTAAAATTTTCTGTTTGAGCACAGGGCTTCATTGAAATAGCTTATTCAAATAATGTCAAGCCAGAGTAGCTTTGTTCTTCTTTCTTAAGCACTCCTGTGTTAATAATCCCTCCTAAGACCGGCCACTTAACAGCACAGATCTTGTCTCACTCTGACATAACTGAGGGCAGCAAAAGGTATGCTGGAGGTCTAAAGCAGGGAGTGATCTATGCCCATGATACGGTGGGTTGTGAGAGTCAGATAAGCTTTGCAGGAAAGAGACGTTTGGTGTGTGTCTTGAAGGAAGAGGAGAATGTAGTTCTTCAGGAGGACAAAGGGGGAAAAGAATACTAGGTGTAAAGGCATAAATGTTAATGTGGGAAAAAAGAAGAGTGTTTTGGGTCCTGCATTGACAAATAAGTAATTTCATGAGCTTTAAGCACAAGGGATGGGCTTTTAGGTCAGTGGGTCTCAACAGAAATATATGTATATGTTATATAGAATTTATATATATGGCAGTCTAAAGCAAGGATCCCTAGGTACTAAAATTTCATGTATGTATGTATGTATATGTATGTATGTATTTTTTTACTGGGCACTGAGGACACAGAGAGGATAAAAAAAAGAGCATATCTCAAGAATCTTGCAGTCTGCTAGCCACAAACTGCCTCCTGCCCACAACAAGCTTCTCATGTGTCCTGACAGTTTGGATGAGAGCATTTACAGGAGAAAAGCAATAGGAGTCAGCATAAAACGATCCCAACTTTAGAGAAATCCAATAGCAAACATTTCATTTTGATGACTGACCAGTAGCCATCAAACTTTTCATATGAACTTTTCATATGAAGACTAGTTCATTAGAGCGAAGTAACTAATTTATTAAATAGCCATAAATAATTCCATCAAGGCTGACCTGTGTCCACATGTTTTTAATTTTTTTCCTGGAGAGGCTTCTACCCACACCATTGTAGTGCTTGTCCAACACAGTGTGGTAGAAGGGCAATGTACTTTGGGCTCAATGGCCCAGGACCTTATTCAAGTTCTGTTACTTTCTAGATGTCTGCATATAAGGTCACTGAGTTTTATTTCCTTCCTGGTAAAAGCAACATCCTATTTTCCTCTGCCTCATAGAGTTGTGAAGATAAAAGAAGATGATTGATATAAGGGATTATGTAAACTGTAAAAAAAGCTATATAGCTATAATGAATTATACTGCAGCTCAGATGTAGGGCATTAGCTGCAAAAAGTGGCAGTTAACCACACTTAACACCTTTATTGTGGTGGACAGACATTTAAAAACCAAGCCTAACAGTGACTTCTATAACTCCATTAGATCATTGAGAAAACAGCCAGCACTATCTGAATACAAAAGTATCCAGATTATGAAGAAATACTATATTTTAATAAGTTATCTCTCTTCAAGTATTTAGATAAAATTTTGAGGGCCTTCTATTTTATTAACCTTCTCAGTGGATAAAGAATTGAGAATTACATTCTTGTATTATATGAGGAATTTCACTTTATCAACATCTGACACGACTTTAGAAAATGCTGATGGTTCGGAAACAGTTTGTTGCTCAGTGCTTCTCCCATCACTGAAAGCATTAGAGACCCTTATCAAATAAGAATTGATTAAACTTACAGCTTTCCAGAAAGGCTATTAATACAGATTAATGAGTTTCTGAGAGATTAGAGTTCAGGAGTTTTGATATAAAACATGTACCAAAATTAGTAGAATGCCATGTCTGGGAAGAACAAAGGAAAATGACATTCAAGACTTTCTATCTGATCATCCAATCTTTATTTAGTGTTCAGCTATCGGTATGCATACTTTAAACAATAATGATGTTAAAATATCATTAATATGTTTTAAAGACTAATTTTCTAGTGAGTGAAGACATATAATTTTATCCTTCACATGAAAAACTTCGGTTATCTTCAATTAGGTTAAATTCTATATTTGAGTATTGCTATAATTTTCACTGGACTCAAAAACCAGTGCCCCTAAATACCAGAGTTCAATTTGTTTGTACATCTGCCTTTTATTTCATTTTTTGGGAAGAAGTTACCAACTATTCAAAAAGTGTAGGGTAAGATTCCCCAACTAATACTCCACTAAAAACTTTAGAATCAGGTTAACAAGTTCCCCTAATACTGATAATTTTTAACATTGAATTACTTAAAATCTATTGGTTACTCTAAGAAAGTATCAATAATTCTTACAATAATATTAAGTAAATATAGCCACGAAAAAAATCCTTTCCATTAATTTGGGTTTTCTTTCAGGCCATTTCAGAGAGTATAACATTTTCTCCATTAAGTTCCTATAAATGTCTTGTTAGGTTAATCCCAAGATACTTTGCAGTCTTATTTTTATTATATTTCCTCACTGGTTATTGTGCTGGTGTAGAGCAGGGTTTCTCAACATCTTTACCATTGACATTGGGGGCTGGATAATCTTTTGTTGTGGAAGGCTGTCCGGTGCATCATAAGATGTTTAGCAGCATATCTGACCTCTACTCACTAGATGCCAGTAACACCTTCCCCTCACACCCTGCAGTTTTGACAACCAGAATGTCTCCATATATTGCCAATGTCTGCTCGCAGGCAAAATCACTTCCAATTGTGAACCACTGATGTTAAGGAACGTTTTATTTTTATTTTTGCATGCTAACCTTATAGTTAACAAGTTTGATGAACACTCTCAATAGTTCTAATGGCCTGAAGATTCTCTTGGTTGTTTAAGAATTATTTACCAATTGCACATAAAAATATTTTTA
Organism: Eidolon dupreanum; assembly: GCA_028627145.1. NCBI lineage: Eukaryota > Metazoa > Chordata > Mammalia > Chiroptera > Pteropodidae > Eidolon > Eidolon dupreanum. Next base: position 15,061,930 of record CM053507.1, read on the forward strand.
TCTCTTCCTCTCCAATTAAAAAAAATTTTTTCTTCTTTGTTGCATTAACTAGGGTTTCACATTCTCTCTGGAACTATAGTAATAGTGCTGACCGTGCTTATCTAACTGTAGACTTTAAAGGGAATTGACTGAAATTCCTCCATTGAGTATATTTGCTGCAGTTTATGATAATCTTTATCAAAGTGGAAAAGTTGTTTGCTTTCAGTTTTCTACAAGCTTTCCTTTTTTCTTCATAATCATAAATAGGCATAGAATGTTATATGATTTTTTTGCATTTATTCAGAAAACTATTTTTTTTCTTTATTTCATTCTTGTGATAAATTACATTGCATATATGAAATGAAATCATCTTTGCATTATTGAGAAAATTTCTACCTGGGTATCATTATATCTCTTTATGTGTAGCTATAGCTCTCTATATTAATTTTTGTGAATTTGAATTAACTTTTATATTATGTCTTATTGCATATTTAGTTGAAGTATCAAGTTAATACTAATTTCATAGATGAATTGGCAAATTTATTTTCCTATACTCTTGAAAAATGTTTATTACATAGAAATTGTCTCATCCATTTATTTTGCCTCTAATTCCTTGTTCACGTTTCTTTCTTCCCTAACACATATTTGGAAGATATGTGCTCTTCCTACCTACTCTAATCCTACCCACTTTCTAAATCTGTTTTACTTAATCCATTAAACTTTCCCTGATTATTCCTTGCTAATTTAGTCTCTCTTTAAATTTCTTAAAAGACTTTGAGTCTGTGCTCTAAATTTTATAGTTAATGTTATCCACTTATATTTAGATATATATATTTTTTCATTTTTATTATTCTCGCTTCCCCAGATAAACTGTTGGCTTCTAGATTGGTGGTTGCCAGAGTCAGGGGTAGGTAATAGGTGAAATGGGTGAAAGGGTTAAAGGTATACACTTTCAGTTATAAAATAAATAAACCATGGGATGTAATGTATATAGCATGGTAACTATAATTATTCATAATGTATAACATATTTGAAGGTTGCTAGGAGAGTAGATCTTTAAAGTTCTCAATATGAGAAAAAAATATTTTTGTAACTATGGTGACAGATGTTAACTTGTGGTGATCATTTTGTATTATATACAAATATCAAATTATTAGGTTATACACTTAAAACTAATAAAATGTTTTATGTCAATTAGAACTCAAGTTAAAAAAAAGCAAAAGGATAAAAAGAGTTGGTCCCTGAATGTAGACTTTGCCTAGACTTTTTTATAGCTCCCACAACACTTAATAGAAATAAATACAAAGTTGGTGTTAAATCGTGACAGACATTACTAATAAACAGATAGTCGAAAGATGGCATTTATTTTCTTGACATTTTCCAAAGCAAACAAATTTGGGAGAAAACCTTATATATCAGTCAGTTTTTAATTCAAGAGCATCTAAAACAAAGATATGTTGATTGCTTTTGTTTGTTTTATTTTTGCTTTTAATTAATTAATTAATTAATTTGAGTACATTGAGGAAAATTGATTTGGTACAATACATAGACCACGGTCTAAGCAAAAGTTCCAGAAGTCCATCTTGTTGGATTCTGGCCTATAGCGAAGTAGGATTAAAAGTATGGAGCCTGGAAAATAAAGTCATCCTGCTTCTTCTTTACACTTCATTTTGCAGAATATTTTTATGAAGCAGTGGCAGCACCAGTAGTGGCTTTGGTGAAGAGAGCCACGTTAAACACCTGTGAAATCCATGTAAATACAATGAGCTAATTATATAAAAAATGCTTCAAAAGAAGCTCCTTATTTTTCTGCCCTCCAAGCCTCTTTCCAACCCCTTCTATCTATAAATTCTGGAGCTACCACCATTTTGGAATATCATGTGATGAAGTATGATGGTCCCTAAATTTTTTGTGGAGTTTATTCTATCATTAAGTCTTATTAATTTAAGAAAAGCATGATTCCTTTTGTAGAACAATTGAGATAACTCTACAAGTCTCAATGTCATCAAAAGTATTTAAGACATTGCTAAACATTAAAAATTTCCTCTGGTCATTAGGTTTCATTAATATGATATCTTATTGGTTAGCAGCTGTTTTGCAGGGTAAGCCATATATCTAATTGGTCACTGATTCTTGTCCTACTTTATTGGATATATGTTCACCCTTTTTACTTGCTAAATATTTATTGTAATATATATGTATTAATTCCTGATTCCTTAGTTCTCTCATTTCCTCCAGGTAGTTAAATCACATTTCTTTCTAAATGCTCGAGGCTGTGCTGTGAATAGGAAAGTTGAGAAAGGAGTAAGTTCAAAGTAAAACTTACAGTTGCCTCCATTCAGCTACCAACAGCAGGGGAAAAAAAGAGGAGAATATTTGAACACTTCATCTCATAGTAAGACCGAGAACTGAGACTACATCTTTTGTGTGTTCCTTCATAACCATTAAGTGATTTGAAACTGTTTCTGCTTAGAAAGTATGTATTCTCTCAAGACCAGGAAAGGGACACAAAACCCCACAGTGTAGTAGAATACAAGAATGGAACAGATGGAAATTTATTTCATTTAATTGGTTTTATAGGCTCTGAGGGGAGGGAGAAAAAAGTAATTTTAAGGAGGTCAACCAGGGAGGAAATCAGTTTCACAGTTAGAAGGAATGAATTTTCCATGCAAGAAACATAATAAATATTAGAAATATACCCTAAGAAATACTATCTAGTGCCAATAACATCAGTTATGTATCATAGCATTTAAGAGGAACAAAAAATCCCTTGAATTCAGAAAGTCTTTCTTGTTTGAGATTCTGTTTTTTAAATCTGTGAAGTTATGGTTTAGATGAGATTTATGATAATATAAAGTGTGTTCCACATATGGAAGCATCTACTTAGAGTGATAGATTATGATGTTGAACTTGAAGATTTGAAGAACATGGATTCTGCAATTCTATATCCAATCTCTCTCTTATAGATATATTTGTGGAAATCAGATTATAGGACAAAACAAAACAAAACAAAAGAAAAAGAAAAAGAAAAAGAAAAAGAAAAAGAAAAAGAAAAAGAAATCGTGTGTCTTGGAATGGCAGATGTAGAGGTTATGAGTTAGAGTTTCATCTTTTAGAAATTTATTACTTTGTGCCTTTGGACAGGCTAATTGTTAATGCTCTCCAATTTCTCACCTATAAAATCTGAGATCAAAATTCATTCTACATATAAATCTTAGAAACCTAATGACAAAATGGTCATTACATTGCTACTGAGTTTTGGGATGAGAATCACTTACTCATTATTATGAAATCACTAAAAATTATAAAGGAAGATAAATAAAATTTGAATTCCATCTTCTAAATATATTAACACCTAACACCTTAATTGAGCCATTTTTAGTTTTAGGATTTCCCCTGGGAACAATTTTGATTCTAGGTGGTAATGAAACATATTTCCTCAATTAGTTCTTTTGGTATTTTAATTTTAAAAGTTGAATTTTCTAGTGCAAATTATTGACATAAAGTTTAAAAATGGTTTCTAAAGAATGTTTAAAATAACAGATATCTCACAAAAGGAAATGAAAAATGTTTATAATTCCAATTTAAGAAATAGTTAAAAGCACAGTGACAATATTTAATCCACCATTGATTGGTTAAAAATGAATTGAAGCTAGTTTTTAAGATACTTGAAACTATCATCTTAAAATTTTTGAATCTCATTTAAATTTTTTTGAAATGAATAGTACTTCCTGCATTCTGTGTTGATGTACATTGGGAATTATTTAATTTCTTCTTGATGAGTTATAGTTATCACTATGATCTTTAGTTATTTTCATGCTCTAATGCAGATGTTCTTCTGGAAGTTTTCCTGATCTTATTTACATGGTCAGGCTCCTAAGCTTATTGCCTTCTCTGCTTTTCGTCACCTTTCATTTCTCCCCTTGCTGTCATTCATTCTTAGATGTTACTTCTTACTGCTATAGTGTGCCGCCTTTTACTCTGCATTCATTTCCAATTTTTTTCTTTTTAAACTTCCATAGATCATGAACCCCAAAGTTAATGAAACTAGTTGAATAATATCTACTTTTACAAAAATTTCAGACCTAAAATTCAAGATGAGAATGATGAACTGATAAGGAGTGTGCCATGATGAAACTGATTCTGATACATAGAAATAAAGAATACTGTACTGCATAGATGTGGTGATAACATAACTCAGGGGGTAAAGAATCTTTCACAAACAACATGCTAAGTTACCTGCATCAGGAGCAGTATACAAATAACCAAAATGCAAAATAGTTTGTATATGAGGAACACAGCAGTTGTGCTCAATTTGCATACTTTCTACAGCTTGAATTGTATAGTTTTTTGTTTATCCCTTTTAGAAATTAAAAGGATGAATAGTTCCTGTCCTGTGTAAGTAGCCTGGGGGTCTCTTCAAGTATAAATAAATACAGAGGATAGGAGGAGGAGCTGGGGTGAATCCACCATGCATTTATCAACAACTATTTGATGAGTGTCTGCTCTGCCTAAGGCACTATGGTAAGCATTAGGAATATAGCTGTGAATGAGGCAGATGTGTTTCCTGCTCTCCTGAAACTTATTGCCTTCCCTGGCACTCTGAACAATGTTTAAAATGTTAACATTAGGGGGAGCTAAGTGAGAAATATGTGAAAGCTGTGTACTATTTTTGAAACTTTCATGGAAGTCTAAAATTTTTTCAATGAAAAAAATTAAAAAGTATAATGACATTTATGGCAAGTTCATTTGATGAATGAAGAAGATCTGGTGGTCCAGGACAGAAGATCTAAATCCAGGCAGGGGAAATGGTATATGGAATGGATCTGTGGTGAAAGATAGCACCAGTGTGTGAGTGAAAATGAATAACATTTAGGGTGGCCATAGCATTGGGAGTGAGAGGAGAATGGATGAAAGCCCCCTTGGCCATCTCTATTATGATCCCTGCTCTGATGACAAGGATGCTGGTGACAAGGTTCTTGGAAAACCAGAGCTGCTAATTCTTAACATGTAATTTTGGTCTGACCCCTTTTCCCTTCTCTAGTACTCAGTTATTGATGCCAAGCCACTGCCCAGCCAAGGTTTACATTATACTTTACCCACTTCCCTTCTCATATAGACCAGAAACTAGATTTTGCCAAGGGAATATGAGGCTATAGGAAACTGGAGCCACAAGATAGGAGATGCCTCAGTCTCTAAATTACCACATGTAAGATACTCTCCTATCAACAAAGAATACTTGCATTAAACTTCTACTGCGTTAAGTCACTAACATTTTGCTTTTATTTCTTGTAGTAGCTAGGATTGCCTTAACCAACAGAGATGTTAGAAATTTTTGGGTTTGATGTTGAGAATCCTATAATTTCCAGATTATTAAATGACTTTGCAATATGGATCTTGGTCCTTACTCCTTTAGATATGCCTTATCCTTTGCTCTAATTTAACAATTATTTGTTGAGTATTAACCATAAGCAATAAAGGCAATATTGTAAAGTAGAAGGATCCTTGAATTTGGGATGGGGTAGGCAGCATTCAGGGCCTTTCACTTACCGCTGGCCGAGTGATACTAGATAGTATCCTACACTCTAGTTCGCTTGTGAATAGTACTTAGACTCAGTACAGTTCTTTAGGTTTTCACATATTTCTGTTTACATTATCTTATTTATTTCTTGGAAGAACTCTTTAGATGATTTATTATCACCTTACACTTCCTTTTCACGGATGCATTTTATAGTAAAGAAACTCAAATTAGTTATGTCAAGCAATTTTGCCAAAGTCAAAGGGCTGATAAATATTGTAGCTAAGTTTTCTGACTCAGAATCCCATGCACATTCTTCTTTCTCATAGCATCTCATCTCCTATAGAATATGAGAATAACATCAGAAAAAAAGAAAAAAAATTACATGAAAGTTGACCTGATATTTATTATCTATTTTCCTTTCCGAGTTTTTAGCCTCGCTTTCTATTGGCCATCACCTTATACAATTATGCTCAAGACTCTATGTTAGAAAACAAATTTCTACTCAAGCCTCTTGATGTGCCTATAGTTTATAGAAAATTAGTTTGCGAGAAAGACAAGAAATTGGGTGATGGGTACACGAAGTTCATTATAGTCTGTAGTTATTGCATGATTGAGAACATCATAGTCAAAGTTAAGGAAAAAACATGAAGGGCGACAAAACCTTTATACATGCCATAGATCCATCTTTCTTCTTTGCTTCTCAGCTAAACTTCTTTCAGGAACAACTATATCACTTTATCATTCTCCACTCTGCACACATCTCCCTTTCTTCTATCTCCTCCAAAACTTTGCAACTGAAAAATGGATCATCAATGAATTCTCTATTGGCAGTTTTACAAGATGAGTAAGTTCCAGAGATCTGTTGTACGACATAGTGCCTGCAGTCAGCAATAGGTAATCATGCACTTAAAATTTTGTTAAGAGGGTAGATATAATGTTATATGTTCTTATCACAAAACAAACAAAAATAACAAAGAGAGATAAGAAAACTTTTGGAGGTGATGGTTGTGTTTATTACCTTGATTATAGTGATGGTGACATGATTGTATTTATATGTCTAAACTCACCAAATTGTGTACATTAATTATGTGAAGTTTTTGTATATCAGTTATACCTCAAGAAAGCTGGAAAAAGAAGTGCATGGAGATTCAGCAAGACTAAAATATCTTCGAAGAAGAGGTGTTTGGAGGAGATTTTCACTTTTATTGCGAAAGAGGGAGAAAAAGAAGATATGGTAAGAAGTTGCTATGAGATGTAGAACTTTAGGGAAAGAAATGAATTAAGAGGATTTTGGGAAGTTTTTTGTGTGCTATACAATATAATTTCTCCTTTGCTGTCTCCTCATGAGACATTCAGTAAAGACTTATCTTACTTTAAGAAAAAATCAAGGATCACCCTAAAGCCCTACTTCACTTGAAATTTCCTTGGCATTTATTATTGCTGCCCAATGTCGAGGCACACGATATTTTATGAATAAAAAGTTATCTTGGATTTTATAAGAAATGAAAAATATTTTCTCTGGTTTTAATTCTCAGCCCCACTGGTGGGATCTTTCATTGCTTCTGCCTGTGATGTAGCTACCCCCATATGTCCACATTTGGTCCTTTTCTCTTCTAGCCTTTATGTACAGAATGATCTCAGTTTTGTCTGCTCTTTCCACTATCCAGTTCCACAAATAGCTATGATTCCCAAATGAGTACTGCATTTCTAGATCTTGATTCTGAACTTTAGAGTAGCTACTGGATATCTCTATCTGTGTATCCCTTATAAAACTCAAACTCAGCATGTCTGTGATGGTTTTAAAATGTGACCACACATTCCTTGGTGTGCTTTCCTTCAAGAGTTGGAGCTTAATTCTCCATCCTATGAGTGTGGGCTGGACTTAGTAACTGACTTCTAAAGAATAGAATATGGCAGAAAGGATTGTGTGACTTCTGAGGCTGGGTCATAACAGGAATAGCCACTTCCTCCTTGCTTTCTCACTTATATCACTCACTTTGGAGTAAGCTAGTTGTCATGTTGTCAGGATTTTCAAATAACCTGATAGAGAGGCCAGCTGGTGAGGAACTGAGGCCTCCTGCTCACAGCCACCTGAGTGAGTTTGGAAGCAGGTGCTTCAGTCCCACTCAATCCTTCAGAGGCCTACAGCCCTGGTTAACATTTTGATTGTGACCTAATGAGAGGCTCTAACCTAGAATCACTGTGCGGAAGTGCTCCTGAATTTCTGACCCATAGAAACCATGAGATAATATTTACTGTCTTAAGTCACTATGTTTTGTAATTTTTAATGAAATCATGAGATGTTTCAATATGATATCTGAAACTGAACTCATTATTGTCTCCACATGATACACCTCTCTCTTTTCCCTGATTCTTTATACTCCAAAGCCAGAAACATCCATTTTACTCAATTTCCTTGGACAGCCAGTAGGTCTTAACAATTTAAAATCCATAATATGGATGCTTCTCTGGAGCTGCTGCTACTTAGCAAGATATTACAGGCCCTCATCATCTAGACTTTTTCAACGTTGGTCTCTTCAACACTGGTTATCTTACTCCTTATCAAAACAGACTACATATTGGCTTCTGAAGATTTTTGTCTAAATGTAGTATAAGTTTACTTCTTTGCTTAAAATTCTTTAATATCTACCCCAATTTTCATCACTTATCATCATGGTTCCCACACTCTGTGAATAAATGACATGAGAAAATTTGGCTTATTGTGGGGAGTTTAATTCTAACATGTAAATTCAACATAAAGGACCATCTTTTAAAAGGACAATTTTAGTATTCCAAGAAATAGAAGAGTAGTTGTTCATTGTTTTTGTTGTCGTTTTCCATGTCCTTATGTGGCAATATGAAGGATAACTTTAACTTAAGAAAACAATTTTTTGGTTCATGAAATCCAATAAAATTGAATCCTGATCTTTCATCACTCCCACAAGGAATCATTATATAGTAGAGAACAAAACCAGTTCTAGTCTTCAAACATATGGAACTATCTTATATCTTTATATCTTTGAATGCTTTAGTTCCTCTACTGGGAATGGTTTTTCCTTGAACTACTTGGAAAACTTCTTTTTATTCCTGAAGAGCCAGCCCGTTCACCTCTACTCTGTGAAACTCTTTCTGTTCTACCCGAGTGGAATTGGTTACTCACTGTATAATGGCACCTGCATATTTTTGTTACTACAATTGTTTTATTCTTTTAATATTTATTTGTATATCTGCCTCTCATCCTAGACGTAGCTTTTTAATTGGAGAACTGAAATGCATGTGCAGTATTAAACCATTATGGGGAATATGGAGTTGAATAAGACATGTTACTTTATTCAGAAAAGTATAACCTCTTAAGGAAGATAAAATCTGTATTTAAATAGCTATGACAAAAATGAATATCATGTTAGGGGAATAAATCTTTAATATAATTCAGAGAAAGAGAATTTCTAGTTGAGATAATTGGTAAAGGCTTTATGTAGGTGTAGTTAGCTTATGAATTAGATGTGGAAGGACATTGGGATTTTTGAGATCAGGAAAGATATTCCATGTGGTAGGAAAAACCAAATGTGTCTTGGAATTTGAAAGAATGTTAAGTCTTCCATTTTGATTAATGTACAGTGTTGGTGCTATAGCACAGTGATATATATATATATATATATATATATATATATATATATATATATACCACATTTGTGTGTGTGTGTGTGTGGTGTGTGTGTGTGTGTGTGTGTGTGTGTGTGTATCTCCAAGTGTGGAAAACTTTTAATGTTAGTTTGAGAAATTCAGATGCAAATGGGAGCTATAGAAACCTTTGTGCAAAAGACAGTGGCCTGATTAATTTAGAAGAGCAAGCCTGAGTGTGATGAGACTATGTAGGAAATATTATAGAATCCCAGACAAGAAGTAGAATCTGAGATATAGTGAAAGTAGTGGGAATAGAAATGGGGCAAGGATAAAACTGGAGATAAAACTTAGAAGAAACTGGCAACTAATGGAATATAGAAAGTGAAGAAGAAAAAGAAAGGGAAATTATAATTGGAAGTTTTGAAACTGTGTTATCTGAAGAAATATAAATGAGGTATTGGAAGAGTAAAGTGATCTATTAATTTGACCGAATATCTTGCATAATTTAAAAGAAAGCTATTTGAGACAACAGTGAAGTGACCAAGATGGGATCAAATGAACCACTGTTGAAATACCTCATTTAAAAATAATTTAACCTTAGTTTATAATAGTGTAAGCTTTAAATCCAAAATGCATATTCTTTTCACTTTAACAGTGTCTATCATATCCTCCCTACTTTCTCCCCAATTACCCTAGTTTGGGTAGGAATTTTTATTTGCCAAATGACAAAACATGTGGTTGGGGCCATCTGGGACTAGGCAGACCATAGCTGACCTTCCAAATGCCACAGATACATTGTCAAGGCCAAGCATGGCTCAGACCAGCAACTGCCCATTGGAGTTGTGAGCTAAATAACTGGTTGTTGTTTAAGCTATCAAGTGTTTGGATAGATAACTGATATAGTCATCTTACTACTCTCATATTATAAGACTTGCCTAATTTTACCCATAAGATTGTACCAAGGGTGAGGATTATCTTTTATTAGTTATCTTTATACTGTGCCTATTGCGATACTTTCCAATAACTATTTGTTAAATTTTATCCTAATGTTATCAGAAAATGTTGGTATTTTCCTTTAAACTTGAATTAAATTCAAGAGAAACATATAAAAACCTCTGGTTAGATGTGAGCTTTGCCTAGTCTTTGTCTAAATGTGACTGATGGTTGGCCAACACTGACTGGTACTTTTTGTCACCTAATTTTTTCAAAAAGATTCCTATTTGTCAGAATATGAACTAATGTTTTTCCATTTCAAAATCATATTTTAACTCCTAGTCTAATTTTGTATAGATTTACCTTTTGGCTCTCATGTAAAGTAAAAGTTTTCTAAAAGATACAGCACTATATTTAATAGCTAGTGCTAGGTAGAGGCAACCAGAGCATTACTGAAATCAAATTAATTGGCCAGGAGGGACTGGGCCTGGAAGCATTTTGGATTAAAACTATTCTGTTTGCTGCTGTCTGGGACAATATATTTCAAATAAAACTGCTTTACATAAAAGTTCTGTTGCAATTCAATCCTACAGAGATTTTTCTTTTCTCACAAAACATCTAGAGTGTTTTCTCAATAAAAAACATTGAGTTGGGATTCTGTTTTATCTTCTTTCACATTGACTTCACATATTTCCCATGATAAAATAAAAAATAGCTCACCTGTTTTATGCATTGTGTTGGAGTGCCTTTATATAAATACATTATAAGAGTTTAAAGGTGTATATGTACCTATATTTCATATACGAGTCTATAGCTACTAGAGCATTTGTAAGATGAGAGAGAGACTTAAGCAGCAAAGAAAGAAAACTCTTGGAGGAATACATACTGCTAAAATTTTCTCGAGTTCTCCTGAAGTGTTATTATTTCAGGAAACACATTGGAGAAGGCAAATCTTCACTTTTGAGATAACTGACAACCTAAAATAAAGAGAGGATGTTTTAAAGACTGTATACATATCTAAGCAATTTAAGCTTTATTCATATGTGTATATTATTTTGACATATTTTGTTGGTAAGAATTACAATAAAGCATGTAAATGTAAAAAATGAGAGACATATTTCCTAAATTACTGTACCGTAGCTTCTTAAGAAGTGATAGCACAGACGATTACTACTTCTTTATGAACTAGGCAGTATCCCCTGCAAACAATAAGTCGGCCAAGTATTCCTTCAGCAAAAAAAATTTATTTGGGATAAAACAAGATGGCAATCCAGTAGGTACAGCCATGGTGAATGCGTGCAAGAAGAGAGCACATGAAGAAGAAGCTCTTTTATAGAGGGGAAGAGGAAGTCACGAAAGGGGCTGTTACAGTCATAGAGTTTTATTTTAACCATAGAGTTCTTCTTGTAGAGCTTTCAAGACCAGCGTAAGATGTGAGAGCTCCTCCTATAGGCCCTCTTGATTCCTATTTCAGTTAAGATCTCTGTCATAAATTTTGACAGCTTTAAAGAGTTTCTTTAGGTCTTACTAGATATCTTTGAAACATACTTATATTCTCAATTTGCATTTTCCCCTGATCCTTGTGAGGATAGGTAATAAAAAATTTAATTTTACTTTCTGTTTTCTTCAAAACAAGGTTGATATGTGAACTTGATGGAATGAAGTATTGAGAAAGAAGACAATATTGCTCAGAAAAGGGAAGTTGGAACAAAGCTTTTTTTCTTTCAAAGTAGAGGCTCCCCCTTCACCTCAGTCAATGGAATTAGTCTCTTGAAACCTAGAAGATGTCAAAAGGAAACATTTAGTGAAAATTACTAGGGCTGAGATTTCATTTTGACAGTTGTAGGAATTTGTCTGGGTGAAAATGACTTAAAACAGGCATGGATGGAAGTTATGGAAATGTAGTTAAAATAAGTGTGGTTCTGTATGTATTTTCTCTTAAAAACCACTTTGCTTTTAATGCTAGAAAGAAGGTCATTTGAGGAAAGTTATAATCAGAATTCAAAACACGTTTAAATTTTATGAACACAGATCTTATTAATAGGGGATTTGTGGAAATTGGATCAAGACTTGGGTTAAACTTTAGAATTTCCTCTTATATTATTAAAAAATGAAACCAGTAAAAAATTGAAAGTATATTATAAATACACGTATAACCTTTACCTTGGTTCACCAATTGTAAACATTTTGCCATATCTCTCCTTCCAATGTTCTTAAAAAAAAAACTTTCTAAAATACATTGGTGATATCAAGACAGTTGACCCTTAAATATTTCAGCAGGTAACTCTGACATAATCACAATTGTATCATCACACTCAAATTTAATACATCTAATACATAATGCATACTTATAATCACCCAACTGAGCCCCAAATGTCCTTTTTAGTTTTTTTCTTTTATTTTCAGTTCAGAATCGGATTAATGACCTTACAGTGCAATCGTCTGCCATATTTTTTTAAACTCTAATTTAGGACAGTCTCCTTATACATTTTGCTTTTCATGATTATGATATTTCTGAAGAATCCAGGATAGTCGTCTTATAAAGTATCTCACAATCTGAATTTGTCCAATTGTTTTTTATGATTTTAGATTCAAGTTAAACATTTTGTCAGGAATAACATATAGATGATATTTTGTCCTTCCCATTGTATCAGATTAGAAAGCTAATGATTTTTGTTCTTTTATTTGTGAGGTTAAATATGATCATTTGTTTAAGGTAGAATCTAAAAGATTTCCCCATTGTAAAGGTGCTTTTTCTGCCTGGCAACTAATGTGTATTCTATATGTTGATACTTTGAAATTATGGGTCTATCCTGATCCTCAACAAGTTCTTAGCCAATAGTTTTAGCAACTATTGATAGCTAAATAATTACACTGATGTTTGAAAATTATATTCTAAATCTTTCAATTCTGTCGTTGTATATTAATTAACAGCCATTATTCCACAAAGAAGAACTTCTAGTGACCCACCATTTTTAGATAACTGTGAACTCTTAGATTCTTTTTCATTAAAAATCTTAAAACCCATTATTATTTTGTTTTGATTTGACATTAGCCCAAAATTAGCCAGTGAGATATCTTTCATCCTGGGTCCTATGTCCTTTTGAAATGTCTCTATTAATACTAGGATCCTTCAGTAGTGATGCTGGCCTGTGTCACCCAGATCCCCACTTCAGGACTAAAGGATTTATTACTAATTGTTCCAAAGATTGAGGGCTGACACTCTCAGCTGTCCACTCTTCTGGGAATTGTCTTTGGTTGAAGATAGCTGCCTTATTCAAAATCATAGTCCTTTTTTGGAGTGGGAGTGTTGAGGGAGAAAGCTGCAAACCAGTATCCAATGACTAGTGAATGAAGGTATATAGAAGCCTTGCTCCCTCTCTTTAATTTAGGACAACTCAGAAGAGCCGTGACAGCTTCAGAGCCCTTATGAGTTTGTCAGCACTTGCTATAACTCTACCATAGCCCACTTTTTTCTTCACCCAAATTTGCTTTTGTTCCCTTTCTCACAGTTATTGATACCAAGAGCATTTCTTATTGAACCTCCAGTTTGCTAATTTTCATCTCAGAGTATATTTCCTGTGGAACTGAACTGTGACAGTTTGTCTGACAATGTTCTGATAAAACTGATACTTGAATGGGATTTTTGAGCTGGATCACCCACTGCTCAGCGAGTAATAGGTAGAGTATAAAGAGGCCCTTGGCACAAGGTAGCAACTATAAAGTTTTCACCATAGGTAAAATGGGATGCTATACTTGTGAAAGAAAATGCAATAGTGGTGCATGGTATTAAACATTTGAGATATGCAGGAAACAGTGATTTAAAGGGCAATGGTATTGAGTAGTGCTTGCTGGAAGCAACTGATGCTTTGGGAAGAGAGAATGAAAGACTGAAGAAGATGAACCGTCAATAAAAGACTAAGTATAAAAACCAAAGGATCTCCTTGGAAAAATAAGATATTTTCATCTCTTGTAGCCTTAAGAACAACAGAGCTCTACTGAAAGTTAAATTCCCCAGCTAGTTAGTTTTACCACGACAAGGCAAGGACCCATTTGTCAAAGAACTGGATGTAAAGATATCAGATGAGGACATGTGTTTAATGCACTTGAAAATCTTAAGTTCCCAGATTCTCCAGGATGCACTGAGCCTACAGAAATAGCCCATCATTCTAAAAGAAAAAATGCTATTTCATCTAAAAATAAGGTATGGCTTATCAAAATCAAATTAAAAGCTAACTGTGAGATATAACCTCACCCCTGTCAGAATGGTTATCAATAAATCAACAAACAGCTAGTGTTGGTGAGGATATAGAGAAAAGAAAACCCTCATGCACTGTTTGTAGGATTGCAAATTGGTGCAGCCACTATGGAAAACAGTTTGGAGGTTCCTCAAAAATTAAAAATAAAACTACCTATGACTCAGTAATTTACCCGAAGAAACCTGAAAAACTAATTCAAAAAGATATATACACCCCTACGTTCACTGCAGCATTATTTACAGTATCTAAGATATGGATGCAACCTAAGTGCTTGTCAATAGATGACTAAATGAAGAAGTGGCACATATGTACAATGGAATATTACTCAGCCATAAAAAGAAGGAAATCTTACCATTTGAGACAATGTGGATGAACCTAGAGGGTATTATGCTAAGTGAAATTAATCACAGAGAAAGACAAACACTATACACTCTAACTTCTATGTGGAATCTAAAGAACAAATGAAACGAACAAACAAAACACAAATAGACTCATAGGTACAAAGAACAAATTGATAGTTATCAGAAGGAGGGTTGGAGGGGTGAGTGAAAATGGTGAAAGGATTAAGAAGTGCAAAAATAGTCACAGGAATGTAAAGTATAGCATAGGGAATATAGTCAATAATATTGTAATAACTACATATAGTGCCAGTCAGTTACTAGAATAATTGGGTGGATCCCTTCATAAATCATATACATGTCTAAGCACTGTGCTGTTCACCTGAAACTAATACAAAGTCAGATTGAATGTCAACTATAATAAAAAATTTTAAACAGCTAACGTTGAAATGTAAAAATTGGCTTTGATAGAAATTTAATAGATATGAAGGAAAAATAGGCTTTGATGGGATGGAACAAGTAACATGTTATTGATTCAAACATTTAGAGCAATGCAAAAACACAAATTTCAAGTAGAATTTTTATAATTCTCGTGAAATAATGACTTGTTTGGGATAGTAAAGTGACAAAGTATAAAATAATTTATTGGTATTAGATTTTTTCAAAGTATTTGTAAGAGAAGGCTTGCTTTGACAATAAGTTTAGACAAACACCTTTTATTTATTACTAAAGCAGACAAGTACTCTGGGATATAAAACATAAAATTAAGAATATTTTACATAAATGAAAGATATGCATGATGCTTACAAGTACATTTTTTTTTGAAATAATAATTATATCGATCACTTTGTAATGCTCAGCTTTTACTGGATGGCATTTGAGCTTCACTGAAAAATAAAAAATCAAGTGAGAGGTTATATATTCGTCTCATTTCCTGGCCAGATTAAACCAGGCACAATACTATAAGGCCCCTGGCTCCAAACCAGAAATTTTCAAGATTAAGGTTGACGGCTGTTTTATATCCAGCCAAAATTTATTATCACTAGAAACAATATGTATGTCTTCTTCAATTATGGGAATTCAGCATGTCTGGATATGATACTTCATAGAAAGAACTAAATTCATTTGTTAATCATTACCCTGATGTGGAAAACTGATTAAGAAGAGAAGAGCCTCTCTATTGACTCAACAGAGGCAACATATAAAGTAAAGCCGACACCTGAGCAAAAGCACAGGTACCTAAAAAGCAAAGATTTTGAATTATGGGCAAGAACATTAGTAGTCCACAGTTTAACTCAGAGCCCCACATTTAGACTTTCTACTAAATAGCTGCCCCATGTAAAGAGAGGACACTCTCCCAAATTGCATACACATTCCCCCACCCCTCTTCCCCTCCAGGCCAGGGTGGATGAGATCTGAAACAGACACATGAAACTTGAATTTAGGATGGCCAGCATCCTCTCGCATAGGTTTGTCTGTACAATGATCTGTGTGTGATCATTTTCTCTTAAGAATATGAATCAAGAGACAGAGAGAAAATATGACTGTTTTCCATATTTCCTTGAAATTCATGTAATATTTGATTTGTGGAAAACAATAATTCTTCATGGGGGAAAGGTAGACTCAGGTATGTAGAGCTTGGAATGAGTATAGAAATTGATAGCAAAGGGAAAGGGAAAGAATGAAAGGGATGCAAAAAGGGTGACCTGGCTTGAGCAGAGAATTTTATATGGCGCTGAGTGAAAAATTAGACCTTGGAGAGTATATGGGGTTAGATGATTGCCCGCTGAATTCCATCCAGTTAACAATAACCCCAGATCTTTTTAAACCATAAATCAAGAGAGTGGCATCATCAGAGCAGGTTGCATGAAATCTAATGCAGCAGTTACTGGCATGGGACCTAGGAGCAGAGATACCTGCATCTGGGGGGGACATCACCCTATAAAACAGAACCTCAATTTAACACTGTTATTATTGCCTTCTCATTATTTTGTTTTTTCATATCTCCTTCTTCATCCTATTCCTCCAGATTCCCTTTCTATCTCCTATCTTAATGTACTTCTTGCTACTGCTACTCTATGGCTATGTTTTTATTTATTTATTAAAAAATTTCCTCCTGTGGTTACATGTTTTAAACAATACCACTCTTCCAAAATTTCTTGAATAATGACTCCCCTCCGCTAAATTGCTGTCTTTCTAACCTTATAGGTGGGTTTTCTGAAATAATTGTCTAGAAATATTTTTTTTTTGTATAAGAATATATATTACTCTAAAATGTGGGAGATAGGTATTTTTCCTGGGATATAGAAGCTTTATCAGTTTTCCAAAATCAATAGGCTATATAAAAGTCAATTCAGTTTTCCAAGATTGTTTGGGCCCTTCTTGTATTTTCTCATCGATAAACATGCTTATCAACTTTGTTAGTTCGTGTGTCATTAGACTGAAGAATATAAGCTTCTTTAAAAAGTGTAAAGTAATACTAATACCAGAAAAGCCTGCCCATAAAGATGCTTAGATTAATAATAAAATAAAGGAAAGAAAGTAAAAATATGTTTCACTCTTAGAAAGTTCTCTTTGAGATATATATATATATATATATATATATATATATATATATATATATATGAGTCAGCATTACAGAGGGATTCTTTGAATGATTCCAGGTTCATTTAGATATTAAGTGTCAAATGATTATTTCTGACTATGTGGATAAGAGATGAAGAACAAAATGCTGAGGTCAATTGAAAAATAATAAATGAAAATAAAACCACTGATATTTTAATGAAAGTAAATTGGAAATACAGAAAAGATTTACCAAAATTCTATCTAGTCATGACTTTTTAGCACTTCTTCTGGATGAGTTCAGGAATGAACTTTGTATTCATTTTACTTATTCTCTGTGTAGACCTGCTTAGTTTTCTTGGTTACTGTGAATGTGGATGAGTTTGATTTTCATGGTGGGGATGGTGAGAGGAGGAATTTTTGTGTGTGTGTGAGATTAAGGGAAAGTTAGTACCAGTTTTTAGTTTGTTCATATTCTAGTTAATAGATAAGAGTTCACCCCACTCAACAATCTCACCAGTAAACTATAGCAGGTCATCGAATAATGTCCCTTTGTTGAACATGGTTTAGTTATACTGTTGATGAGATGCCATAGGAATTTAACTTTTGTTTATATCAATGATCCTATGGTAAATTTGGTTTAATTGAACCCATTTTGCTTAAAGTCCCAGAACTATTGATGATATTAAGTGAGGGTTTACTATGTAATTAAAGGACAGAAGTGTCGTTAGTTGGTGCTTCACTAGTCAGAGAGCTCCAGCCGTTGTCATTTTGATGCTCACCACACCCCACTTTCCCCATAACTTGGAGACCTTCGATTATGTTCCCAAGTGGTACTCCCTGCAAAACGGTGCACATGTCTTTGATTTCAGGAGTGGTGGTGGGTGGATTTCAATTTGGAGAGGTATTACCAGATTTGTACCCATTGGTCCACTACAAAAATTTTGAAACTTTATCAATAAATTGTGAGGTAGCACAAGGTCGATTTTATGCTCTTTACATGTTTTTTCTTTTTTGTGCTTTATAATTTTTTCTTAGCACTTTCAGGCATGCTGTTAATATTGAATATGATTTTCCTGTCTGTGCATTTTTCCATTTTGTATACCAGTCCTTGTCCTTCATCTCTGTCAAAACTCATCTCAGAATTAATTTCTTACAAAGAGTTATTCATGATTAGTCTGGCTTGATATTCTTGATAACTTCATTGCTACAATATTCAGAAATAAATTTTGAGCTATATTACGCTATATTAAATTCATTTACATGTTATCTCCCCGTGTGTACTTCAGTTATTGTTTTAGCAGAGATTCCTGTGTGTATAGTTTCATCAAGAGTCCCTGAATTCAGGAACTGTGCCATAGATTTATTATACCTTCTTATGTCTCTCTAATGTCTTTTTCTCAATAAGGAAACATTGCTGGCTGATGGCCTGGGACCAGAACACAGCAGAACCTGGGGATTTGCTGGGAATCTCCCCAGGTGTCTCCTTTAGTCCTGTTCTTCCTCCCACATACCATACTAGGTGCTTACCTGACTGTCAGCTGCCAACCATTGAGGCCATCGTGGAAATTCCGAGCTCTAGTTGTTTTGCTTTTCCTGCCTTTGCTTCAGTGGCAGAGTTCACACACGGCCAACGTTTTCATAATATGACGGTTTGTGAATGCTAATATTACGCAGATTAAAATGCCTGCCCCACCTATTTTCTTGTGCCTAATCTTCATCCATCCCCTGCAGAGTCCTATGACTGGGCTGTGAAAAGTTCCCCAAATCCTGCAGCTGTTTAATGGCTTTCACTTATTCACGGCAGCACTCATAAATGGCAAATTACAGAGAATCAGAAACTCGGGTGTCAAAACTGACATTGAATATTCCATAAAAACCCAAAAGGCCAGAACCTTCCTGACTTTTGTTCTCTTAACTGCATCTTTGAAGAGACAGAAACATTTCCATGGGCCACCACCAAAATGCGGATGAGCACACACTTGAAAATCCTCAGGAGAGCGTTTCTGAAACTGGCTGATGGGAATCCTAGGGGAGATTGTGAGTACAAATAAACTAGTTCTTGATCATCTATCACTCATGCGCTAGGCACTGTACTGGGCACTTTCATAGATTTGCTCAATTTCATTAAATCAACTCTCCCTATACCTGAAAATTTGTTTTTTTCCGCTTCTTATCTGGGCCCCATCTTTTCCTGAGGGAACAACCAGAGCAATGTGTTGAAAAGAATGATCTTAGGGTCCTCAGAGAATTTTACTTCACCACATGTAGGCCCTCAAATACAACTGAGAATTAAAGTACTTAAAGCAACCCTCAAGATAAAGTTAATGACTGGTAAATGTATAAGAGGAAAGATACCTGACAGTATAACCTTTTGAGAGAGTCTCGCATCATAAAAGATACATTTTGCATATGTGATTAATTTTTAAATTCCTTCTGTTATAAAACTGAACAATAGATTTGTAAAGAATGTGGAGCAAAAATAAATTAAAAAGCATTTCAACACAGAGATGATCATGTTCAATATATAGGCAGCTATTGCTGTGTAACCTCTACTCTAAAATTGAAAAGAAGATTCATTTAAACTCACCTAATATGTCTACCAGTCAGCTTGTGGTGGGATGATCTAGGCTGGACTTGGCTGGTTTTGATTTCAAACCTCAAGTCTAGAGGTTGGATGGGTAGCTTTCCTTTCATTCTCTTTGGAGCAGTGAGCTGGTTAGGGTATGATCTTCTGGCTGAGGTGTAAGACAGCAATTAGCCACCAAGGAAGCACATTTCAAGTCTTTGCTTGTATCACTTCTAACACCCCATAGGTCACAGTTAAATCATATGGCCAATTCTAAAATCAGTGGGTAGCGAAATATATTGTGTTTAGTGGGAAGGTGTGTGGAAGTGAAGATTTCCTGAACACTAATACAAGGTATTTCTTCTAAGAGGTTCCTCTCTATCCTACAGATAATATCAATATTCTAGTGTAAACTCTTTTCTTGATTTGGTAATTTAGGTAAATTTTCTTTTCAGGCTCTTGCCCTTTCCCATACAATTCCCTCTGCCTGAAATATCTTTCTAGCTCTACAACTAAATTCTACTATATTTCAAAACTTCCTTAGCTTCCACTGCTCCTAGAATATTTGGCTAAGTCTCTCTCCCCATTTTTAATGTAACACTTAACATATTATTTTGAAATTCTTCAATTACATGTTTGTCTCCCATAATTGACAGTAAACTTCTCCAGGATAAGTTTGAGGTCTTAATTTTAGAAACTTACTAAGTTTCTGGTGGATCGAAATAAAAGCACATAGCACATGTCCTGTGTATGTTCTTTCCGTATCTGCTGGTCACCTATAACCATCTCCCAAGTGGTTTAAGGGAACGTGGACACAATATTCCAATAATAAAAACAATTATCTCCCATCTGCATAGGGCTTGAGAGTTTATAAGGTGAACTAATTTGAGATAAGAAACCTCTTTCTGTTCTCAGTTTTTCTATTTTCATTTATCTCTATTATATTAAATCTGTTCTTTTACTTGATTGTGCTGGCCTGTGTCCTTTCCTAGTTTTTGATTCTAATATCAACAAATGATGCTGAAAAATACCACAAAACTGTGAGCACTCTTTAGATTTTAATCTCAGTTGAGTTTTGAAAGAAAGTCATTTGGCAATCTTTTATCTTGTCAGAAATCTCTTCCAGTCTTCTCAGCTGCTATTATAATTCTTCACAGCAGTTTTAGTCCTCTAACTCATGTCCTAACCCATTTTATTTTTTCCACATTGTTAACAGCTGCTTGCAGAAAAAACATTGCAGGAATTATCTATGCTGTCCTTATCAGAAGAATGTATGCATTTACCTAGATGCACCATTTTCTTCTTTGCCCTGGTGTTTTGGCACTATATCTTCCTTGTCTTTGAATCTCGATGCCTATCCCCCTCTCAAATGCTCTTCATTCACAATTAGTTCTACCTCTTTTCCGCCTAAATATATACCTTTAAAACACACATATCAATGAGTAATGATCACGTCTTCATGTGTTATTCATGAAAAATGAACACCTGGGCATGATCATTTTAGTATCTGTAGTACCTATTACACTATAGTTTTATGTACATCCCACCTAGTGCCCCAACTAGGATGTGGTTCTGGAGTAAGATGGAGTGATAATCCCTCCTCAGTGTTTGGCCAGAGCATGAGATAGACAGCAAGGGCAGAAATGGAGAAATGTATTCAGTTTTTGAAAGCAGAGGTACCTGAGCCAAAGTTCAGATCAAGGGATCAGTAGTTGCAAAAGATGGTTACGAAGCATGGTAGAGCAGGGTGCACTGGATTATCAGATCAGTTGTTGGTGAATATTTGTGGGATACTAGGCATTTCTTTTATCAAAGTGTGTACAAGCATCACACTTATCCATTACATGACAAGGCTTAGCACAATGAGTGGTGCATGATACTTGACTGAATGATTGCCATTGAATTGGGGATGATGAGTATTATTATTTTCTTTTTTAATGAGTAAAATTAGTACTTAATTCAAGGGTTCAAAACAGGAACATGGAAAGTCTCACTCTCAAACCCAGGTCTTTATTCATTAAATATTTGGAACTATGTTTTGAATTTACTCTAGGGAAAAACTGTGTCAATTAAATACAAATCTCTATTATCCTTCCTTCCCACTTTACAGTCTTTCCACAAAAATTTTATGATCTTCTTAAATATACCACAACAGATACATCCCAAGAATGGCAAAACGTGTAACATTGCAGAGTCTCAAAAATTTCTCAGTAGATGGATAAATATGTAGCTCTGACCTGGATCCACCTCTTGCTTTTCAATGAATTTTAGAACTTTCTCCCATTGGCAGATGCAGACACGCAATTTCAATGCCAAGGTGCTTTTATTTTATCTACTTGATTTTTTTCCAAAATCTTCTTGATTTTTTTTTTGGCTGCTTAACTTCCATTTTATTTTCCTGACTTTCATTCTCTTTTGTTTTCAAGTATCTCCACTGAGAGTGTTTTTTAATTCATTCCACTCAGTTTTTAGAAAAGACATAGTGATGTAATTTGACTTCCATTAAATTTAATAAGGGAAATTAAACTTCATGTTATATGCTCAAAGTTTTTATTTTACCAGAAGTGCTATTTCAATCTGAGAGACATTTGACGAAATTTTACTCAATCTTTAAAACTGTTTTAAAAGACTTCTCCTCTTTCCCATTCAAGTAATCTTTACTTTACTCCTTTTGTTCAAACCACTAGTTCAGTAGTCTTTATATTGCATTTTACTAAGTCATATGTTTGTATGTTTCCCATGTAGGCTATGCTTTCTTTGAGAACATCATGTCATGACTTTTGTAGCCAACACATTATATTTGTGCCAAATAAATGGATGAGGGCTGAAGTCTCACGGGGATTATTAAGAAAACAGGTGTAAGAGGGAGGAGCATTGATGAAATCCATGAATATCCATTGTATGATCACAAGCCATTGTTATTAGGAGCCTGGGATAAATAAAAACTGGAAGGCAGACATTGGTTTTCTTTCTGAAGTGATCACTTGCTCATTGCATCATTGTTGAAAAATGAATTTAACAAATCAATTTTGAATTAATGTGTTGAGGTCTGGGTGGAGAACAATGCTTATTTTGGTCACTGAGGCTGATTGAGAGTGTGATCAGTGCTCAGGGCAGAAAATCACCCCAAATTACCAGGAAATTTATTATCATCTAAGCCCCAAATAAGGCTTAGTTTAATGCAATAGGAAGTACCTTCCAAAAAGATTAGTTTTTCTATCCATCTGCCTCAATCTAATTTACAATTTGCAATTATAAGCATTTCATTAATCAGTTAACAAGGCATATTTATAAGGCACATTAATTCATAGGTTACAGCAGTAAACTGACTTATTTCAAAGGCAGCCTTGGTATTTTAGCAAGGAAAAGCTAACACTATTTATATTAAAATATTGGATGGAGAATTAGGTTTAAGATGTAAATCAACCTTTATGTTAAAAACTGCTTTAGTTTATTATTAATAGTTTAATAAGGTGAATTGTTGATTAAGTCTGGGTGATATATGATAGATGCAACATGAATACCAACACTTAAAAATATACAGGCAATAGAAGAACATGATTAAAGAATTAATCTTTCGTGCTGGCATGTTGGCTTCCTGTCTTTGTCACCTCTGTGAAATGTGATCATAATATCTTGACTATTTTTTAGAACTAAGTTTTAAAACACGTAATCAAGAGAAATCATTGAATCCTTAAATTTGTAGAGGCCTTTATAGTTAACTATTCTATAATATTTAAGCTACTGAATAAACATTTTTCAAAAGATAATGTAATCCTGGTTTCCTGCACCTGTGAATTATATGTGATAATTATCCTAAGCAAATGTATACTCTTTCAGTTTAATCACTTATAAGCTTTCTTTTCTTTGTCTGAAAGTCAGTTTTGAATCTCTGTGAGTATATGAGTTTTCTCTTCAATTTCCCATTAACTAAATTGAGACAAAAGCAACATCTTCTTTTAGATGGTTTCTGTTCTTACATTTTTCATCTTTCTCCTGCTTTCTGAGCCAAAACAGGGTTCTCAGTCATTCTTTTGCCTAACTAGACGTTGACCATCTAATGTGAAAATATTATCAGAAGCATAAGCAGTGTTTGCTGAAATTCCCATGTTCTAACAGCTAATACAGAACCTCATGATTTAATAGCAAATCTTACCTGATAATTATAACTCTACTATCACTTTCAAAGTGGCCAAAAACATGTAAATCTGATTTTATATTTTCTATTCAGCAGTGTTGCATATGATTAGCTTCTAGTGCCTGGAGCAAAAGTATTGATTAGCTTCCACATAATGCTATAGGTAGTAAAATGTTGAATTTTCCTGTGTATAAAACATGTCCTGCTTAATAATCAGTAGACAATTCACATGTGTATTTGAGGAGGGAATTCACATTTTTTGGCAGGTCATAAACCCACATAGACATTTGGTATTGATCCGAGTGTTCATATTAGTTTTGAATACTTATATCACACATTCTGAGAAACACCTTGGCTTTGCATATTTATTTACATTAATATTACTATATACATTCCTTCAATTAAAAACTTCCTGAAAGATAATTATTGTGTTCATACAGTTAAGTTTTCTACCGATGAAGGAGAACGGCCACGTTTTAAAGCCATGTTGAACATATTATAGAGTCCTAAAAGTGCCTGCTGAAGAATGGTAAGATATTATTTCACATGCCATGGCTTTAGTGGTCGGTCTCCAGGAAAACCACCCTTGCTGGAGTCTGGATTTGGGCGATGAGCAGACTTGGGCATGCAGGCATGTCAACTTGCCTCTCTGGATTTTAATCAGTACAAAGTGAGGAGTCTGTACTAGAATATTTCCAAAGTCATTCCCAGTTCCAGGGGAAAAAAATTCCCAAACACTTAACTTCTAATTTCCAAGCAACTAGGCTTTTCTTGCTTTTTTTCTTCAATTATTTGATATGTTTTAGAAACCGCAATATAATTAGCTGTTAAAGTAACTACTGTTCTTCAGCCCTGTTGACTCGATTATGACCTTTTTTGTTGTGACCGTTTCTTCCTAACCTAAATGAAACCTAAGCAGATCCCATGTGTTACATAAGTAAATTAATATGTGAATGAATTAAACAAAAAATATTTAGTACTCATAGTTAAGATCTCCTTTCAGAATGGAATGGCAAAGGTGTGCCTAAAGGCTCTGTTTTGATAATCAAGAAATGTGGCAAATGATGGGTAGGGGCCAAGTATTCAGACAGCTACACAATTGATTCATATACCACAAAGTTGGAACCTTCATTTTTCAAAAGCTTTTGAGTAAAGGTCTGAAATGCTACCATTTTACCTCTAGAGAACAGAACACTTTCATAATATTATAAACTATTTCATTAAATAGCATTTAATACCTACAATAAACTATGTTATAAATGGCTAAGCAAAGAATATAGATTTAGGGCAGCTTATGACCTTGCCATTATCAGGTACAAAAGAAAAAGGCAATTTCTTTATGTATAATTGCATTTAAATTTTACGCTATAATAGTTGAAATGAGCATTGTTAGTCATTTAAAGAGGCACTTTAAAGATTACTTTAATGACATATACTTGGGCTATTTAAAGAAGTCTAAAAAATAATAAAAGGGAGTTTTGTTTTGAAAAACTCCTTGTTCTTTGCAGCCTATATTAGAACTTATTACTGCATTTTTGTGCTGGATGAATAGGTTTTGTGGGTGGCTGGGAGGAGAGAAGGGGGCTAGCCTGTACCCAGAGACATTTTCATTTTCTAAAATTGAAAATCCTCATCACCATAAATTAAGTTTAATTTAAATCATTTGGTATCAAATATTTAAAAACAATAACAAAATTGAAAAGGGAAACAAAAGACAAAGTGAGAGTAAGAAAAAGTGTCAAAGAGCTGAAAATCCCTTCTAAAACAAATAAATGAAAAACCAAACTGAAATCACGAAGCTCTTAAGACAGTGATTTAGTAATTCAGTTTGTTGCTCATGCACCAGCCAAACTCCAAATTATAAAAAGCACCCCGATTCAGGGTTATGGAACCAGATCTGTCCTCCTTAGTTTTGCTGCTGACTCTTTAAGAAACCTGGAACTAACGTAAGAAAATTTAAAAGGAATACAATTGATGGAGTTGATAAAATGAGGAGGAAAAATGAAGGATAGAAGGTTAGGGGTACAGAAAATCTGCATAATTCAGAGAAGATCTGAGAAGAGAGAAAAACAGAAATGTGGCATAATTGGGAAAAATGAAAAGTGATTCAGATGCTTTTGGGTTATTGATATCTGTACATTCTAGAAGATTTAGAAAAGAAAGTAACAGTGGGAGCCTATAAGTTAATCTATTTCTGCCTAGAGAGAATTAACTAATATTAGAAATCAGGAAATTAGGCTTCTTTGAAGTCAGCATTATTATTTTGCTGGCCATGTGGGGCCATATTATGACTTGTTTATGGTCGGTAAATACCATTTGCAACATCATGGGTTTTGATGACTTCCATTTAGTCGAAGCCATATTAAGCCACATTGTAAACTATAAAGCAAGGGTCCCCAACCCCTGGGCCACAGACCGGTACCAGGAGATGAACAGCGGGCCAACAAGCGAAGCTCCATCTGTATTCGCAGCTGCTCTGCAGCACTAGCATCACTGCCTAAGCTCCACCTCAGATCATCAGACATTAGATTTTCATAGGAGCAGTGGGCCCTGGTGCCAGAAAGGTTGGAGACTGCTGCTATAAAGGATTTGCAATGAAATCATTTGTCATTTCAATGGGAGTTTTAGTATTGTTTGTGTGCTATTAAATACCCAACTTCAATATCTAAATTTAGCATTCAGAATTAACTATCAAGCTTTGTTTTAAAGCAATGTAATAATAGAACACTCATACTATATCGGCTTTGAATTAGTAAAATATGAATAGTTGGGGCTCAAGTTTGTCTTTGCAAAGCAAATGCTTTCTTTATGAGTACTACCATTTCAATGGGGCAAAAATTTTGGTGAGGAAAAATTTTACATATTAAGACAGTTTTCTTCAAAAGCACCAAAGCACTTCAAAAGTACCCATTCCACTAAGAACAACCATTATGCTGGTTATAGATCATTTTAATTTATTTTTTAAATAGGTTTCTAAAGGTCTTACTGAGTCCTCTGTTAGTGTGGTTGAGTTGGTATATATGAGAATATGGAATGCTTTTGCTACCTTTTAAATAAGTCACTGTGGCAAATACTTTATTTGCTTACTTCATATCTATCTTCCTCTTCTTACTGTTAGCAAAACATCAGTTTTGTGTGATGCAGAAATATATATCTAGGTATACATCTTTCTCAACTTCATTTGCAGCTAGGTTTGGCCACATGACATAGTTCTAATGGTCTGAAAGGTTAAAATTTAACCAATGAGATCAAAATGAATGTCTGCAAGGGTTTCTGGAAAAGCTACATTGTTCTCAGTGACAGACAAAGCGGTTGATACTGCAGTTTATATTTTCTTTCTTTAGTAGTGTAGATGTACTGCCTGGGATTTCAGCATGAACTAGAGCCTGTAACCATGGAGAGACTAGCAAGAAGATGAAAGTCAATACTGTTAAAATGGTGGAGGAGAAGAATGGGGAAGAGCCTGGGTCCCTGGTATCTCAGAACAGCCAAGCTAATGCTAAAAAATGTGTACCTTTGGACTTCTTGTTATTTGAGAAAAATAAATTCTATTTGTTTAAGTCATTCTTAGGTATTTTGCCACCTTGTAGTCAGATCCTCATTTAAGTGATGCACGAAATATTAAAAGATATGTGTTTGTGTCTATGAATATGTATGTATTTGTTTGTCCTTATCCTTCACTTATTGTGAATGATGAGGTATATAAATATGGATTTCTATTCATGCCTAGCTACCTTTAGAAGCATTGAGGGAGAAAAACAGAGAAAGAAAAGGTGACAAAAAGAGAGAAAAAGTAGAAGAGAAAGAGGTTGTGGAAAAGGAAGGTAGCAGGGCTTATTGTAGAAGAAAAATAAGGGATAAATTCTAAAATGAAATGAATTTAAAATATAATAGTAACCTGAAAATGTAATATAATTTATGTGCCTGATTATCTTCATTAGTCTCTCTGTACCTTAATTTATTCAAAATGATTTTTGAATGCCTATGATAACATTGTTTTGCCAAGAATTGGGCATTTGATTTTAGAAAGTGATGAAGCTCAGAGGAATGAAGGCACATCTGATGACCAGCGCATGAGGGTTCCTACAGATGGGTCTGCCCACTCTGTGGAGGCTCTCTTTTGAGAATCCTCAGCCAAATCATATTTTTCTCCAACTTGTTAATGTTAATTCTGCATGTAAAAGAAATGTGGTCCTTAACGTAATGATGGTGGGGCCCCAAACAAAAGGCCTCAAACACTCAGAGGATACAAGCATGAAAGATGGAGCCATGTGGGATGTGCTGCTTAGACTCTCAGAGCAATCTCTTACTTCTGTGGTGCCAAGATAGGGAAGGCTTGGTGACTAGTGAGTAGCAACCACTTAAAAGAAAAATGCACTGAATTGTACATTTATTTGTTGGTGAAAATTAGTTTTTATTCTTATAGTATTTATAACTCTTAAAAAGGATAAGATAAATTGTGTTTGCTCAAAGAATTAAAGATGGGTCTACTTTTTGACCAAGCAATTGCACCTCTGGGTATTCATCCAAAGAAAACCAAAACAATAATTCTTAAAGATCTATGCACCCCAATATTCATGGCAGCACAATTACAATACCCAAGATATGGAAGCAACCTAAATGCCCATCAACAGATGATTGGATAAAGAAGCTATGGTTCATATATACAATGGAATATTACTCAGCCATTAAAAACAAGTGAAATCTTACCATTTGCAGTGACATGGATAGACCTAGATAGAGGTTATTATGCTGAGTGAAATAAGTCAGACAGAGAAAGATAAATACCATATGATTTCACTTATATGCAGAATCTAAGGAACAAAAAGAACAAGCTAATCAGGAACAGACTCACAAATATAGTGGACAATTTGATGATGGACAGAGGGGAGGGGGTTGGGAAGCTGGGAGAATGGGGTGAAGGGTTAAAGAAGTACAAAGTAGTAGTCAATAATTGGGCACAGAGATGGGGAGCATGGCAGAGGGAATAAAGTTAGCATTAATATGATGTCTAAGTGGAGGGCCAGGGAAGGGAGGGAGAAATTGGGATCATCGTTTTATGAACTATATAGATGTCTAACCAATCTACTGTATACTTAAAAATAATTTAAATAAATAAATTTAAAAAATTGTGTTCTAAAGACATTAACAGGCAAACTTGTCATTCTTTTGCAGAAAAAAAAATAGGATTTCTCCTAATTCCTTACTCTCCATACATCTCCACTCCTTCACCCCTATAAGTGTACTCTTAAAACTTTTTCAATGGATACATACATAATATACATTTATTGCCAGAAGTGCAGAGATTTATTTTTTAAAAATTTATCTATCCTCTTACCAGAGTTATACACTTGAGACATTTTGGTATATTTCCTTTTAATCATGTGTCTGCATGTATATTTATCTTTTCTCATCCTCGCAAAATTGTTGTCTTCTGTATATATGGATTTGTATCAGGGCTTATTTCTTGTAACTTTGCATCATGATCATGTGCTTAGGGAAGTGTATTTCCATTGGTTCAGGGGCATTTTCCGGGAAACAAAGTAATGAAAAACCCATCACATCCTAGTAAATAAGTGGAAGGTGGAGGAAAGCAGATAGATGTATGTTAAATGTAGAAACCACAAATAACTGAGTGATGCTGATAATCAGCAAGGTTAGAAGTCACTAGTATTAGTCTAGACTATGGCTGGCAAACTGATGGCTTGTTATCTACATCTGGCTTGAATGTTTTTAGTTTGTTCATAAAATGGTGGTTTTTAAAAATTGAGTTAGTGGCCAAGATTTATAAATTGATATAGTCCATATACAAAATCTGATGCTACATTTTTGAAAAGCCAGAAAAACTGATAAATCAAGGCCCACATTCTTCATGGCACATATTGACTGGAGTCTATAGTGGTTACTCAGGGAGATGGAGCTTTTGCTCTCTAGTTTACTCATTGCCTTATGATCAGCTTGGCTTCCATATGTCA
This sequence comes from Eidolon dupreanum, assembly GCA_028627145.1. Classification (NCBI taxonomy): domain Eukaryota; kingdom Metazoa; phylum Chordata; class Mammalia; order Chiroptera; family Pteropodidae; genus Eidolon; species Eidolon dupreanum. Next base: position 15,091,828 of record CM053507.1, read on the forward strand.
TTACATTTGCAAAACTAGACATTTTTAGTCTAGACTTAATTTTCAAAAAATTATTTATTGTCATTATTTTCACGAGAGTGTCACTTCTCACTGAGCCCAACTAGAAAGGGCAGAGCAGGGATCATATATATTTTTTTTCTTTATGGCCATCATATCTTGGTGACTTAGAGATTTTCAGTAAATATTGGAAAATTCACCAAACTCTTTGATGGATAGGAAATTTTAGTATAAAATATTTTAGCATACTATATAAGTTGAAAATCTATTTTAAAATATATTTCTAAGTGAGCAATGTAACAATAGTAACAAATTATAGCTTCCATCAAGCTTCCATTTGTGCTAATTGAACTAATGAGAAGCATCATTGAAAATGATTTTTATTTAAACAAAAACTCTAGTATTTTATATTCAGCCTGCCAAAAGAACAGGTCTTCTTTTCATGCTAGGCATATATGGGTAGTATGGGTAAAGAGTCAGGCATAAGGGCTATTAAAAATCATAATTCATAAGCAATATAGCAATGGTGACCTTTGTATCAAATGTTACATCTAGTCTTTCTGAGATGAAGATCATATTCCCGAGTACATTAAGGTAGTCATCAGAATGAACTATAGAGCTTCTGTATTACATTATAACATCCAAACAAAGGAAGAATACAAGCTATAAGACCAAAGAATGCCCTATGGAGCCTTAGAAATTAAAAACAATCTCATAGGAGTAATGGTTTTTAAGATCCACATATGGACAGTGATTTGAAATAGTTGAAAACTTTCTCATTTCTTATGGCCCTCTTGACTCCTTCTAAAGTTTCATGCCCTCATTGTGGAAGAAGAATGAACTGAGGGAGAAAGGGATTTTCTTTGTATTCAAATCATCCATTTTAAATGCAATACAATGTTTTCCATTTCTCATTTTGTGAAATCTATCCCGTCCCCCACCCTCCCCAACCCCAGCTGCCTTATTCTTGTAAGGAGAAATATAAAGGGGCTTTCTTTGGACCACTGACCTTGACTTATTGGTTATCTAGGTCTCTGCTGAGTACCATTTGTTTTTGACTCTTACCAGATGGAAACGGTAGAAAGATAAGGGTCGATACGACAGGAGACAAGAAAGGATGAGAGAGCAGTATTTAGGTGGAATCGGGCTGGAGTTTATGTCTTCTTAGACATATGTCTTCTTAAGACAATAACGGACTCAGAAAGGAGCTTTTTCTTTATCTGTATGTTCATAAGAAGGGTTTGGATTTTAAATCCAAACTTTCAGCAATTGATTTCTCCAAAGTATTTTGCCAAATGAATGGCTTTCACTAAATCAATAACCTTAGCAGTTCTATATTCCTCAAGTGCAGGGTATTGTGATGTGGTAAAACACAAAGCATCCAGCTTAACAGTCAGGTATTTTCAACAGAATACATAAATATGTTTATTAAAACTTTAATGGAGTACATATAATCTCAAATTATATGTAGATATATCTTAGAACAAAATATCGTCATAAGCAAGATTTCAAGAAATACACTATATAGGCATGGATTGTACCGTTATCTATGCTATCTCAGTGTTAATTGAAGATGTTTCCATTCCACAGTATTTACTTCCAGAGCTAAATTATGGCTTTAAATCACCCTCAACTTTCTATGTTTAGAAGCTTCAGCATCTTACAATCAGAAGTCTTCATGTGTATAGGTACAACTCTGAGCAAACTCAATACTTTTTCCAGCACAAGAATAACTTGAAATGTCAAAAATAGTCTCTCGGCCCACACTGTTTCAACCATCTGTCCAACCTTTGGGTATCTGGGCAGCAACCTAGCTTTATCAGAACGAGAAGACTTTAACTTGTTCATCAGGAAGATATGCATATGCTCCTTGTGGTAAGTTTCCAAACTTTAACGAAGGTTGTTTTAAAAAAATCAGGACATAATTTTCTAGGTTCCATCTGTTGTGCACCATAAATGTGTATCAAGATTTGTAAAGTCACCAGATAAGACCACAGTGGAGCTCTCCTTTCCTGCTTCAATGCTGATTGTGAGATTTAATTGAAGTAGAGGTGGGAGGCAGGGAGCAGAAGGCAGAGAAGAGGACGGGGGGGTGGGAGGGACAGAGAGAGAGACAGACAGACAGACAAACACACACACACACACACACACACACACACACACACACACACACACACAGAGAGAGAGAGAGAGAGAGAGAGAGAGAGAGAGAGAGAGAGAGACAGAAAACAACAGAGAGATGAAATGGGAGGGAACTGGGAATGAAGGCCACCACTAGTGTTTGAGGTCCTTCAGGTAGATATTTTTGTAGACATCTGTTTATATGAGCAATTTGATTACAAATCTGTTATAAAATTTATGAGCCCAAGTGAAGAATAGTGAGTATTGATGATGATTTAAAATAATGGAGTTGGGAAAAGGTACTTATTTGTCTATTGTCCAGTCACTACATGTGAAAATTCAGTATAGGGTCCAAGTACCATTTCTTTATCTTCAAGTCTAGGAAACATTTCTTTATGTTCTTTATTGTCCAATGCATCATTCTTGGCTAATTTTATTTCTCCCACCATGGGAAAAGGCTAGTAATGCTGTTATTGCTCATAGTGTCATGGCTCTTTTGAACCTGTTTATATTAAAGCAGTACTTGCCCTTGCCCCAGCACTTATGTACTATGGACTACATCATCACTTACAGTGCTGCATCATCCATCATGCTGCCCAGAAGTACCAGCCTCCACTCTCTCTCCCCAAAGTTGTATTGTGCCTTGTTGGTGATAATATGAGCATATCTTATTCAAGTATACAGGATACTGTGAACAGTCATTTATTATTTGGTCATGTTGTAGTTTCTCTTTCTAATTTCATAGTGTAATCATGGATGAGCACATCTTCTTATCATGTCTTCTCTTGAACTCTTTAGTCCATAATCACTGCATTTCTAAACCATTGACCCCATCTTTGCTTTCAACACACTGCCACCAGCAAAGGGTCTCTGGAGTGACAGGAATTATCTCCTTTGTACAAGGAATGTCTATTCCTTGTCAGCCATCTGTTAAGACCAATCCAGGAGAGCATGGCATCACTACGTCCAGCAGAAGCAAAGAGGATATCAACGGTCTATTAGCATTAAGGAGAAAACGATCTCAAAGTCTTTGGAGGACATGTGGTGGCAACTCCTGGAGGATTACCTCATATGTGGTGTGGATCCTCAGAAGGGTTGGGGTGACTATGCCGAGTGACAGCAGTGGGGGGTGTACAGGACAAAGGATGCCTGCTGTCGCCCCTGCTGCCCATGGGTGCTGTAGACTGGACGCTGCACTACAGTCAGAACAGAAATGTTCACAGGTCATCACAATGGTCCACCTGTGGCTCAAGGCAAAGGGTTGGCTCTAAACGTTGAACTCTTCCTGTGCCTGACAACGTGAGTGATGGTCAGTTATACTCTGTGTGTCAGTACTATTCTGGTTGTTCAATTTCATGCAACCATGCAAAGAAACAATCAAACAGAACTCCCAAAACAAAAACCCACCATGCTAGTTAGTAAGAGTGATACACTTGCCAGGCTGTACTCCTGGGACTGATGCCTGGATGGGGCTTGAGGGCAGCCATATAGGCACAAGACCCAGAGTCCCATGTGACATCTGGTCCACCTGATCCCCTGGTTAGAGGATTGGAAATTGCTTCCACAAGGAATACAGGCTCAGATGCCCCATACAGAAAGCACTGTGACCCTAGGCACAGGAGGGAAACTTAGAAAATTTTAAATGTAGTACTGCAAAGCATACTTTCTTAGTACCAGGCTGGTACAGGGCCCTGGCTTGCCTGGGTTAAGGAAGAAACTCTTGGGAATAAAGCTCTACTGTAAATTACAAAATGATATTTACCTTGCTCAAAGTTAATTCAATTAAACTACACTTAAGATTTCTTTTTGCTCAAATTCATGACAATAATGGTAGTTATCTGAGATAAGTTTAATCAAACCTTTCAAGTTCTACGGGACAGGATGATCTCTGTCATTTCTAGACCATCCCAAGTGACCATAGCTACAGCTACCCAAGGGAGATTTTAATACCAATGTTGAGATATGATGGGGGAGTAAAAGTCCTCCCAGAAACAGACACACCCTTCACCACAAGAAATTAGTAATAAAACTCTAGTTGGGTGTGATGGCAAAACTGTGAATGTAGGAAACTCTTTCTGCCAGTAGTCTCACATTTAGACCTTCATTTGAGAATCTCCCTTAGATTTAACTCATTTCTTCTCATTCCTATATCCCCCCTCATTTCACTTCCCATTATTGTAGTGCTATGTATTAGCTCCAAAGTTGTAGAAAGAATAGCTAAGTAGAAATTGCAAATATACTTAACTTCTGAATCTTCATTAGTGGGTAGTTAGCAGCGGTATTCAAGAAAGTCTAGTGTTTGTTAAAAATTTGGATACTTAAGCCATGACCCAGAGCTTTTGACTGAGTAGGTCTGAAGTAAGTACCAAAAATCTTCAGTTAATAGCAATCCCCAGTGATTCTGATGCAGATGATCCGAGGACAACACTAAATAATATAATAATGAATCATTATTGTGTAAGTATTAGAAGGCTGCTCCAAATTGATATAGCAGATAAACTGATCTTCTGAAGATAATATCCAATATTTTGGCATAGCCCTTTAATAATTCTTGTTAGGGAATAATCAGACTAGATAATAAGAGAATTAACTGGTCAGTGAGAGACTTATTCTTAGCCATATGTGTGATTTTGGTGCCTCTTAGGTTATACACTTTAGGTAGCAGATATTCTTCCAGGTCTGGGAGGCGTATACAACACAGGTCTTGTAAATATCTTAAATTGGTTTGTGTAACTAGAGGTGGAATTAAGCAGCATCCACTCCTCTATTTCTCAAAATATGGTCTGGATACCTCCTTTCATAAAAAATCCTTGGTGATGATAGGAGCAGCTAGGCAGGGCAAGGGAACAAGTTTTAAAATCAGACTCTCCTTGAGTATGGCCTTCAGTATACATTTATGACAAGTTTCTAGGTTATTCTTATGCATTTGAGAACCATTGCTCATTTGTACAAGTGGAAAACAATATCTTAAAGACATGTTTAAAATAGAAATGACAAATGTCTAAGCACTATTTTTATAATTATGTTGACAAAAATGAACTCAATCAAAAAATATATTTTTCTGTAATTTGAAGTGTACCCTCTTCATTTCTTCATGATCTGTATGTTTTCCCTCAGGCACAAATCTTGTCTGGCTGAAACTTTCAATGCCAGAAAAGTCCAGGTGACACTCTATAGGTGACTTGAACTAGATTTAATTCCTCATCCAATGTTTCTATGTTTTTCAAAAAGAAAAAAAATCTTTATACATATATCTATTTTTTATTTGTGTGAGACAAACCTCTCTCTGCCTTGATGATCTCTTCAATGTCACCCAAAATGTCAGGGGAGAGATGACCCAACTCAGTCCACTTTGTTTTTGGGACAATCAGAGGTGACTGTGAAACATTAATGGATCTATACTATTATTTAAAATTACTTTTAATTATTTAGCATTGCTTTCTTTTTCTATTTCCTTTGAAGAGTAAACACCCCAGGAATTACTTACTATTGTTCATGACCCTCTTTTTCTCTGGACCTGATATTTTGTTGTTTTTGCCTTATCCTGTCAAAAAAGGGCCTTCCATGCCACCAAGTCTATTGTTGCAACAGACTTCACTTCTGTTCCCAGTATTCTGGGAGATTTTCACTCCTCGGTCTTCATTTTGTCCCTTGGTTTGTAGCACTCTGGCTCAGTTGATGATTAAACAAAAATCTCTCTAAGTAATTATAGTAACACTTTACATGATGAATAGCTCAGGTCTATTCAGTGCTAAGTTAAAAATTACCCAGTGATGGGTGCTTAGGAGGTTTTGAAATCTAATAAATGCTGAGAAATATGACAATCTTAATGCTTTTACTGCTGTCATGCTGCTGCACGCAGTTGCCATGTGGCCCACTTGTAGATTCTGAACCCACCTGTCAGTCAGTAGTCAGAGAAGAGATTTCCAAAAACAGGGACTTGTGTGCACAGAATTCAATTATTGCTTGGGGAAATCAGTGTAATTTATATTCATATACTGCACAATCTAATTACTTATAAAGTAATAGTATCTTTTTGAAAATATGCAAAGAGAGGCATAAAATAAAAAGCTCAGGAAATTCTCAAGAAATTACAATAAAAGACTCTGAACTAAAACTTTATAACGTGTATGAATGTTTAGATACTCTTTTTAATATTATCCTGATCTATTCCATTCCATTCCATTCCATTCCTTTCTTTGGCTTCTAAGATGCTGGTAAAAATTAGTTTCATGATCCACCACTAGTTTTCAACCACAATATAAAATATACTGTTCTAGAAACTAAAGATTCCACAGAGAAGTCAAGGAACATAATGTTAGAGACCTCTTGGAAGGAGATCAGGAAAGGCCATAAAAGGCAATTGAAGGACATCTTTAAAAAGCAATCTAAGTTCTTAGGCAATTGTTAGGCAATAATTTAGGAGTCACTATAGGTTTTTGAGTCAATGTTGCATTATTACTACTAAGTTTTGGAGACGGATCTGGCAGCAAATGTGTAAGATGGTGTTGGAGAGTTTGTTAGTATGCTGTGGTACTAGTCTAGATACGAAATCTGCATCAGAGTAGATATGGAGAGTAGGGGAAAATATCACAGTAGAATTTATACAAAACATATTTGAACAGAAAGAGGTAGAGAAAGGAGTCAGAAAGAATTTGAGTTTGGAGTAATTAGAGTTTTGGGGTAGTTATGGGCCTGTTTGTGTTTTCTCAAAATTTATATGCTGAGGTCCTAACCTCAGAATGTGATTGCATTTGCAGAGAGGGCCTTTACAGAGGTAATTAAATTAAACTGAGGCTGTTGGGTGGGCTCTACTCCAGTCTCACTTGTGTTCTATAAGGAGAGGAAATGAGGGGAGAGACCAGGGATATGTGAACAGAGGGACAACCGTATGAAGAGAAAGAAAAAAGGGTGGCACCTGCAAGCCAAAGAGAGGGGCCCGATAGGAAACCCATCTTGCCAGCACCTAGATCTTAGACTTCTAGTCTCCAGAATTGTGATAAAATGAATTTCTGTTGTTTGTTAACCAATAATAAAAGGCCAAAGTGAGAGGCAACAAGTATTTATTTGGATAAACATAAAAAAGAATAGCTATTTGGGAAGCACTGATTCAGGTAGAAGCCCAAATAGTGTTTGGACTAAGAAACAAAGCCAAGGGGTATTTATGAGAAAGGGAAAAGGAACAATTATATGAATAGAAAGAAGGCATTTCTGTTGGCACAGATAAGCTAACTTAGTGACACTAATTCTAAACAATGTTTTAATTTTCAGCCCTGTGGTCATAATATCTGCTTTTTTGTTATCCTTGCAGTTCTTTGGGACACAGTGTTGCCTTAGGCCCAGACCAAAGGTTATTTTGCCCTATTTTAACTTTCCAAAGGTTTAAGGCATATGATGTGCAAGACAGTTCCTCTGGAATGGCAGCTTGGTTCCATTTTAAAGTGGATCTGTTTTATATTATTTTTCACATGGTTAAGTCACTCAGTTTGTGATATTTTATTATAGCAACACTAGTAAACCAAGATAGATATATTAACAGAAATAGAGATATCAGAGTTACACTTAGGGTTTGGGACGGGGTAGAATAGGGAAATATTTTTTGACCTTGAATGCATTGAGCCTGCATATTGATAAGATAGTAAACTTATAATTGTTTAGAGAGATTATAGAAAATTCCCCATATATTTTGGAGGTGTCAAAAAGTGCCACTTGCTGGAATTTGAATTTATTGTTTTGCATTTGAGCCTTAAAAATTATAATTCAACTTTGTAATATGTTTTTCTCAAAAATATTGGTTTGATCCAAAAAATAATGTTTTAATCTAATTTAATGTAATATTTTACAGTTTTTTTAGTTATCGTCAAATTCTTAGACAGCAGCAGACCACTCATATATAATAGCATGCATAAGGAACTGAAGGGGAAAATGGGTACCTGTTTAGAATCTGCAAAAGATATACAGCCCTCTTTGCAGGAAATTCCATGACTAATTTTAATTTTAGTCCAGTTTTAATCTTTTAGCTAAAATCCATAACTGTGAAAAAGAAAGTTATACACTGAAATTTAACCATCTTCACAGAAATTTGTTGAAATTAAATTGTATTTTATGAAAGTTACAAGCCATTTTTTATCTTTTATTCTGCTCAAAATGTCTTTTTTAAAAAAGCAAAAATATGATCTTTATTGTTTTGTTTCCTTTTCACAGAAAAATATAGCATAATATATAATAATATACTTCTACTCACTTTTATCACTTAATAACAAGTCTTGGAGAGCTTTGTATATGGGAAAATAGATCTCTTCCTCAATTTTTACTTACAACTGAATAATATTCTATTGTATGACATCCCATATTTTAATCAATTCCTTTTGGTGTATACTGAGGTTATTTTCATTAAATTTATACTATTGCAAGCAATATCTCCATAAATAGTTTTGAATATATGTTACTGTGATGGGCAAAATTTAATTTTCATGATCTTCGCCCTCTAGTTAGGCCTGTGCATGTTACATGGTAAAAGGGAATTGGGATTATGGTTATGGTCCTTAAAATAGGGAGATGATCCTAAATTATTCATGAGGGTCAACTGTAATTACATAGGTCCTGAAAATCAGAAAAGTAAGGCAGAAGAGTCTGTTAGAGCAATTCAGCCACAAAAGAAGAGGCAGAAGAGACCCAGAGCATGAGAAGGCCCACTGCTCTAGCTTTTAAGAAAGAGGAAGGGAGCCTATAGCAGCTGGTAATGATTCTCAGCTGACAGTCATCAAAAAAGAACAGCTTTCATTCCTATAACCTCCATGATCTGAATTCTGTTAACCACTTAACCACCTGAATTAGCAAGAGATAACTCTTCCCTGGAGCCTTGAGAATGGAGCCCAGCTCAGCCAAAGAAGTGATTTCAGTCTTTTGAGATTCTAAGCCAAAAACCAGCCTAACTCATTGGACTTCACCTCCAGAACTGTGAGATAATAGACATATATATTTTAAATTTGTGGCAATTTGTTACAGCAGCAGTAGGAAATTAATGCAATCATTTTTATGTGTACCTGCTAGGAAAATTTCTAAAGTGGAACTATTGAGTCAAAGAGTATGTGCAAAGATAATTTTGGTAGGTTCTTTAAAATTGCCCACAAAATAGGAGTCAGCAATGAGAGTCTGGATTTTCCCATTATTGTCAAACTTTTGGATTTTTGTCGAGTAGGTGGAAAATGTTGTTTCGGTATGTTTTCACTTATATTTATTTTAAAAGTTTTGCATCTTTCACATTTTTAAGCCACTTTTATTTCTATATTTATGAACTTTAACATCATATCTTTTGCCCATTTTCAATAGCATTGGCAGGTATATCTTGTTGTTTACATACTATATAAACAATAAAGTTGTTTATATACTATAAAATGTGTTCTTTGTATATAGGTTGCATTTTTCTCCTCAATTTGACATTTGCCTTTTGATTCTGCTCATGGTGGTATTTTAATGCAAATTTTAATTTTAATTTTTATAGAGCCAATTGTATTTGTCCTTTATTTAATGGCTTCCAGGTTTTATATTATGCTTTAAAAAGTCCTTTGTTGGTAAAGGTCTAAAACAAAAAATTCACTTAGATGTTTTTAGTACTTTTGGTTTCATTTTGACATTTTAATTTGATCTCATGTATTGAATAAACATTTTCTCTACTGATTTGAAATGCTAATTTAATCATATTTTAAATTCTTTATATTTTGTTCATTTCTTATCTTAGTCTGTTCTTTTCATGATTCTGTTTACTCAACCCTTAACACTATACTTTAGATTATTGATGTTTTAAATATATTTTAATATCTGGTAGTGATATCTGTCACATTGTTCTTCCTTTGTTTTTTTGTTCATAACCTTTAGAATTGCCTTATTAATTAAAAAAAAAATCCAGTTAGTGAGTTTGCTTGGGTAACAAATAATTCTATAGATTAGCTCAGGGAGAACATTCATCTTTATGATAATAAATCTTCCTATCCGAGAACATTACTTATAATTTTATTTGTTTATCTTATTATCTAAGTCCAATAATACTTTAGTCTCCTAAATACAGACCATTTTTTTAGCATTTATTTTATTATTAGTTTCAAGTATACACTACATTGGTTAGACATTTATATAGTTTATGAAATGATACCCCTGATTGCTCTTTCTCTCTGCTGGCTCTACACCTAGCCATTACATTATTGCTGACTGCATTTCCCACTTCATATTCCCCATCCCTGGGACCATCTATCAATTACTAATTTGTACTTCTTTAACCCTTCACCCCTTTCTCCCAGCCCCCCAAATCCCTGCCCTCTGGCAGTCACCAGATTGTCTTCTATATTTGTGAGTCTGTTTTTGATTAGTTTGTTCTTTTTTTCCTTAGATTGCACGTATAAGTGAAAATATATGCTATTTATCTTTCTCTGACTCATTTTATTCAGCATAATAACCTTTAGGTTCATCAATGTCATTGCAAATGGTAGGATTTTATTTTATTTTATTTTATTTTATGACTGAGTAATATTCCATTGTATATATGAACCATAACTCCTTTATATAATCATCTGTTGATGGGCATTTAGGTTGCTTCCATATCTTGGGTATTGTGAATAGTGCTGCCATGAATGTAGGGGTGCATAGATCTTTATTGATTAGTGGTTTGTTTTTTTTTTTTGGATAAATACCCAGAAGTACAATTGCCTTGTCAAAAGGTAGATACTTTTTTAATGTTTTGAGAAACCTCCAGACTGTTTTCCATAGTGGCTAATATGGATTTTAATTTGTTTTTAAGTTTATTTCTAGATAGTCTCTCTTTTCATTGCCATTGTAAATGGAGTCTTTTGTCATATCTTCTAACTGGTTGTTGACTGTGAATATAATAGTGCACGTATGGACATATACGATGTATGTTTTTCTGTAGATTAACTTCATTCTCATCCATTTAGTGAATTCTCTTGTTTTTCTATTGACTAGTTTGTTTTTAAGTATGAAATTATAAAATCTGGAAATAATAATTTACCTCTTTCTCTCAAATTTTTAAACATTTAGTATTGTTTCTAGTCCAATTGCATTCAAAAAGATAAACAATAGTTGTAAAAAGTCCTCGTGTTTGTAGGTATCATCCTAAAAGCACCCTTTTCCCTTGAACATCATAATTCAAACCATTTGCTGTGCCTTTTGTTGCTGATCCCAACAGCCAGCTTCTCCACTCAGGCCTGGTCCCAAGTGGGCCTTTTTCCTTTTTATCACTTACCAGAGTTGCAAACTTTATCTTGATATAAAGACATAATTTAATGATTCCCAAACATGGTTATGCATTAAAATCACTTGAGGAACTTTCTGAAAACAAATTAGTAAGCTTCAAATGATATCTAACTGAACCAGAAAATTTGGGAGTAGCATCTTTTGTAAAAGATCCCCAGGTGATTGATTCTAACGCTACTACAAAAACTCCATCAATCCAAGATAATAGTTCTCAATCAGGCATGATATTGTTCCCCAGAAGATATGGGCAATGCCTAGTGATATTTCTGATTGTCGAAACTAGGGATGAGAAATACTACTGGTTTCTAGGATATAGAAGCCAAGTGTGCTTCAGAGGACAGCCCTCCCACAACCAAGAATTTTTATGACCACAACGTAACAGTGCTGAGGTTGAGAACCCTGCCCAAGACCTGCATCTGGGAACCATCAGAAGATTCATCCTTACTGACCATTGCTAGTAGCCTGCTGTTTAATTATTTCGATAGCAGGGGGCATATCAAGTTACAAAACGATATGCCAAAACCATATGGTCTGATCATTATTATGAACTAAAGAATAGATAGGTTTTCCTTGAAATTGTAAGAGCTAGAACTTCCATTGTGTCAGACACTATGACCTCATAGTCATGATTTTTTTCTCACTAACAACAGAACCTCAATTTAGATGAGGGTAATAATATTCCTCCCTTGAAGCTAGGGGTTCCCATGTGAAACAGACCTAGCTAATGAGATATGAGTGGAACTCCCTGGTGGTGCATCTGTGAAATCTCTTTAAAATGCAGACAGATTAAGTTGGCACATGCCTCTGCCTTTAATGTATCTTCCTGCCTGGGACATTGATGTAATGCTCTGGATGAGGCACTCATCTTGTGACTGTGGGGTGGCAAGCATGTGTTAAAGAAATCTAAGTAGTATGAAGATTCCTGAATACATTCAGACCTGCCATACCAGCCTAGCTCTGAATTCTCTTCAAATGAGAAAAGCAAACACCCTGACTTGTTTAAGTCATCATTTTTGAGCTGAGTGAAATTTGTAACTATGCAGTTATTTTCATAATGAAAATATACAATGTCAATAAGATTATATAATCTTTATTTTAAAGACATTATAAACTGTTAAACATATAATAATAAAAATTATAGTGTTAACTCATGACATATATATATTTTTTTAATAGGAAGGGAATTGCCTTTGTAAGGAAAATAACAGACTGCCTGGGCTTTGAAAGTGGGACTTTCAGGAAAAGGTTTAGCAAAAGACAAAGATTTAAAAAATATTGCTAAATCCCTCTGCATAAGAAATTAACTTAAAGTTATGGAAAATAGTGAGCATGTATGGGGTAAGTGGGCTGAGGTAACAGTGGTAAATAAAGCTGGACAAATGGCTGAAATATTTTAAGACCAGGGATATATAATATTTAATTTCAAGATGTTTGCATCACTTTGCTGTAGAACTCTGATGCAAAAATCTTCAGTAAAGTCTACTATATGTTTTGCATGTGCATTTTTATTTGTTTATTATTATTATTATTATTATAGTGCAATTCAAAAAATAAGAGGCCAAATTTCATATCTGGATTGGAAAGAAGAGAATATGAACAATCATTGAATGGGAGCAGATAGGACTCTGGAAAAGAAAACTTTCTCTGATTCTTTCAAACAACCTACACGTAATAATTAAACTGTTGAAAGAGAAAAAGAATCAGTGCCCAGGCAGAGATAAGCAGCCATGGCAACTTTGACTTCAGGCTTGAGCTAAAGACTGTACAATGTGGAACACAACACTAGGCTGCAAAATGCATTAAAAATAAATGTTATGAATCAATAATAACATTTACCAAAGGCATTCATTCATTTAAATGTTGCTCAGAAAATATCTTTTAAAATAATGTTTTTAAAATTTTGTTCAAGTCTGCTGTAAAGAAAAATTACAGCTTTGAACATTCATACTTAAATGAAGAGCAGCCAGCCACTACTATGTAGAGCCTTAAGGAAAATAAATGTATGACTCAAAGTTTTTCTATGGCTGTAGTGAAATCATAATATTTGTCATAGTATCCAAATTTGAATAAATATACCTAATGGGAGACCTCTTATGCACTGAAAATTTAAAAATTATGTCATGAAATGATGACGAATGTCACAATGGGTATAAACAGTGTAATTAAATAGATAAATCTGTTTTAGAAAAGTAGGTAGTATATCCACAAACCAAGAATAGTTTCTAAAACTTGTCTATGAATTTTAAAAAGGATATATTTCTTAAAAACAAAGTTACATTTCTTATCAAAATCTTATGTGTTTCTACAATGAGTTCCGTTCAAATCTATATACATATGCTTTAACTTATTTTTACAAAGCAAATGGAAATATGGTAAGGAAATTTGGTGGAGTGCATTTGTATTGAGTAAAAACAAAATCAAAAACGTAAACACATACACAAAATCCAAAGAATAAAATCTAATTAAATGTAAGAGTTAAAATAATAAACAGAAAACACTTAAGCAGATTCTCATTTTTTGTTAATTTAAATAAATGAGCCTTTTTAAAAATCAGGAATAGTTAGTCTTTGAGGGATATTACAGATTTTGTTTCATGGTAATTAATGTTTTTTATTTAAGAGAAACAAGATGAGATGTTAGATATTTCCATGTATGGCTACCTATATAATTTTTCACACAAAATTTTGCATCTGTGTTGTTTAGTTCAATGGGCATATTAGGCAAGAGAACATGTACTACAGACTTGTCTGAAATCACTATTTCCATAGATATTGGAGTCCAGCTTACCCAGTGAATGGGCTTTTCGATTTTAAAAATGTCTAGATTGTTTTAATGTAGTTGGCACTTGGCTCAGCATGGAAATTCAAATAAATACTCAGTGCTGGGAGAGGAGCTCAGTTCTAATTCCTGAGGCAGAAATGAGTTTGCTGTAATTCCTTCCTATGTATTAACTGCCTATACAAAGTCTGAGAACTAAAAATAAACTAATGAACTGCATCTTTTATAATTTATTTAAAGATAAGAAGTTATTAAATAATTTAATATCATTATCTGTCAAGTACAATCTCCTTATTCAAAGAAAGCACTATTTGTAACAAAAACTTTATAGTTTAAAAGCAATTATGTGCACAAATGGCTGTAGGAAAAGACATATAATGAGAAAATGTAGAACTCCTAGAAGTAAATCAACAAAAGAATGAAAAGATATTCCAGGTTGTCGTACACCTTTCAGAAATTAGCACTTCAATAGCTTGATATTATGGGTAAAGATAGGTAGGTGGTCAAGTATGTTCTAATTCATTCCATTCATCTAGGCATAATACCTGGAATAAGGTAAACAAAGGATTAAGGATTTATTTCTCCTACTCCTGGTTCTAGTTCATTCATTTACAAAACAAATGCTTTTTGAGCACTTATTATGACAATTTCTTTCACTTATTACTATGCAACACACACAAGATAAAAAAGGAAAGCTGAATCACACTCTTGGACTGAAGGGGTTTTCAGTGATGTTGAACATGTGGTAGGTCAAACTGCTACAGAAAAGACCAAGTGGAAGATTTGCAGCAACCTGATAATTTGAGTCTTTACAGCTAGATTATCTGAAACATTTGGGACAGAAATAAAGCATAGTTGTTTCCTAATCCAATAATTTTGGAATGATATAAGTGGAGATGACATTAGTGAAGAAAGATGTATGTAATGGTAGAATTTCAAAATGATGAAATATTAACAACCATTCCTTCTTAGTGTCTTCATTTACAAAAAAAAGTTATTAATGAGTAATGTAATAGACTTTAGAGTAGAAGTCAAAAAACAAACTGTTCTAATTGTGTTAACATTGACTTTATCATTAATGTCATTTTGGTGCCTATTTCTTTGTAACATAAGACATTATGATTATACATTTTCAAAGTAACATATTTAGTTGTAGTTTTATGTAGAATTTTAATTTAATTTTAAATATAACCAAAGGGAAAAAAGTATCACCAAAAGAAAAAGTAAAAATAAAATATTTTGAACCGATTTGGCTATTGTTGCTTTTGAATGAAAAAAGCTGAGTTGGAGAAAATAGTGTACGTATCTTTGAATTTCCAAGTTTTTCATTTTGTGCTTTTGTTTTTTAGTCCTGTCCTGCGCATGAACATGATGATATATCTTTGCTCTCACCCCTGTTATTCTATATATTTTGCTGCTACTAATGCTCCAACTTTCCTAATCTACCCTACGTCTGTTTCTTGAAGCTTTGAAATCTTCTTGGACTTTCCCGTTGTCAAGTGTAAGGCTACCTGGGCCAGGGTGCATTCTGGCTTGTATAGCTATTTACACATCTCATATTGAATTTGTGGTTATAGCCCCATGACAGGTACTGGGTAATTCCTACTGTTATCCCTCAGTTGCTGACAATTCCGTCCTTAACCGTTCTCTGATTACTTCCAATCTGTTATTATCAAGCTTGAGTGCTTTGATGTCTTGGAATTTTGGTCCTGTCCATTCATGTGTAATTCAAACATGATATTAGGTGATTAACATGACTGACTATTGCAACCTAAAGCAATAATACTCTTCTGGAAAATCCACACTTTAAACCTGGGATACAGTGTGTATTCTTTATGAACTTTTCACACACATAGAAACCAAAACCACTTCTGGGAAAATGAATTAGATTCAAAAGCACTAGGCAAGTAGTAACTGAGCCCAGAGAGTTTTTTTTTTTTTTAACATCTAAGTTTAAATAGATTTCCCACCTTTCAAGTTTTTTTGTGAGTTATTTCAACCATTAATCTATGTTTCCATCCATCAATCTATCTATCAAATATTTTCTGAGTGTTAGTCATTGTCCTAGATATTTTGGGAGAGAGAATAATAATATAGATATTCTCATTTCCTTTGAAGTGCTTGTAGTTAGATTAGCAGTTAGTAATTGGGAAATTTAAAAATGTGTGTATGTGTGTTATGAGTTTTGAGAGCAGAAGTTAAAAGCTCTGTGGCATTATATAGGAGAAGGAGCTATCTGGGATTTGAAGATTCAGAGAAGGCATCTTAAAAGAGGCCGAACCCTGGAGTTAGAGTGACAATGAAAACAGGGTAGAGGAATAACATATACGAGCAAGCACCATAGGTGTTTGAGGAACCGAAGGCAGTTTAGCATAGTGGGAGGCAGTTGTAGGGAAGCAGGGAAAGAAGTAGGAAAATAGAGTGGAGTGTTAAGCAGAGTCCTAATTATGAAGGGCCCTAAAGGTGAAATTAAATCACTGGGACCTCAGAACATCACCGAAAGGCAACCACACCAGTGTCTTGGATTAGGGAATGATGAGGTAGAGTGGAGAATGGATTGCAGGTATGAAAGCTATTCAGTGGAAACCATACTTTGAATTTTGAATTTCGGTCATTTCTCAGGCTAGCAATATGCAACACAAAATTGTCTTGTGATGCTGGGCAGCAGCAGCAACCGGCAGCTCCCAGTCAGCTACACAAGTGCAAGGGTAACAACCTATACCTTACAGTGTAGTATTAAATGTATTTTTAACTTATGATATTTTCAATTTACAATGGGTTTATCAGGACCTAAGCCCATCATAAGCTGAGGAGCATCTTTATTAAGTCTTGAAGTCAGGCAGTGCCAGTCTTCTAACTTGTTCTTCATCTTTAATAAACTGTTGACTATTCTGGATCTTTCATCTTCTCATATAAACTCTTGAATGGGGTTATTGATTGCCATAAAACAGCTTTCCGAGATATTGATTTGGATTACCTTGAAACTATAGATCAAGTTGGGAAGAATTAACATCTTAACAATATTGAGTCTTTCTATCCATGAACATGGAACATCCATTTATTTAGATATTTCTTAATTTCTTTGATCAGAGTTTTGTAGTTTTTCTGTGCATATTTTGTTAGATTTATATCTCAGCATTTCATTATTTTTTGTGCTAATGTAAATGGGATTGTAGTTTTAATTTCAAATTCCAATTTTTATGTTAGTATATAAGAAAGCAATTGACTTTTTTATTAACCTTGTATACTGTACTTTTGCTATAATCACTTATTTATTCCAGGAATTTTTTGTTGTTGCTATTGTTGTTGTCATTGCTAATGATTTTTTGGGATCTTCCACATAGGCCACATGTCACCTTTATACAAAGACAATTCTGTTTCCTTCTTCAAAGACTATATACATTCTATTTCCATTTTTTCCTTATTTTGTTAGCCAGGTCTATTAGTACAATGTTGAAAAGGAGTTGTGAGAGGGAATATTCTTGCCTTGTTCCCAGTCTAAGTGGGAAAGTATCTTGTTCCCCACCTTTGAGTATAATGAACTATAGGTTCTTTATAGATATTCTTTATCAATTTGAATAAGTTCTCCTCATTCTCAGTTTGCTGAGAGTTTTTAATCATGAATTGGAGTTTGATGTTAGGATGTGTTAAATACTTTTTCTTTTATATCAATTAATGTGATCACATAAATTTTCTTCCTTAGGCTGTTTATATGATTAATTACATTAATTCGTTAACACTCATTGAACCAGTCTTATATACGTAAATTCCATTTAGTCATGGTATGTGACTCTTTTTGCTAATATTGTGTTAACTATTTGTGAACTTATAAGAGATATTGGCTCTTAGTTTTCCTTTTTTGTAATGTTTTCATCTGGTTTTGTTATTAATTTTTAATGAAGATATTCCTGGTTTTTGAGTTAGGATTTTTAGCAATGAGATAATATTGATTTTATTCTATATAATTAAATTAAGTTTGATGTATTTCAATTTGATTTAATTTAATTTGACTCAATACCATCATTGGATATTGTATAAGGCACTCAGCTATATACTGAAGTAGATGATAGATAAAACAGGTTCCAGAATTCTTGAGGCTGACAATCAGATTGAACATGTTCCCTTAAGAAAATAAACTCTAGGTTATATTAGTTGTTGATGAGAAAAGGAAGTTCTTTAAAAACTGTTTTACAAAACTTTGGTAAGCAGGTGAATTTATGTATCTACCTGAGAATATTTGTTTTTAAGGATTATGGATTTTACCTACTTTTGTTTCTCTTGTCCCCAGGGCCTAGAAGAGCTCCTGATACAGAGTAAATATAAAGAAATCTTTATTGAATAAAGAAATAAATTGTTGATATATTTCTGAATGAAGGTCTGCAACTGATATTCTGAATCCAGGCATCTTCAACTGTCCTAGAAATGTTTTTAAGTGCATCATTTAAGTGCTATCCTTGATCATTTTATTTATAATTTTGATTATAACATTTTATTTTCTTTTCACATCTTAACATCATTGAAGCTGCCAATTGTAAAAATTTTTAAAATTATGTTTTAATGTATTTTTAATTGATCATTAAGAGGGGATATAAAGAAAGTAATTTTATTCTAAAATTAACCTATCTTTAAATCGCACAAAGGAGTTCGTTTTTATTTTGATGATATTCTCACTTCACCACACACAGTGCCTGTCGTCCTCCTTCCCCTCCTCATAGAGCACCCAATACAATAATTATGTTCATTGCTTTGAGTCAAAAAAGTTTCCTTCATTGACCCATGCGTAAAATTTTTTTCTTTGCATTATGTCTACTTTTTTCTTAGTTCCTGTGCTGTATGATACAGTATACTGATCATAATTGCTTACTGAGCAATGAAATGTGGCTGGTGAAATTATAATATTTTGGATATATTGGATTAAATAAAATGTATTATTAAGTGGATTTTACTTGTTTCTTTTTACTTTTTTTTTAAAAAATACAGCTACTTGAAAATTTAAAATTATGTATGTAGCTCACATATTTCAACTGCATAATATTGAGACTGTTAAGGGTATGTGATATTCCTATTAATTTGATATTGGAAATCAGCTAGTTATGATTTTTAAATTGCTTAGTATACATCTACTGATTTTTCAGATGAACAGAAAAAAGCATAAGCAGCTTGTCATCCAAACATTCATGTCTCATACAAGCTTTTTTAGTGGTGGGAAGAGGTGGTAACACGTTGATGAGTCCAATATTTATGAAAAACTATGACCCAGATGAGGACTTATCTAGAAAATGTAAAGGAATTGTTCTTGGCTCTCAAGTTAGGTGGTTTTTATCTCTTTCATGCTGTTAGAATCTATCTCTAAATTTTCACCTGTTTTGGATTCATTGACCATATTTAAATAGGAGTAGTTTCTCTGGTAACATTTCAGTGAGGGAGGCAGCTTCTATTTGACTCTGTGAACATTCTTCTTATCTATACTAGTAACACTTGAATCACATTTAGTTATTTCTTTAGCCTTGAGGTCTGAGCCTTTCACATTCTGTAGACCATCACATAACTTTCCTAAACTGTTTTTTTTTCTCAGCAAATTTCTCTTGGGTAATTTATGCTTCATTTATTTTTCCATGTGAATGAAACAAATCTAACTCATTCATCATTTTGATTGCTATTGTCTGGAACATTTCCTATATTTAAACTGTTCTGAATTAGAGAAACCTCAGTATGGTTTTTCCTGAAAATAAATGCAATCTCCATTTCAAACCAGTCCTGTTCCAAAAGGGTAGGGCTCGTGTTACAGTTGCAGTTTCAGTCCCAAGGCCAGCTTACCAATCACATTCTTTACCAAAAGTAGAGAACTGTGTCAATAATGCTATGAAAGTCAGCAGTGTACTAAAGTGTTTCTATGACAACCACACATTTTCAATTTGGCATGGCAACAATGTATCTTCTTTTACTGTCATGGAATAACAGAAGTCTCCCCAACACGCCTATCTTTTAGCAAGAGGAAGAGGAATCTTCCCAAACTAATGGTTGCGGGTGCCACCAGGGTCAACTTGGGATTTAAGCAGCTGAAGTGTTGGGGCTAAAATTCCTTTTTTGGTGCTGGATCCTGCCCTGAACCCTGCCCCCCTTTATTTTGGTTTGCCTACTTCTCTTTTTTCACAGTACCATCAATGGTTTAGAATTAAAGTTTTGGTCATCATGGTCCAATACAGAAAAAGAAGTTGTTTTTTTCTTTGTTTTCCATTTCTAAAACAAACAGTGCCATCCAATTTCTTATTAATTATTTGCCATTTGCAGAAATGAGGCAATAGCAGTCTTTCCTATATGACATGACCCTTCTTCTTTTGCTCAGTGATTTTAGAGGTGCATATGAATGGTGGAAAATAATCTCTGTACAAAATCGGCTTAAAGAACTTCAATTCTCTTTGGTGAAAAATCAGTCTTAGGCCACACTGGAGCGCCACCAAAGGCACCGAGATGGAGAGAAGCTCTTGTGATGAAAGCCAGGATAAAAGCTGATGAGGATAGTGCCAGTGGGAATGATAAGGTCTAGTAGAGGAACAGGATAGACTTAGGGCAGCTACTGAGATTCTAGCATTTCCTCTTACTTGAGATATTTTCCCTTCTGACCTTGACTGAAGGAAAGGCTAAGAAGTAGAGAGAAGATGGATCAAAAGACAAAGTCTTAGCTGGAAGCCAAGGAGAAAAGGGGAGATAGAAGAATTTTCAAAGTATTTTCCTTGTTATGGATGTATATCCACATTATCTCAAATTTGTTTTCTCTGAGTTTTGACTATTCTCTGTATCATCAACAACTTCCACCCACTTTTTAAAAGAGACCTTAACTATGCCATGGTTTGTGTTCAGCTATCTCTGTGCTTATGGAATTCAACTTTAAATTCATGGGAATGATACTCATCAAGGGGCTATTATGTAGTAGATGTCGTTTCAGAATCTGTATTGAGGCTAAGATCTTTAAACTTGGGTCCTTGGAGTTTGTGAGCTTGCAATCTATATTTAAAAGCATGCTCCTTGGAACATTGGCTTCAAGTGAAAAGAAGGAAAGTGACCTGAGGTCGCTTGTGATACATGTGAATAAGCAAAGTTAAACAAGTTTATTTTCTTCAGAATTTCATTGATTTCTTAACATAAGAAATAGTTTGTAACTCTCCAAAAGGGAAGTGAAATGTTCATCATTCCATGTCATTATTAACCAGAGAATTTTATTAAAAGCACTATTTCCAAAAATTAGGCCTTTTTGAAATACAATATGTGAAATGCTGAAATATATTTCATTTTGGTATCATTTTTCCACATGTTTTAAGGCAAGACCTACTCTACAACATAAATCTAAGAGCTCAAGGAAAAATATCTTTCTTTTCTTGGTATTTGTCATGCTGCAATTTTATTAGCATTACTTATTTGAAATCAACTTAAGAATTTATTTGGAAAAATGAGTTCTATAACAAAACAAAATATGATAACCATTAATCTAGGCCAAGTGCCTTATTTTGTAAGTTAGAAAACTCAAGTCCAGACATTCCTTGAAATGATTTATTATAGATCTTATAACAAGCTAGGATCAGAACCCCAGTACAGTGTCCTTTGTATTCCCCAAACTACAGTGAATATGTCCAGTAAAGCTTAGACATAATAAAAATGGGCTATAAAAAAGAACCCACTCAATGACAAAAGAATTGAATTCTTCCCAACATGTTACTCAAAAATATTTGCTGATTTATTTCATGCATAACAGTCTTTCTCATGCTAAATTAAAGTGTTTCATCAAAATTTTATTCTTATACAGATTGTATTTCATTAGATTAATAAATATGCTGTAGTATTTTCTTAAATTTTGTAATATTTTCATTTTGTTTCAATTAAATGATTGTACTAATGTATGTTAAGAATCTTTTTGCTGCATATCCCAAATATTCTCTATTTCTTTTTGTTCTGTTTTCTTGTTATTGGCTTAAAATTCTCATCTGCCAGTCATTGTGATGATGGAGGGTGATGGGCCTTGGAGTGGATCACAGCTGTCCTTGGATTCTAGCTGCACCATTTGCTAGGTGTGTGACCTCGGGTAGATCACAAAACTTCTGTGACCCTAACTTTCCTCAGCAGAAATATGATGTGATGTCTGCTTCATGGGTTACTAAGAAGTTCACAGACTGTTCTGTTCAGACTTCGGGCAAAGTCTTAAACCCCAGGCCTATTCTTTTTGCTTTGAGTCCAGGAGCCTATCTTTCTGTTGCTATTGCTGTCACTGTCTCTGTCAGTCTGTCAGTTAGTGTCTCTCCATACTTCTCTCCTTTCCTCCATTTCTCCTTGGGTTGCCTTTGGGGATGTTGTTCCCCAACCTGCATTGAATTAGACAGAGGTTCTCCAACTATCCATCTATTTTATGACTAAAAGAATAAGGCCTTTTTTTTTGTTTTAAAGCTAATCACTTCATTAAAATAGGCAAGAAATCACAAATAAAACAGGCAATGGGTATCATCAATAAATAAAAAAACAGCAAGTGTTGGTGAGGATGTGGAGAAAAGGGAACCCTCATACATTGTTGTTGGGATTGCAAATTGGTATAGCTGCTTTGGAAAACAGTATGGAGGTTTCTTAAAAAATTAAAAATGGATATACCTTTTGATTCAGCATTGCACTTCTGGGTATTTATCCAAAGAAAACCAAAACAATAATTTTTAAAGATCTATGCCCTCTAATTTTCATGGCAGCACAATTTATAATAGGCAAGATATGGAAGCAACTTAAATGCACAACAAATGATTGGATAAAGAAGTTATGGTTTATATATACAATGGAATATTACTCAGCCATTAAAAAATGGCTGAGTAATTTGTAACAACATGCATGGACCTTGAGGTTATCATGCTGAGTGAAATAAGTCAGACAGAGAAAGATAAATACCATATGATTTCACTCATATGCAAAATCTAAGGAACAAAAAGAACAAACTAGTCAGAAACAGACTCACAAATATAGTGGGAAATTTGGTGATGGACAAAGAGGAGGGGGTTAGGGGGCTGGGAGAATGGAGTGAAGGGTTAAAGAAGTATAAATGGGTAGTTGATAGTTGGGCACGGGGATGGAGAGCATGGCAGAGGGAATGCAGTTAGCATTAATATGATGGCTAAGTGGAGGGCCAGGAAGGGAGGGAGCAATTGGGGGGATTGTTTTATGAACTATATAGATGCCTAACCAATATACCGTATACTTGAAACTAATTTAAATAAATAAATTTATATATTAAAAAAAAAAAAAAAAAACAGGCCATAGGAGCATTCGGAAGTTAAATGTTATTTTTTTGGAAAATTTTTTGTGTGCCTTTTCTAGAGATCCCACCTCATTTTATTTCCTGCTATCTTGAAGTCCATATTAGACATTTGTTCTTAGTTTTCATTTCTAAAGTTAGAGTTCATCAGATTGTACCCTTCTTCTCCTTAATTCTATCCCAGAAATGAAATGCACATTTTGACCCATCATATTCTAAGGAATCAGGTAAATCATTGGTTGCTTTCTTGCTTGGAAGGGGGAATTGGCATCCTTGAGAATCTCTTCACAGTGTACCCCACACCTTCACAGACACTCCATGCATCTTCACCTTCCATCGCCATGAGGATTGAACAAGATAGCACGTTGTCCATGTAACACTTCACCGGGCTCAGAGTGTACCGTTGGGAAGTGTTCTTCTTTCTCCTTCAAAGAGTTATTCCGAAGGAAGGAGAACAGAGAATGTCACCAATCCCATGTAAAGAAAATTACTAGTGACTAATTCCATGAACTAACTTACTACATCATAATTTAACTTAGCTTTCTTATCTCTTTCCAGCGTGCTTCTGACTGCTTTAATTTAGGTTTTGGCTGCCCCTACTCTTGAGAAGCTTAGTGACAGCCTCTTTTCCTCATTTGCAGTTTTTATTCCTTTTTTCTTCTTGATTTTTTTTAATGCTTGAACTTGTTTTTTAACTATGCCTTTTATTCTCTTGTCTATACATTTTTTTAAGATGTCACTTTGCCTAAAATATCAATCTTGTCATCTGCCAATCTACAATCCGTGTGTGTGAGTGTGTATGTGTGTATATATATATACATATATATATATATATATGAATTCTCTATGACTTTCCACCCTCATCTCATTATAGTCTCTCTTGTTTTATAAGCCAGACACAACTAAATCCTATCAATGCATGTGAACACCAGGGGTTGCTTAATCAGTACTCCATCATAGATTCTTCTACAATTGGCCTGGGATGCTATATGACAAGTAGGTAGAATAATAAAGTCCTAACAAGAGTAGTTATACCCACATCTTTCATTAAGAAAAATCTAAATGGCTTGGTTATATTTAAACTCTGCTACATATAAATGGAAAAGCTTGCATTTGGACATTTGTCTGTGTTTTGCTTCCAGAGAATGTCCAGATACCCAACTTTTTGCTCATTTATGAAGACATTCTGCTTTTTAAAAAATTTAGATAGGAAAAATTTGCTGCATCTATTATAAAGTTGAAATTGAAGCCAAAATACTCAAGCTAATATTCATGCAAGTACAGCCTTTGCTGTACAGTTTAGAATTTGGAATAATTGCATCACTCATGAAAAATAGTTTAGCGTGTCCCAAATGGCACTGTTTAAATTTTCACATTACTGTGTTAAATCACCTAAATAACATAACTAAAATTGAGCAAGTAAGTGAAATTAAGAATGGGGTGGCTGTAACATTGTTAAAGCATTTTGGCATTTTAAATCTCAAATTTCTATGCTCGCCTTGCAGTAGAGGTCACTGGCATTATAACATTTTCTTTTGTCTACTTTGCATTGCTGCTGTCAAAATTATGTTATCTTTAAGAGCCACGTGTAGCTGAGAAAACTGACAAATAACCTGCGGCTCCTTCCACGGTTATTTCATGTTGAAGTGGAAATCCGTTCTTTGTGTCAAATTTTCCAGTATGAAGAGAAGGAAAAAAAAATCTATTTCTTGGTCAAAATAACTAAGAAAATCATTAAGGATCCTACATAGCTTTAGTTTTACTAGACATTCATTCTGTTATCTTGGTGAGATTCAGGGAGAAAGTAACAAAATGTCAAGGACCAATTTATATAGACTGGTTCCTCTGAGGGACATTGGTACTTTGTATTAGGAACAGAAGTCTGGTTATTATTTTATGTATCCTTAGAAACTTAAAAAATGCAAGATAAGACTACTTACTGAAAGACTCTTGATGTTTATTATTTGGATAGTAACCAAGATTATAAAAGAAAGTATATTTGTGAAGTATCTAGGATTCTTCCAAGTACAAAAAGTGCCCTAAGGACTAGCGGTGAAGAGAGAGCAATAAAGGATCCAGTGGCATCTACAGCATTCTGGAAGTTCTGTTCTTCAGTATGCTCAATTTATCTACATCCCCATCACCTTTGTTCTTCAGTGCTTCCATTATCATCAGAATTTTGTCTTATAGGCACTAGAATTCTAGAAGGACAAAAAGCTTTCCTACATCATCTTTTTTTTTTTTTTTTACTTTTTTCTTTGAGAATAAAACTAATTTAGGTAACTGATATTTATAATATAGATACAAAAGGCCTAAGACTACTTTACAAGCCTATTTTACTAACTTCTATTGCTTGCAGTGTATCTTTAGTGTAATAATTTATACCCATCTAGAGCATAGATTATTTTCTTCTTCTTGGAGTCATGAATATCACAAATTTACTACACACTATGAAAAATGTTTCTTCCTTTCATTGAGTTTTTTTTTTTTTAAATCAACTAATACTTTCAAGTGTCAGAGTGACATTTAAGTCAAATATTTTAAGGCTTGGCTTTTACTCTGTCCATCTTCTTCAAGTACTTTTTTGATTTTACCTACATTTTCCAAATGTATTCACATTTTCAGGTAAAGATGTCTGTTTTTTTAAATCTTAAATAGAAATAAGCTCATAATTTATTCATTGTGAATGCCTTTCTATGAACACACCTAGCTTGGTTTCTTTAATTCCTGAGGTATAGATTTCCAAGATGTTAAAATCAAGAACTTGTACTGGTACACAAGCAAAATGGCTTTAAGAAGTACCCTTCCTTATCATGCTACTATTACCTTCTGGGAGCAGTCTATGTGATTCACATATTATCGTTTTTCTATAAGTAGATTATCTTCTGTTCTTCCAAGTAGAAGCTTGTCTACTCCTTTTCTGTCCTATTATTGAGCTCAGTAAGAATTTTTGCAACTTTTATTTATTTTTGTATAAGAAATCTTAATGTTAACTGAAAATTGGAAGATTTTCCAGTATCTCCCCTCTTCTTCATCACCTAAAACTGCATTCCCTAAGACCTTATCATCACTGATAACTGGGGAAAAAAATCTATTATGATTCATCCCTTTCTCTTAAGACTATAAGACAGAGACAAGTGCAATTTTACTTTTATACAAAACTTGTAAAAGAAAATATGAAAGTGTGACACCAGCAATAAACTTCCCATGAACCTATTTTTAGCCTACCAGTGTTAAAGTTAAAATGTAGCCTTCCAAAAATGCTTAACCATGGGAACTTTCTAGTCACAAAGACTGGCAAAATGAATTTGTTCATGGATCACTTCCTGGTTATGCTATCCAAACTAAACATGTTAACCTTTTGAAGTTTACTTTCTTTTAAAAAAAGATGTTGGTTTGGAGTTTTGACGGTCTGAAAACTCTCAACCTACATGTGAGTACTTGATAGATAATGACTATATATACTACAAGAACAGACGTAAAGTATGATTCCATCTAAATCTGTCAACTTAGACCATAATTAATATAATTCTATATTGTTTTAGTTACGTCATTTGGTTTTAAAGCAAACAAATATTTCATCACAAGGAAAATGTGTAAATGTCGAGTCAGCAGAGCTTAAAGTAATTTCCTGTGCTTTAACATCCAGGAAATCTCTCAGAGACAAGTGTTTTTGAGACTTCTGAAATAAAGCTAAAATAACAACAGCAAATTTCACATTGTTTCATGCAATTGAGATAAAAGTGAAGAGCCCTTGTTATACACATTGTAGCAAAAAAAGAGACATCATGATAAGATGTGTATATTTCAATGAAAGTCTTTAGCATGCTAGGCACATTTGGAGCATGCAACAAGTATCATCAAAGAGTTTAGAAACTGTAAGAATTTGACTTTTTGGATTACTTTCAATGCTTTTCATTTTCCAAAAAAGAAACAGACAATGTGTTTCCAGGGTATTCCTGGCCCTCTGGGATGGTATTCATTGTGGATCCTCAAGTATGTCATCACTATTTCTTGGTAAGGAAGAATGTCTTTTAAAGCAAAGGCCAAACTTCTGCAGCTAGATGATCATATATTTTTCTTTGAATACTGATTTTGGGCTGGGTGCGAGGATGGCCACTTCATCCTCTGGGAATGGTTGTGTTCTTTTGGATCCTCCCACACTGTGGGCATTTGTCCTTAGGCAACTTCAGATGGATCGTGCTGGGCTTTTGAAGGTTGAGCTTTTTGAGGGTTTAGCTCAGAAGAAGAGGTTGAAAAAGAATCTTTTTCATCTCCAAATGAAAATGCAAAGAGATTTTTTTTTTTTGAGGAACAGAATGTAATTAGCCAAAGTGGAATTGGGCCAACTAAGTATCATTCACAGGCTAAACGTGTCCCCAGTTCTTGGAGCATTCCAAAGACGGGCTCATTCTTGACTGTCATGAAGAAAAGGTAAAGCATATACAAAAGTCTAAAATGAATAAATGGAGATATGAAAAGAGAGAAACAGTTCAATTTTCTCACAAATTAAAGATGACAATTGAAGCTAGCCACTCCCTCTCTGATCTAAAGACCCAGTGACTGATTTTTCTAAGCAGGCAGTAGTATGTTCCTGCTAGAAACAAGACAAATAATATATGTAGCTAGCACTCTCATTCAAGAGGAGCTATTGTCCTGTTTGGGGAATGGATGCCAACTTTCTTTAAGACTTAAAGAAAAGCTAATTTAGGACACATCTAAAAACAACTGAAATAAGAAGAGAAAAAAAAATCTCAAGTTACTACTGTGCAGTGTGCCAGCTGATCAAATGTAAAACAAAACAAAACCCCCCCAAACGAATAAAAAAAAAAAAAAGGAAAAAAAAAACACTTGCCTTTGTGCTTGCTCTGTACTCACTTTTTTATTTTTATACTTAATATAAATATACATTTATACTTTTCCAAGTTTACATTTGAAATTTGATGACTTTCAGAAACAAAAAATTTCTTTTCTAGGTGTCCTTTTTATCTATTTCTGTCAAACCCTTTAATAAGAAATCAAGGAGAGCCATCATTTAAGAAGAAAAAAAGAAACATACAAAAGATGTTTGTTTGGTTGACTCCAGGATAAAAGATAATAGAAATATAGTAAATTTACCTAAAGAGGGGAGATTTTGTTGGTAAGCAGAAAGAAGTCTGAGAACAGTACCTTTTAAAATATGACATCTAAAAATCACTAGAATTAATGACTTGATTTAAAAAAAAACTCAATTAACAAAAAAATCTTCCTGCCCAGAAGTTCTATGTTTTTAACAAATAAAATTTAACCCTGCATGCTCTTTCATTTTGGGTGAAAAGACAATAGAAATTTTTGAGAGAAAGATGTGTTTATATGCTTTTTAACTCAAAGGTCATTTTGATTTTAACATCAAACTCTTTCAGATTTTGGCTCACCATGAGAGCAAATGCCTCAGGACATTTGTTTTAGTCATAATTGAATCCCTTATATGTGAACTTGAAAGAGATCTTCACAGTGTCTCTTGCAAGGGCATTTAACACAGGCAGCGTGGGCTGGCAGAGGGAGCACTAGGCTGAAAACTGAAACAATTAGATTTGAATCCCAGCCTAGTGACACTGGAAAAATTACTCAACTGTTTGGAAAATGGTGATAATATTTAACTTCTTATCACCATAGATTTTATAGATAAGATTAAATAAATAAAAAACGTGAGAGCACAGTATAATCTATAAAAAGTTGTATAAAGTAAGGCAACATCTTCCTTGGTGTGTGCTCTTTTCTCAATGTACTTGTTTTGTGTTATGAATTTCTCTTCAAATCTTTATTTCTATGTTGTCTCTTTGAGTGTACTTTTTTTTATACTGAAAGTTTATTTTAAAAGAATTAAATGGGTAGTTGTTTACATGGTTGAATTTTTCTCTTCATTTATTTCCGTTAATAATTTCTGAAGGTAATTTTAGAGATGTCGAGTCAAGTCAGGTGACTAACTCTGAATCCACCCTTTGTTCCACTTTATCTCAATGCTCAGGAATCCTGGATAGGAATGGAGGGAACCCAATGTTATCTTTAAGTGATTACGAACACTTAATATTCCCTGTAAGAATATGAACATTTATGAGTAATTATGGGGAGATTACAAAGGTGGGGGAGATACTAGACAAAAACACATATATGAAAAATGGTGGCAGCCCCAGTGAAAAATAGGCAATAAAATGGGACTGTGGAATCAGAATGAAAGGGTATTTTAGAATTATTTAGTAATACCCAAGGCATGATAAGTGAATCTCTTAAATAACATCTCTGCTGAGAGATATTTGTATTGATTTTTACTTTTTATTTGTGACACAGCTGTTGTGTCTTGAACAAGGTTTCTCAAACTCTAATGTGCATGTAAGTCACCTGGAGACCTTTTCAAAATGCATATTATGATCAAAAGCTCTGGAGTGGCAGCCGAGCTAGTGAAAGGATTCAGTGTTTCTGACAAGCTTTCAGTCAATGTCAGAATTGCTGGTTCTCAGACAACAATCTGAGTAGCTAGGCTGAATGTCACTAAAATTATGTTTCCCTTATGAATAACATTCCAAGAATGATATATTCATGTTGGATAAATTGTGACTATGGAAATATTACTCAAAAAATATTCTGTTTTTATATAACTTCATTGAGGTGAAATTGATGTGCAACAAAGTGGCATCTGAAAGTGTAAACTTTGATGTGTTCTGACGTATGTATACAACCATGAAACCATTATAATAGTCAAGATGATGAACATTTCTATCACTCTCATAAGTTCTTCATGCCCTTTTGTAATCCTTCCCTTAGTCTCTCCCATCCCACGTACCCACTAATTTGCTCTGTCATTTTAGATTATTTTCATTTTTTGAATTTTATATAAAAAGATCATACAATATGATATATATGCTTATCATCTAGCTTCTTTCATTTCTTTCACTCAGCATAAATATTATGAGATTCATTTATTGCCCATTTTTGAAAATTGGGCTTTTTGTCTCTTAATTGAGTTGCATATACTCTTTTTTATTGCTGAGTTATACTCCACTGAATATATGTACCACAATGTGTTTATCCCTGCTGCTACTGGTAGACATTTGTATCATTTCTAGTTTTGGATTAAAACATATAAAACTGTTATGAGCATGCATAAACATATCTTTATATGACTATATTATTTTATTTCTCTAGGAGGAGAATGACCTATTTGTATGGCAGGTTTGGCCTTTTAAGAAATTATCAAATTATCAAAAGTGACAGTACCATTTTACATTCCCACCAGCAATACTTGAAAATTCCATTCACTCCTATGAAATGAAAAAGAAAATGAAAGTCTTTTATTTTATTCATTTTAGTGGTTATATAGTGGTATCTCATTGTGGTTTTAATTTGCATTTATCTAATTATTAATGATGTTGATCAGATTTTCATGTTTATTGGCCATTCATATATCTTCATTTGTGAAGTGTCTGTTCAAATCTTTCTATGATTTTTTAAAAAGTGGATTGTTTCTTATTATTATGCCACACAAATTCTTTTATATTCTGGAATCAGGGATTGGCAAACTTTTTCTTTAAAGGGCCAGAGTGAGTATTTTAAGCTTTGTGAGCTATATGACTTCTGTTGCAACTATTCAACTCTAGCCTTATATCATGAATGCAAACACATATAAGACATAAATGGATGACTATGACTATGTTATCAATACAATTTTATTTACAAAAACATATAGCAAGTCAGATAGCACATGGACCTTGTTTTGCTTATTCTTGTTCTGGATGGAAGTTATTTGTCAGATATACTTTTTTGCAAATATATTTTATCACTTTGTTGCTTGTTCTTCCACTTTCTTAATAGTGTCTTACAAAGAACAAAGGTTTTAGATTTTAATGAACTCTAATATTTTCTTGACTTTTTTTATAGTTCATGATTTTTGTGTTCTATATAAGAATCTTTGCTTAATCCATAATTTACTTCTAATTTTTTTTCCCCAAACTAAGAATGATGTTTTTTTTCTTACCTCAGATGGATATCCAAATTGTTTCAGCACTATTTATTGAAAGATTATCTTTTGTGGAATTACCTTGGCATCTTTATCAAAATCAATTGACCATACATGCATGGGTCTTTTTGAGGACTTCCTTTACAGTTTCAATGATCTGTATACTTAGCTTTATACTAATCCCAAATTAACTTGATTATTGGAGATTGAAAATAAGTCTCTAAACCAGGTAGTGTAAGTCTTTCAATTTTGTTTTTCTTTTTCATTCTTTAGCTACTTATGGCTTTTGTATATAAATTTCCATAAGAACCTGCTTAGACTTTCATTGGGATTCATTGACTCTATAACAAGAGTTTGTGAACTGTAGCCTATGTATCAAATCTACTTCACAGTTTGTCTTTGTACTGCCTCAAGCAAAGAATAGTTTTTTACATTTTTAAACGGTTGTAACAAACACTCCCCCCAGGGAAAAAAAAACAAAACAAAATATGCAGCAAAAATCATATGTTGGCTGCATGGGATCCTAAGGACATCAGAGCATTTAGAAGTGGAGGTAAGGCCTGAACTGAACTGGCAGGCAACAGTAGATCTATTGCTTCCACTGGCAGAGATTTGTTAAAAATTTGAGATCAGAGCCTTAGATATTGGCCCTGGCATAGTCCCATCAAACTGTTAACAAATGGAAAAAAAAAAAAGGAGAATGGGCTGTGTTTAAAAAAAGAGTTTTATTAAACTGGTGTGTTATTTTTTAATGCTAAGATTTGAACAAGAATGGTAGATAACATTTTATGATAATATATTAATTGCATTTCATTTCAGGTGGAATTGAGTCACCATTAACTTATACAAAATAAATGTACACATGAGCATCATGATATTTTACTTTTTTCTTCTCTGATTCCGATGTTGACAGCTTGGGCAAACAGTAGTGCTGAGAGATATACTCCTAGGAAATGTGTCAACTTTTGACATTTATTTAAAATGAAGCAAATACTTTATTGGGGGAAAAAATAGTCTCTAGGTTTAGACTAAAACAACATAAATGGTGACTTTAGAGTGCTTGCTTTTTTTTTTGGTTACAGTGTTTTATAATTTAACTAAAAACAACTACATAAAATGCCTTATGAAATATACTTACTGAAAACTGGAAATTTAAGCACCATTTTCTGTTTCAACTTCTGTTATTATATTAGATAAGATCTTTGATCATTGATGCCTCAGTTCAGACAATATTGTAAACTTCTCCTGAGGCAAAGGTTTATTAGAGAATCCTAGAAATTTTCACGGATCAGGTAATGTTAGGGCGGGGCTAGAATGAAGCTGTGGCAGAGGGTCTCTTTTGTCCACTAAGGAAGATATAAGTGATGATTGACTTCTCACCATCTAAGGAATTTAAATTTATTACAATATGACCTCATTAGTCACTGTAATGTCTGGCAGGTAATGCTGTTAAAACACACCTGACCAAGAACACAATTTCTACAAAATAAATGTATTGCAACTGCAAAAAATTTAGTGACTCCTTCCCCAGGGTTAGTTACTGAGTCAGCATAGGGCCAAGAATGGAAATAAAAAATTCAATAACTTATATATCTTCATTTTTTTTTGCAGCACAGAAAAATAGTTTAGGAGATGAATGACATACAACATGCTGAGTCTTCGTTCCTCCCACCTGATTGCATTAGCTTACCTTCATTGGTTTTTGCCTCAAGTTAATTTTACTTATTAGGTCTGTGAAAAACATGGCCATGTCCTTGGGCCTCCGGACATGCACACAGAAACAAATCAATTATTTGAAATGCCACAGAATAAATACTATCAGAATAAGCTCCTTGGGAGAAGAGAGGTGTCATATAATTCAAAGCAATTTATAAATATCTACTTTCAGACACAGTATGAGACCTGATCCAAACTTCTTTGAAGGGTGTTTAAACAGAGCTGCCAATATTATGATTACATTTTCTCTTGTTTCATGCCTAGAGTAAAGTTAAGGCAACAGAGTTCAAGTATTTTCTCTAATATTGGTAAAACAGTGTAAAAATAATGTAATTACTTACAAAGAGATATATAGAAAATTACTTTCACTCTGATAACTCTAGCTTTTAAAGTAGAGATTTATTCTCACTGGGATAGTAGAATCTTTGTAGAGATTTCAATACCATTCTTTGAGTATTGAAAAATACGTATAAAGTAAGATTTTAAAGTAAATGAATTTTACATGTTATGTGGATATGATCAAAGTTCTAATAATTGCATTCCAAACATGATAAGGAATGTTAGAAAAGGGAAAGTCAATATAATAGCAATTGCAATGAAGACTTCTAGGAATAACGTATATTAAACAAATGGAGTAAAAATATTGATTAAAGCAAGTTTATATAAGTGTTAAGGAAACTGTAATTATGTAGTTCCTGAGTTAAAGTACCCATCTATGCATACAAAAGGAGGAAAAGAGAATAATTTAAACTGTAAGTACCCAGAAAAGTAAAATAATTTAGTATCAAGATGACTATAAACTAGTCACTGGAATTAGAAATTGACATTGATAAAGTAGCCAACTTTCAGGGTTAGAATTGTACTATGTGCAAGACACATCAAGATCATACATCTTTATTCCTAAAGGAGATCAGCATTCACAACCCAGTACAAAAAACAGATAAGAAAATAATTACAAGAAAGTGGAATAAATGTATTATTCTGAAAGAAATATGCAAAGTATTCTAGGGGGTCTCAGAAAAAGTTACCAAATCTAGATTAGTTTAGAAGTGAAAAGGCTTTGGAGAGGCTTTATCTGGAGTGTATCTGGAAAAAATATGCAGGGATTACATTTAAAGTATGTGCCCAGCCTGGTATATTAAAATATACCATATTCTTAATTCATTATTATTATTGTTATTGTTGTTATTATTATCATCATTAAAATGAAATGAGAACAAAGACATTTCACTAGGGGTAAATCACATCTGTAAAGTGCGACAACAGGAGATAGCATGGCACGGCTGAGAAATATCAAGTGTTATGTATTAAGTGGAGGATCAAATGATGTGGTTGCAGAGAAACATTAATTTAGATTCTGAAAGCAGAGCTTAGATTTTAGCTATGACAAAAACCTTTCACTGAATTCCTCTGAATTCTTCATCTAAGAACCATTTGATTCTTTAGTATGGTTGGCATATATCTCTTCTCTGATCCTCATTGGCATAAACAATCTATGTTTCTCTTTATACATTTGAAGAAAGGCACCACATTATTGCATACATTATAATACATAGTTTCATATTCAGTCTCTTATAAAGAGCTATTTTGCATTCTCTCATCAGTATGTTTTTTCTGAAACACAAATTAAAATTTTTATGTCCCCTCAAGTTTTAGATTCTATTATTCTTTATTGATGCAACTCCCATATTCACTGTCAGTGACTTCCCATTGTTTTTAGAAAGAATATCATGTACATTTCTTTTTTTTTAAATTAAGTTTATTGAGGTAACATTGGTTAATACAATTATAAAATTTTCAGGTGTACATTATAATTTAACATCTGTATATTCTATTGTGTATTTACTACCCAAAGTCCAGTTTCCTTCAGCTACCATATATTTGATCCCTTTTACCCACTTCACCGTCCCCCTACTCCCCTATATTTGACCCCCTTTACTCCATCTACCTCCTCCCTTCTCCCTCATATACATTTCTTTGAAAGATGCCTTTGAGATTTTGATGGAGATCTCATTAAATCTGTATATTGCTTTAGGCAATATGGCCATTTTAACTATGTTGATTCTTTCAATCTATGAATATGGAATATCTCTCTATTTCTTTGTATCTTCTTAAATTTCTTTCAATAACGTCTTGTAGTTTTTAGCATATAGATCCTTCACATCCTTTAAGTTTATTTCTAGGTATTTTAATCTTTTTATAGCAAATGAAATTATTTTTCCTTTTTCTGAAATTTCATCCTTAGCATATAAGAACACAGTGGATTTTGTACTCTAATTTTTATCTTGCAATTTTATTGTTATTTGTTTATTCTTCCTAATAGTTTTTTTTTTTATGAAGTCTTCAGGGTTTTCTATATAAAGAATCATGTCATCTGCAAAAAGTGACAATTTTACTTCTTCATTCCCAATTTGGATGCCTTTTACTTTTTTCTCTTGCCTGATTATTCTGGCTAGAGCTTTCAGTACTATGCTAAGGGATTAATATTTAAAATATAAAAAGAGCTCATACACTTAATAAGAAATAACAAGTATTAGAGAGAATTGGAGAAAAAGGAACCCTCATACACTGCTGGTGGGAATGTAAATTGGAGCAGCCACTATGGAAAATAGTATGGAGGGTCCTCAAAAAATTAAGAATAGAGCTATCATATGACCCAGTAATCCCTCTTTTGGGTATCTACTTGAAACATTTGAAAACATTCATTAGTAAATATTTATGTGCCCTTATGTTCATTGCAGCATTATTCATGATAGCCAAGAGATGGAAACAACTTAAGCGCCCTTTGACAGATGATTGAATAAAGATTATGTGGTACATATATACAATGGAATATCACTCAGCTATGTTGCAACAACATGGTTGAATCTTGAAAGTATAATTTTAAGCAGAAAAAGTCAGATGGAAAACGACAAGAACCATATGATTTCACTCATATGTGGGATATAAAACAGAAAGGAATCAATGGACAAACAAAAGAAAACAAAAATACAGACACAGACAACAGTGTAGTGGTTACCAGAAGGAGCGGGGGGCATTGTGAAGAGGTTGAGTAGGGTAAAGGGGGTCAAATATATGGTGATCGAAGGAGACTAGACTTTGGGTAGTGAATACACAATACAATATACAGATGATGTATTAAAGAATTGTATACTTGAAACTTATATAACCTTAGTAACAAATGTCACCCCAATAAATTTAATGAAAAATGAATATCATGCACATACCATCTCACATTGCTTTTGTATTAAAACTCCCTTGCTTATGAAGGCTGACTATAGTCTCAGAATCCTTGCCAATTCAGTTTATTAGAGTTGGCATTAGAAATGAAATTAATTTACAATCTCTGATCAATTGGATAAGGTCTTAGTTTTTAATCTGATATCAACAGAATTCACATTCTGCTCCTAATCTGACTTTACCATTAAGTATGATGTTAGATGTAGGTTTTTTATAGGTGACTTTTATCAGTGCAGGGAAGTTCCCCTCCATCTCTAGTAGATCAGAAGTGGATGCTGTAATTTATTAAACGTTTTTCCATATCTATTGAGAAGGCTATATGTTTTTGTTTTAAGTTTATTAATATGGCAAATTACATGGATTAATTTTAAAAAAATATGAAACTAACCTTGCATTCTAGGGTTAAATACAACTTGGTCATGATGTATTATCATTTTCATGTACTGTTGAATTTGATTTGCTAAAATTTTATTTAGAATATTTGTATCAATTTTTTTGGAGAATATGTTCTTTTGCTTTTTTTTTTTTAATCTTGTAATGTCTTTGTCTGGTTTTGGTATCAGTGTAATCTTGGCCTTATAGGATAAGCTTAGGAGTATTCAATCTTCTTTAGTTTTCTAAAAGAGTTTGTGAGAATTGGTGTTATTTTTTCTTATTATGGGATAGAATTCATCAGTCAGGACATCTGGAACTGGGTTTTGTTTGGAAAAGAGTATTATCTAAAAATTCACTTTATTTAGTATATAGGGCTATACAGGTTATCTATTTCTTTTTAGAAGAGTTTTAGCAGTTTGTGTCTCTTAAAAAACTTGTCTATTTCATTTAAATTGTTGAGTTTATGGGCATTAAGTTTTAAAAATAATATTAATTTATTAATTTTTAAACACGTGTGGAATATATTATAATGTCACCTCTCTTAATCCTTATTTTGCCATATAAAATAGAATTTTAAAAGACTATCAAAATCATGAGAATTAGCATTTTTCTCCACTGGAAGAGATATTAAAATTGAAAGCTTCAGAATTGTGAGAGGAAAAGAAGAGTCAGACCTTGAGAAATGTCTCTAAGCAAGTCGTAAGCCCAGACATGTATTTCTACATTTCTGATAGGTTTTGTAGAACAAAATTAGAAAGGACTAGTGCCTTGCTTCCTTGGAGTAGTCTGGTGTGAATTCAAGTCCCCAGGAAAACTTCTTGAATAGTAGAATGTCGGTACATGTACGAGCTGTCTCAGATTTCTGCTTGTTCATTATGGTATATGATGGAGCATACCAAAGTTTCTCAAGTGCTCAAGTGAGAGAAGGGTAAAAAAGGGACTGAGAATGACCTAGAATACTTGACCTGGCATCATAATTGGTATGATGAGGATAGAGTGTGCTTGAAATCAACCTAGTGATTGAAGGGTAGATAATATACCAGAAGTGAATGCCAACAATCAAAGATCCATGAAAAAAATGTTCATCTTGGTAAAGGTCAGTGGAGGACAGAATGTTGTCATTGGCCATGCAATCCTTCTCAATTCTACAATGATAAGCAAACTGCTTGAGACTTGATCACCCCAGGTGGGGGGACTGTGGGAACTCTAAGACAGATTGAGTATTCAAAGAATCTGAGGAAAACGCAATGGAAACTTGACTGATTATATCTTGAATTTTGAGAATGGTAGTTCAAGAGTTGGTAAAATTCAATTTTAGGGGGAAAAAGGTTAGATTTTTACACATCTGCAATTTAGTGATGTTAAACTCTCATTCAATAGACACAGAATCCAAGACAACCAATGGTTATATTTTTGTTCTCATTTTATTTCATTTAACAATAGTATTTGATGTTCACCAATTCTTCTTTTAAAAAACCATTCTTCTTTTGCAGGGATCATTAAACATTTTTTGTAAAGGGCCAGATAATAAGTATTTTAGGTTTCACTTTCTATGCACTTTCTGCTGCAACTACTCAACTTTTGTGTTGTAACACAAAAACCATTCTTAGCTTAGGGGGTGTGCAAAAACAGGCAGGGTGAGAGTTTGGAGGCAAGGAGTGAAAGAAGGGTCAGATTGATTCATAGGCTATATAGTTTTGCTTACTCCTATTTTTTAAGAGTCTGTATCACACATCCACATTTTCCTTCACTTTTTTGTTCTTTTAAGCCCCTTTGCTGGCTATTCTTCCTCCATTGTATTTCTCATTGAGATCAGCCCTGTTTTCTCCAGTTATAAATCTCTCCATAGGTGATCTCATTCATTCCTATAGCCTTTTACTTTATTTTGTTTTATTTTACTTTACCTTATTTTATTAAATTTTATTTTATTTTTTTTTGGAATTTTTATAGGGAATTTAATCATGTTCTTAAGTTTATAGGGATTTATTATCAATTTATTCAAGGAACTGCTTTTCTTTTTATTATTAATTTCTCTCTTTTCATTGTTTTTTTTTTTTTTTTTTGTTACTTATGGTTTTTATTCCCTGTTTCCCTATGCCTTAGCATTCATTTTTTTCCCATTGTGGTAAAAAACACATAAGAAAACTTATCCTTTTATCTATTTTTAAGTGTACAGTTCAGTAGTTTTAAATATACTCATATTGTTGTGAAATAGATTAAATAACATTAACGTAGATTAAATAACATTAAGTAAAAACTCCCCTTTCACTTCTTGCTCCAGTCCCTGGTAACCACCATCTTACTTTTTGTTTTTATGAATTTGACTATTCTGGGTACCTCATATAAGTAAAATCATGAAGTTTTTGTGATTTGTAACTGGCTTTTTTCACTTAGCATATTGTCTTCAAGATTCATCCATATTGTAGAATATGATAGTATTTCTGTCCTTTCAAAGAATGAATAATTACCCACTGTATGTGTATTCCACATTTTGTTTATCCATTCATGGTTATTTGGGGTTGCTTTCTCTTCTTAGCTATTGTGAGTAGTGCTGCTGTGAACATGAGAGTACAAATGTGTTTTGTTGAGGCCCTGCTTTTAATTTTTTTGGATATATACCTAGAAGTGCAATTGCTGAATCATACGGTAGTTCTGTTTTTATTATTTTGTAGAATGTCTATACTGTTTTCCATAGCAGTTGCTCTATTTTACAATCTCATTGATAATGCACAAGTGTTCCACCTATTGCATGGTCTCACCAACAAATGTTATCTTTTTCTTATTTTTTAAATAGTAGCCATTCTAATGGGTGTGAGGTGATATCTCATTGTGATTTTGATTTGCATTTCTATTATGATTAGTGATATTGAGTATATTTTGATATGCTTGATGGCAATTTGCATATCATCTTTGGGGAAATGTCTATTCATTTGGAGATATGTCCTTTGCTCATTTCATAATTGGGTTGATTTTTATTGAGTTGTAGGACTTCTTTAGATATTCTGGATGTTAATTCTATCAGATATGTAATTTCCAAATATTTTCTCCTATTTCATAGATTGCCTTTCTTCGCTGTTGGTTGTGTCCTTTGATTATATCCAGTTTTTAAGCTGGATATAATCCCATGTGCCTATTTTTGCTTTTATTGCCTGTGCTTTTGGTCTAATATCAAATAAATCATTGCCAAATCCAATATCATGAGGTTTTTTCCTATTATTTCTTTTAAGAGTTTTATGTCTCACATTTATGTCTTCAGTTCATTTTGAGTTAATTTTTATATGGTGTAAGGTAAAGGTTCATTTTCATTCTTTTGCATGTGGACATACAGTTTTCCCAACATCATTTGTCCCTTCTCTCTTAAGTGGTCTTGGCATCCTTATTAAGATTAAGATTATATTAAGATTATTCAACTGTACACATAAGTGTTTATTTCTGGACTCTCTATTCTATTGGTCTATTTATCTGTCTTTTTGCCAAAACTATACTGTTTTGATTATTGTTTTTTTAAGGCATTCATTCTCGAAGTTATATGTATATATATTCTTACAAATTTTCAATCCTAAAAAGAATAGTTTTAGTTGTTTATAAATTTTCATAAATGGCAGGGTGCTATATTTTTACTATATTTATTCAAGTCTCTAATTTTAAGATCTCTCCATGTTGCCAAATTTGTTGCTTCTGCCTGCTGCATGGTGTTCTTTAGTATGTACCTGCCACAATTCAATTAATGATTCCTTTAGGAATAAACAATTAGTTTATCTCTAACTTCCTATTAGAGCAAACAATGTCTGGATGATAAATCTTTGTATTTGTCCTCTTACAGACTTGTACAACAGTATTTAAAATATACGTACCTAAGAACAGGATCATTGTATCACAGGTCAAATGCATAAAAAATTCCAGATTTCTTTTGATAATAATTAATTCATTTTACATTCCTACTGGTTTTGCCTAAAAGTTCTCATATGCTCATATCCTTGACAGTATTTGGTATAATCCAAGTTTTTAATTGTCATTTTGATCAATTTGAAGTGGTATTCTTTAAATTTTTATTTTTCTGATTATTAGTGATTTTGAGCATCTTGCAATATGCTTCAACATATCCTTTTATGAACTGCCCACTTATATCCCTTGTCTATAATTTCTATTGAGTTTTCTGTCATTTTATTTGTTTTTCAGGAGCTCTTGATATATTTCAGCTATTAATTTATTGTCAGTTATAGATATTGCAAATATTTCCCTAGTCTATAATCTACTTGTTTAACTTGATCTATAGTGGCCTTTTTTGAATAGAAAATTCAAATTTCAATACAGTCCATTTGTGCTTCTTGAAGTCATTCTTTAGCCATAGGTCATAAAGGTATTCTACTGCATTTTCTTCTATTAGGTCTACAAATTTGCCCTTTATATTTAGTTCAATAATTATTCTGAATTTTCCTTTGTGTATAGTATCAGGTATGACTTCAGCTTTGTTTTCTCTATTGAGTGTGCCAGCTCTCCCAAGGTCATCGACATAATAATGTATTCTATTCACCTTCCTCTGCTTTTCACTTTTACCATATATCAATTTCCTATACATACGCAGTTTTATTTCTGGCATCTGCATTCAGTTTCAGTGATCTGCTTTTCCGTTCTGCAATATTATATTATTTTAATTATTTTGAATTTAACTTGTATTAATATTTGTTAAACTCTGTCTTTATTCTTTGCATTTGTTTTTTAAAGACGATTTAACAATTTATCAATCATTATTTTTTATTTAAACATAAGTTTTCAAATTCTCCTAAACTTTTTTTGAGATTCTGAGTAAATCTTATTGAATTTAATTTGCGGTGAATTGACTTCTTTATAATGTATATTAAGCTTATTTATAAGCATATATATTTCTCTTTATTGATGTCATATTTTTTATCCTTTATTTAAAATTCTTCTGTAATAATTTTATGCATTCTTTGTTAATTTAACTCTTAGATTCTTTACAAATTTGTTGGTGTAAGAATAGGTCACTATTTTTTCTTTTATATTTCTATGTTTATTGGGGACATAAAGAATGCTATTTATTTGCATAAGATGACCAGTCTATTGAATACTCTCATTAGTTCTATTAGCTTTTCTAGTGATTTTGTTGGGTTTTCTAGATAGATGATTTTATCCTCTGGAAAGAAGGACAGTTTTACATGTTCATTTCAACATTTACAACATTTATGCATTTTTTCTTTTTTTTTTTTTTTAGGAATATCTGAGTAATGTGCCTGAAAGTTATCAGTTGTATCAGGGTATAATCAGGAGACAGAAACCATAAAGTAATTTAAAGAAGAAACAATTAATATAAATAATTATTAATGGTATTAGAATAACAAAAGGCTAATGAGTGCAGAGCAAAATATTCTAGAGAATCGAGGAATA
Source organism: Eidolon dupreanum (assembly GCA_028627145.1). Lineage (NCBI taxonomy): Eukaryota > Metazoa > Chordata > Mammalia > Chiroptera > Pteropodidae > Eidolon > Eidolon dupreanum. Next base: position 15,134,004 of record CM053507.1, read on the forward strand.
GCAGATACAGGAAACAACTACTACCCCTAGGGTTAAGAAAGAATAGCTTAAGGAAGGAAAAGATCTAGAAGATTCCTTTTACCCCAGGACTGAGATTCAGACTTCACTGGTAAGAGTGCAGCCATGGATCACTGGCAGAGATGTTAGCTGAGGCTACAAGGCCATCCAAGAAGGTTCTTGGCAGGTTCCAGGGGAAGCCATGCAGAGGGAGATGCCAGGTTGGCAGCATTTGCTGGGAAGCCACTCTCTAGGATGATAGGGGTAGATGACCTGGAGAGGTGCTGTCTCATAGAATTCTCTGTGAAGCTGCCCCTACGGTATGTCTGGCAAAATTTCTAAGTACTGGGCTAGCTGGATTCTGCTGTACAGCTATCCAAGAGGGTGTCTGGAGAAGTTACTCACAGTAGGTGTCGTGCTTGTAGCTCATCACTGAAAAGCCCCCAAAGAGGAAGCTGGTAGAGGTGTCTGTGGGGACTTGCTATGTGCTACTGCCTGGTGGGTGCTGCTGGAACCACGGGCTGCAGATATCACACATGCTGCAGGAGCCTGGTACTGCAGAAACCAGGTACTGCAGAAGTGATGCTGCAGGAGCCTGTCTAGAGAAACACACCAGAATCAGGAAGAAAAACCCCTCCTCCTTCCAGTGTGCCCTCAGCACCTTCTACTGACAAAGCCTAATACCATGCAGGCTTCAAAAGAAACATATTTACAGGGTGTTATGAGTGGAATTGTGTCCCCTACAGATTCCTACGTTGAAGCCCTAACTTATAGTACTTTAGAATGTGACTTTGAGTTGTGGTCTCTAAAGAGGTAATTAAGGTTAAATAAGATCATTATAGTAGGTGTTGACTGGTGTTCTTATAAAAAGAGATTAGTACACAGACACACGCAGAGAAAAGGCCAACTAAAGACACAGAGAGAAGTCTGTCCACAAGCCATGGAGAGAGGTCTCAGAATAAAATCGATCCTGCTGACACCTTGATCTTGGACTTCTAGCCTCCAGGATTGTGAGAAAATAAATTCTGTTGTTTAAGCCATCTAGTCTGTAGTACATTGTCATAGCAGCCCTGGAAAACTAATACACAGGTTCTATTTCTCTTTCTGAGTAGCGGGTAGAGTGCATTTGAAGCTGAGTGAGACATTACAAATTGGTAACTGACGCATCAAGTTTATAAGCTTAGAAAGTTAAAAAATTCTCTAAACCTGTTTTCTTATCTGTAAAAATGGAATCCTTGCTAGAATTGAAGGCTCTTTTGAAACTTTTAAAAGTTACTTCCATTTTCTCCCTGACTATCTACCACTTACACAAAGACTCTTATTCACAGAAGTATTTTCAGGTAGAGCCAAACATTTGGAATCAGAAAAACTTGCCCGTTTTGACACTTACAGGCTCTGTGACCTTCGCTAAGTTACTTAACTCTCTGAACCTCACTTTCTCCATATAGAAAATGTGAGTTATCCTAGTACTTACCTTATAGTGATGATGTAAGGATGAAGTGAGAGGAAAAAATATATATGACACTTAGCTCTGGGTTTGGCACACAATTAGTGCTGGGTAAATTGCAGAATATTGTTATCTTTGTAATGCCAATATCTAACAGAATGACTCTTACATAGTCTGTGAAATATGTATTTGTCGCTGAACAAACTGAACTGAACAGATTTCCAATGAGAGAACTTCAGACATAACAACTGGTTCTCTCTCTCTCTCTCTCTCTCTCTCTCTCTCTCTCGTATAGTATGTTTACACATAGTAAATATCTACTTAGCACCTTTCAAAATCATAAAAATGTCCCTGATTACTTGTAGTGAATTAGGTGTAGACGGCCACACAGGAGCATATTACTAGTCTAGCGTTATAGGGGATAATAGATCTCGCTGAATAGCCAGGGGGAAGACAAAACAAGACAAAACAAAAACAAACTCAAAAATGACTTAAAAGGTCATCCCCGAAGAGTGAAAAGTTGGAGAAAATAATTATTTTAAATACTCTAAAAAGGAACTAGCAGCAAAAAACAGTAAACCTCATCAAGCCTCAACTTGTTTTCAGAAAATTCCTAATTAAATCATGATGGCTAAATCTGACAGGTACAAAACAAAATCTGATTTTAATGACTGTCAACTTCCTAGCTTTGGGGGCAACTTTAATATGGGCTCCCTTACTGTTTCATATTGTAGAATATTTCTCCTTAAGATAACATGGCAGGAATCAATAATTTTATTTTAAATCTTACATCTGAAACAAGGTCAGGCAAGGTCATATATCTTCAATAAAGTCATTGTTTCAAGCTGAACTTGTGTATTATTGCTAAGGCATGAACAAACATAAGACTTCAACACCAGAGCAGGAAGAAAACATACAGGTCTATGGTGAGATTTCTAATGCTAAATGAACAGAACTGATGTTTTTAAAATGAGAAATCTGATTTTTAATTTTTTCTCTCAAGGTATAGACAGTCACACACACACACAATTACAAGATTTACTGCTTAATATCCTCTTAACCACTGAAAGTAATTCTGTTTATGTTAGAAAGAAGAAGCCAAGTAGAAAGGTCATTATGTTGTGTCTGCAGCTCTCACTCCTAATATGTGAGTCTCATTTATAAGTAGAGGAAAAAAATCAATAATCCTTTTAAGTTACCTTGGATTCCAAGTGGAAAATGCTTTAACCCACTGTACTGTGGTGACTTAGAGCCTCTGTGAGATATTATGCAATGTTGTTTCACCAAAAATCCCAGCTCACTTCAATAGCTTTTAATTGCATTGTTGAATCTGTCTTGGCTGGTAAAGAAAATAAATGCTGTCACTGCTTCCTGAAAGCTTAACTCTTTTATTCATCAATTGTTCTTGATCATCTTCTTGAAAGTTAACTTTGTTTTTATACAAGTTACCTGAAAGATTGAAGTAGTTTTAGAAACAGTTCCAGCAGCCCCAGAACAAAAACCTTTAAGCTTTCAATTTAATTATGTTCAACTAATATTTACTAAGTACCAACTGTGTGTAAGGTCCTACATACTACATGAAGCGCTGACAAGAAATGAGTAAGACGGTTTTTGTTTTTGAGAAGCTTTAATTAGTCAGGAAGAATGAGTTAAGAATCTTAATATCTACAATTTTAAATTACCATGTAAAAAGAGGAAAAAAACTTTGTCCAAAGTACGAGGTTCAAAGGATCTCTGTCCCACACGCATAAAATTAAAGGGAAGACAAAAGGTTTATTGTCCTTGAAGAATGGATGAAAATTTGAAACGAAGAGATGGAGAGTTTGCCATGTGGAAACAAGTGAATTGATGAGTAAAAGTGAAGACAAGATAAATACCAGACCTTTCACAAGCTGACGCCCAAGCATTAAAAGCAGATGAATTTGAAAGCAGGTAGACTCTAGGTTGTGAACATGTTGCTTCTCTGAGAAAATTAGTAACATGATCAAGGTCAAAAGGCTGGAAGGTAGATTATTCTGGTAGTAATATAAGATTACTCTGGTCAGTAGATATTAAGAAGAAAAAAACAGACACAAATAAAGACACAAGCTATATTAGATTAGACATCAGATGCTTTAGAAGCATATAGTAAGCATATTGTATGTTGATTAGTTAAAGATGTAACTAATCTAGAACAAATTCTGACTTTATGTCTCAAAGGCATGGGTTCTGATGCCATTTCTTCTATGAATTGTAAGAGCTTGGTAAGAATGAATGAATTAATAAATGATTGAATAAATAAATGCCAGTTATGTTCAGATACTGTGCTGGACACTATGTATATCATCACTAATATCCACAGTGATTCTTTGGATAGGCATCAATAACTTCATTCTACAGATGAAGAATTAAGACAAAGAGTATGTAGGTAACTTACCAAATGTCGATAAATAGCAGAGTTGAGATTTGAGCCAAATAATTCTGACCAAAGCCTGTGCTCATCCAACTCTAGGTTCAAATAATTCCCGCCTTGCCTTAGCTCTATAAGTTTTTACATATCACTCAATATCTTAGTTTCCTTAGTAATAAATTTGGATAACTTTAAACCTACTGGGTTTTCAAAATTAGATTAAAATGTCTATCATAGTTAGTGTTCCTTAAACTTACTTTTTAAAGGATGATGAAATTAAGAACATAAAAAAAATCTATAAAACTTGTTTAAATGACTGTTCTTTGTCTCCAAAGTAAATGTTACTATTTGCAAGTAATTAAAAACAAAAAACAAAAAACAAAAAACCCCACGACTTTCATCTTAGTTCTTGTAGTCTCTCCATAACCCATTTCTAGTTCATATTATTTTATTATCTCATATTCTTTTTAATTTTTCTACCTCATTCTGTATGTTACATTCTTAAATATGAATATATGAGTGTTCTGAGCATATGTAGTATAAGCACACTCAAAGTGTTTCATTAACATAACATTATATATAACTTTCTTTAATCTCCATAGGTGAAAGATTAGGTGACACTGAATTTATTTCCCTTCCCATTTATTTGGTTCCCATATGCATTGAAAACAGGACAAGCAAGGTAGGTGAGAATGTTTCTAGATGGTTTGATAGAAAATTGGATGCACACTATGGTGCAATGTATTAAATGTCTACATATCAAAAAAAATTTATATTTAAAATGTATTGTTCATTAAAAAGTAAAAAAGAATAAAATATACAACAAAACTAATTAATATAAATTAAAAATATATATGCACCAAAAGCATGCATTTTGAATAAACATATACCAACAAAAACCATGTTAAGTTCTTTAGAATATTTTCCTTTGGTAGGAGGAGAAAAGGCATTGGCTATGGGAATATGATGGAATTATACAGCAACTGTGGGTTTGTGTGGGCCAGTGCTGATAATGTGCCATGAAATCAATGCTACAATGTTAACCCTCTGCATTGGAGTCCTTTAAAAACTAGTAGAAGAATGGAGTTCTCCTGAACCTTCAAAGAAAAGGGAATCCAAATTTGGGTCAAAGAAATTGTCCTACATCAAAAGGAGGGAGGTATTGGAAAAGGTAGTGTTTGATGACACAAGGATAAACAAGAAATAAAAGCATGGTAGGTTAAGGGTGTAAAGCTGCTTCTTGGCAGTCTCCATAGAACTTTGCAAGTTTTTCTGAATTCTCAAATCTTCCTAAAGCTGACTTTACCCCCGGAGACAGGGTTTAGGAAGAGAACAGTGACCTTTGGAATCAAAAATTGCTGGATTTAAATTCTAAACTCCATCACTTATTAGTTTGAAGACTAGGACATGGTACTCAATCTTTTTAAATCTGAGCACCTTCATACATAAAATAGCTTCTTTACTGTGCTGATGTGAGAAATAAATGAGTAAAGTACTTAAGTGTCTAGCGGGGTTCATGGTAAGCACACTGTCAATTGTAGTTTTTACATGCTTTGTCTTTTCCTGGCATCACCACTATGAATTTATTCAATGAACATTGAATGAGATGCTACTTTGGTTTATGCAATGTATATACAAAAATGGAGGACACACCTACATTTTCAAAATAATTGTAATTCAATAGAGAAAACAGAGTTAAACAGAAAATTATAAGATGAGAAAAGATTTAATGATAAGGCATATGGCGGGTGGTTGAGGGACGCAGAGGAGGGAACTCAGAATCAACATTTCTTGGAAGAGAAGATAACTTGAGTACTGTTATGTAGATTTAGTAAGAGACAATTAGGATGCAAAGTTCCAGAAGAATCCTTTTGTGTGAAAAAAATTGCCAAACTATAATTCATGGTGATTCCAAAGATTTGAACTGATAAATGAGTCTTTTAGTTGGTTCTCCATTGTAAGATTTTATTTTCTAATAAATAAATTTCTAGTTTCCAAATATATAGCAATGTGATAACACGGCCTACATGACTCCCCAAAGTGACACATTTCATGGCACTTTTCTTTTATATGTTATTTATTTCACTTTGCTTTGCTAGGATACTCAATTGGCCAGTGTGGGACTAATCTCATTTTCTATCAGGTTAAGGAGACTTCTTTTTAGAGCCTTGAAATTCTGGGAACTATTTTTCTAAACTTTGATTTAATCCATACATATTTGCTCAGTGTTTATGTTTCATGCTGCTTTTTGTTTAGTTAGTATTATTTTAAATACTCATATAGTGTATGTATTTACATGTATGTATGCATATGTATATATGTATCTGTGTGTGTATATATACATATGTGTATATATATTCACATACATTTTTTTTCCTTAAAAAAAGAAAATAAGAAAGGTTATGTTTGGACAAGGCGTTATAAACCCAATACATGATAGCGATGTTGAAAATGTTTTTCCCTTACAACTTCTACTGAAATGGCAAGACTTTCCTGAAACAACACTTGATGTTTGTTTTTAAAACAAACCCATGGGTTTACTTTGTAAAAATTCATGAATTTTTTTTATTTGTCTCATATCCTTTTCAGAGTTGCTTCATGCCAAAGAAAATATGATTAGGGACGCTCAGGAAGAGTTTTGTTCAGCAATAGGACACGATAGATATATCTTGTTGGGGATTCAAAAGGCAGAATGGGAATATTTTCACGGATACTCTTGGGTGGTGGTGGGGGAGCAAGTTATAATTCTTAAACTCCTGTCAAATGATAACTCAGTAACTCAGAGGTTTTTTTGTTTTTGTTTGTTTGTTTGTTTTTAATGCCTACAGTACCTTGTGTTCCTAGGTGGTCTCCCATCCAAGTACTAACCAGGCCTGACCCTGCTTAGCTTCTAAGATCAGATGAGAACATGTACATTCAGGGTGGCATGGCCATAGAAAATAACTCAGACTTTTAAAAATACTTCCAGCTTCTGATGGATAACAGTAGCTTAAATTTAGCAGCAAAGCTTCTGTAAAAAATCCCCAATAAACTAAGTCCTAAAAATTTTATAAAACCCAGTGGCAATACTAAAGCTGGTATTGACAAAACACTTAAATAGATCTATTCCCTTTATGTTCACTTTTGTGGTTCAGAGTTTAAGATGTAGTTTACTCTGGAAATTCTTCTCTCCTTGCCTTAAGTATTGACAGAGTTTGAAATAAAATATGTCTATGATGAAGCCAATAGAATAGATTTCTACTGACATCTGTCCCATTCCCAGATTGCAGAAGGCGTGTGGATTTAGAACTTACTTTGATATCAATTGAAACGCTGCGTTTTGCAGAGGTACATGGGCATAAAATGGACAACGTTAGGTCAAGAATGGGTATTTTACTTCAAGCGTTTTAATGTGCATAAAAGGCATAAAATAAATGTCTTCTCCAAAATATATTCAAAACCATTTAAGTTACATAGATTCATGCTTTTCACTTTCTTTTTGGAAACTTAACAACTAGAAGCTCTGAATTTTCTCATGTGTCCAATGTGGATATAAACAGAGAACCAAATCCAAGTTGCATTCTACAGGTTTCTATTTCAACAGCTCAGTTGATATTAACCAGTCAATTTTAATAACTGAATGGAATACAGTAAAAAGGGGAGTGAATGGAAAAGTGGAAGTGATTAGACTGAAAAGTCTCTATTGCAGTTTGTAGATATTGTTGTCTCTTGAAACTGGATTTATAAGAAAAGGTAGATATTATTTGCAAATTTTTGTGGTTTTACAAGAAAATAAAAATTGATGATGTTGGCTACATCAAGTAAAGAACACTAAGAATACCTCCCTGTGTGTATGTGTATTTGTAAAGTTCACACCTTCTCTGGAATGTCTGGATGGCCTCGCCAATGCCTGGCAAGTTTTCAAAGAATGTTGAGTGACATGCTTTACCTTGGCTTTGATTGTGCCAAAGTTTGACTTTGGTCTTGGTGATTGGCAACGAATAGCTCATCAGCCTTGGGTTTCGCTTTTGTATTTGTGATACCAAACAGTGAATGCCTAATACAGTGTCATTTTTTCATACTCAAATAATATGTTATTAACAATCATTTATATACATAGGTTATCATCACATTCAATCAACTTTAGGAACACAGACAGGTATACCATTTGAATTTATTTTTGACATCTGAATATGCATTATAGATGAATAGAACATACCAGATGTAAGTTGGAAGTACAAAATCCCCTTAAATGTTTTCTATGTTCAAAATTCATTAATCAGTTGAAATATATAGATATTTTAAAGTTAAGATACTTTACTAATTAATTATAATAAAATTTCATATTCATAGAGTGATCAAGAACTTTAAGTAATTGAAGTAAGGAAATAGCATTTATAGCATTAAACTGCTTTAAAAATATTTTGATTTTTAATTATTTACTTACAATTAGGATACCAGTTAGGACATGTACCTTTCAAGAAAATGTCTTACTTGTTTATTTCACATCTTGTAAAAATGTATTGTGAGCAGAATGTCCAATCAAAACATATTTGGTTCTCATTAATTAAACCTCAAAACAGTAGATGCTAAACAAATGATTTAAGAAGATGGTTCCTTCTAGTTCTGAATTGATGGAGGCTAATTAATCATTTTCAGCAATGAAAATAAAGAATTTTTGAGATTTGCCTGAGATGTGGATTTTAGCTACAAATTTCCACAAGAAAACAAGGGAAAAGTCAACCAGAATTATATTCTGCTTTGTATAAAATCATTAGTAATGTTATTAAAATTATTATGTTTATACCTTATATATGGGACACAAAGAAGTGACTAGGTTTTTTTTGCTTTAAAAAAAAAATTAACAGAAGAATGAAATAGTGACGAATTCCATGCTTCTACTTTACTCATTGGTTAGAAATTACTGTGTTTTAGATAGCTGACGTTATGCAAAGTCTTATTGAAAATATATTTTCAGAATGGAAAAGCTTTCTAGAAAGTGTTGTGAAGTTTTCACGAACAATGTAATAAGCATGGAGATTTTTTTGTGTTCACACTCATCGATTGTACATTCAAAATAATTATAGCGTAACTGGCCTTAAGTCAAAGAAGCTACATGATATACAGGATATGTTCAAATACTTTTTCCAAGACTATTTTAGGTTCAGTTTACACATTTAAAAGAATGCTACTTGAACAAAGAAAAGTTTAAAACTGTACATGTGGTTAACGTTATTGGTAGAGCAAGACGTAACCAACGGTTGTAACTACAGGGTACAATAGCTGGAATTTGCTTGTGACATAACAAAGCCGTATGCCATTTCTTCCATGTTACTTGTCTTAGGATCTACTTACCATTGTTTCTGGGACTAATGCTAGATTTGGTGTGTAGGCAAGGAAAGCTGAGCTATAGAGAGAAATTCTGAGATTGTGTCGTTATCTTGAAATCTAATTTCACTGTTCCATTGCCACATTTCTAGAGTCAAGATTTAAGGGAAGAATTTTTTCGAGAGATCTCATGAGGCTGCATGTTCATTTAAAAATATTAGAAATAAAAATATAAATGAGGGCTATACTTTTGGGGGGAAGATTTCTTTTATAACAGCTTTATTTAAACACAATGCACGTGTCATGCCATTCACTCATTTTTAAAGTGCATATTTCAATGGCTTTTATTATCACACAGCATTGTGTAATAATCACCACAGTCAACTTCAGAACATTTTCATTATTCCAACAAGAGTGCACCCCTTAGCTGTCCCCCCTAAACCTTCATCCTTGACCCCAGCCCCAGGTAACCACTAATTTACTCTCTGTCTCCGTAGATTTGCCTATTCTGAACATTTCATGTAAATGGAATCATTCAATAAGTGGCCTTTTATAACTGAATTCTTTTATTTTGCATACTGTTTTCAAGGTTTCTATGTTGTAGCATGAAATCAATACTTCATTCCTTTTTATTGACAATCGTGTAACTATACCACATTTTCTATTATATAGATGCACCATATACTGTTTATTCATTATCAGTTGTTGGACATTCAGGTTGTTTCCATTCTTTGGCCATTATACATAATACTGCCATGAAAAATTGCTTATAAGTCTTTGGGTGGACATAGGTTTTCAATTTTTTAAAAAATATATACTGTAAGTTGAATTGCTGGTCATATGGCAAATCCATGTTTAATATTTTGAGAAGCTGCTAAAATGTTCTCTGAAGTGGCTGAACAATTTTGCATTCCCACCAACAATATATAAGAGTTCCAATTTCTCCACATTTTCACCGCACTTGCTATTTTATGTCTTTTTTATTTTAGCCATCCTAATAGGTCCAAAGTATTATTTCATTGTGGTTTTTATTTACATTTCAATAGTGACAAATGACATTGAACATCTTTTCATGTGTTTATTGGGTATTTGTATACTTTTTAGGAGAAGAAATTCTACTATTCCTTCTATAATTGTTAGTTAGCATTCTATTGTAAGGTAGAGATTTCTCTTCCATTCCTGTTTTTCAATGGGCTAAAATAAATTATCATTATTTATTTGATATTAAATTTTCCCCAGTTTAATCAGTGTGGCATCTTCAGGTCTAATCCTCTGTGTTTTTGAATGTTCCTGTCAACCTTTGAGTTAAGCTCTCTTACTTTCTGTCATGAGAGAATATTCTAGATTAATTTTATATTTTCCTTACCCAAGCCCTGGAATAAGTCATTTTCCCAAGACACTATTTTCTTAAAATTATGGAATGGATTTAGAAACTACACTCTGGGAACCAGGTGTGTATTTGTTATTTCTTGGGCACTACTGCTTTTAGGATTCCTAGAGGACAGTTAGAAAATGTATGTATGTGTACACAAACTCACATATATGCATATCTATATATCAATATTTGTAAGTAAAAACCGTAAGTTCACCGTGATAACTCATATTTACTCTAGCCTTTCTCTTCTTTTATATTTGTATTTTATTTTGTCCAACAGTAAAAATATAACTCTTATTATTCCGAATGTTTATTTGTTTAATTCTTTTGTCTTTAACTAATTCTGCAATTCTATGAGCTGTTTCCTTGGTGTCAGCCTTATAAAATATGCCAGTTATGCTGACTAAATTCCTTTCAGCTCAATAGCCACTGACTCATGCCACTGAGTAGCTGAGTTCCCACAAGAAAGAAGGGAAGGAGCTAACTAGAACATTTTGAAGAAGCATTTCTCTCACAGATTCATAAAGGGAATTACTCTGGCATTAATGAAGTGAAAAAAAAAAGAGTACTGCGAATCCTGAAAGAGTAGAGATTATCTCCTGCTTCTCATTAAATATCTCTGCAGAAGGAGCAAGATAAACAAATCCTAAAGAGAAAAGGCTACGTGATGATTCTAGCAAGAAGAAACAGAGACAGTCTTTCGAAGTGACTGGGTCCCAATCAAAGCATGGAAGCCGAAGAGAGTTGATGGTCTGAAATAGTCATGTGGTTAGGAATAAGAGATGTCTGTGAAGAGTAATGATTGATGACTAGAGAGTGTCCCCTCCCACAATGCCTTGGCATTGAATGAAGATACTAGAATGGCCTTAGAGATGGGAGAAAGCTGAGTGACTTAAGGGAAAGGGACTTGGAATCAGAAATAAAACTGAGTTACAGAAAATAAAGTACTATTTCTTGAACACGCAAATTTATGGATTGAGATTCATAACTACCACATATGGAAATTATGTAACCCCACAAATATAAAATAAGAGAATTAAATATTAATAAGTAACTTAAAATGCTCTTAAAAATCATATGACTGGATTTTTTTTTACAGTAAACTATAGAGTTAATGAAATCATTACTTGTCATAGCCTAGGGAAAACTGGAAGATTAATTTAATTTAATTTAATTTAATGTATTTATTTTTAATTAATTAATTAATTAATTTTTAATTCTTTAATGTCATCACATATTTAACTCCTTTTACTCATCTGCCTCCCCCCCAAGATTTTTTTTACCTCAAATTCCTTTAAAAATTTTGATATAAAATCTGAAATATTCTCTTTTTTAGCATAGCTTTTTAAATTTTGTGACAAATTTAAGAAATTCCATTAATATAAAAAATTTTAATGATAGATTTTCTTTTCCTTAATGACCTCTATATTCACAAGTGTTTTTTTGCCTTTTGTAAGTCATAATCCTAAACTGGTGAGTTCCCAGTTCACCATCCTTTGACATCACCTTGATAAATGCTCTTATTATGCATATCTCCTCTGCATCTTTTAACATTAGGAACTGACATTGGACTATAGAATCTATTTTTGTCAAACAAGCTTTCCATTTGCTTTGCTTGTCATAGTGGGTTTTCTTGGACTTCTTTTTTGCTGACTCTGCCTATTCCTTCTTGTTCTGCATAATACATACAAAACAGGTCCCAGACATTTCGGCAGTTATCGAATTTGAATCACAAAACATATGAAAAAGTATGTTTATGTCCTATTGCTTTGACCTAACCTCACATATTGGTTCTCTGCTTCTAAGTAGTCACCTTGTTTCTACAACATCTTTTTCTTTGCTCATGTAATGCCCTCAGCAGTTCTGAAGTTTTGATCATCAAGGCTTCAACTTTCCTTTGAGGTCTTTCTTAAACCATATTTTCTGACAGAACATTCCAGATTATTTTCATGTGAATTAAGTTTTTTCTTTCTTGGTCCTATCACTGCAATTTGTATTATATGTAAGCACTTAACTCACTCTTTGACTTGATTATAATTACTTGGGTAAACACGAATATGGGAAGGCAAATTCCAAAGCTTCAGAGAAAAAGTAGGTATGCTTTCCTGACATAAGACTTTGGAAAAGAAGACTGATTATGTGTACTTTCACAAATGGCTTTGATTGCCCAGAAAGGACCTAAAGGAATAAACATAATAGCACAAATTCAAGAATATATAACAGCGATCAGCAAACTTTTCCTTTTGTCAAACAAGCTAGTAGTAAATAGTAAATAAGTAAATGTTAGTAAACAGCAGATAGTAAATAAGTAAATGTTTTTGCTTTTGCAAATCATACAGTCTTTGTTGTAACTACTAAATTCTACCATTGTAATATGAAAGCAGCTATAGATGACACATGGATAAATGGGTGCAGCTGTGTTTCAATGAAACTTTACTTATATCTATACAAAACTGGTGGTGGGCAGGATTTGACCCATGGGCCTAGTTTCCTGACCGTTGGGCTAGAAGACCTTCCTAAAGAGGGTAAGAAAACTTCGGTTCATTTTGCCATAAGGATGATTCTAATGTTGCTGTAACCAGTTTTACTTTTTTTTTTTTTGATATCTAGATCAATTTCTAATTTCCCACTAGATAATTCCACTGTATATTTTATAGGCACTTCATATTCACCGTACCTAAAACGCAACTAATTTTCTTACTTAGGATAAGGGTCCTCATCTATTTACGTCAAAGATTTCATAATTTTACTAGCAATTTGACTTCTAAGTCTATATGCTTTTTTATTTACTTATGTTTAATGAGTACCTGAGTGTTCTTATTCTAACAATCTGTCAATAATTGTTGGGAGAGAATTCCTCATGGGTCTCTCATTTCTGAACTTCTTGTAAGCAGAGGCATTCTCAGTTTTTTTCAAGACTGTCTTTTGCAGGAGGCATGGATAGCAAATAACCTTGCAAGATAGAGATAGTGTCTTTTCTCTAGAGCAGATGACCGGTTGCTCTGTTGTCAAGTCTTGTAAAGATAATGCATTTGTCCTGGACAAAGATTGAGCAGGCTTCCTTGCAGCCTGTTATAAAAAATTGGAGATTCCTACAGTTGGCATCTCAGCTGTGATTGAATCAAGTATGGGTAATTCATCCTGATGTGAATTTCTTCTCCAGCTGTGAACCTGTGAAACCAGACAAGTCATGTGCTTACAAAATACAATAGTGTGACAGCTTTAGGATAGAGACATTTTTATTCCAAAAGAGAGAAATTAGAAAAAAAGAATTTTGTCATGTGTCCCCAACAAGTTGATAGCCTAGCAGGGCAAATTCCTTTAGATTTTAATGCTTGAGATAATCTGTTTTGGCTCAGTGCTCAGTCCTCCAGGCCCACTGATCTGGTGGCTTCATCTTCTGAGCCCATCTGGGTAGCAGTGTTGTGCCCTCAGCCCAGGGTGACAGTCCTGCTCCATTGAAACAGGAAGAGACATCCTCATCCTGTGGGCCTGTGCCCTTTGCACCTGTGGTAGCAGTGGCAACCCTGCTAATCTCTGCGTCACCTTCAGAGTCATTCTTCCATTGTCTTGAGGGGTAATGCTTTGCAGCCATATAGCTCTGTTGAACTATTCCATGCCTTTGATATTTTGTTTAGAAACCTCCTTAGCTAAATAAATATCCAATTTCATTGCTCACAAACTCTACTTTTCACAAAACTCTAGAACACAAGTCAGTCAAGTTCTTTATAACAAAGATCACTTCCCATTCATGTCCAATAATATATTGCTCATTTCCATTTGAGGCTTCACCAGAAGCATCTTCTCTATTTCTACCAACAATTTGTTCAAAGCAATCTTGCCTTTTTCTAACATGTACCTCAAAACTCTTCCAGTCTTGAGCTTTACTCCCAAGGCCACTAGTTTTAGATATTTTTATCAGTAACACCCCATTTCTCAGTACCAGAATCTGTATTAGTTTTGCTAGGGCTGCCATAATAAAATACCACAGACTGGGTGACTTACACAACAGAAATTTATTGTCTCACAGTTCTGGATGATAGAAGTCCAAGATCAAGGTATTGTCAGGTTTGGTTTTTCTGGGGCCTTTGTTCTTGGCTTGTGATGGCTATCCTTGGCTGTGTCCTCATGTGGTTTTTCCTGAATGTGCACACATCCTTGGTGTCTCCTTGCGTGTCCAAAATTTTTCTCTTATAAAGACATAGTCAGATTGGATTAGAGCCTACTCTGAACTAATTTTAACTTAATTTCCTCTTTAAAGACCCTATCTCCATTCTAAAGTACTAGATGTTAGAGCTTCAACTTATGAATTATACTGGGTGCATCCCATACCACTTGGTTATTAACATTCAGTGAAGACAATCATTCTAAAGAACAAAGTTGTTGAGGCAATGTGGTATCACTACATAAAAGCATCAACCTCTGTAGTTAATTACTTTTGTTGTTGAAAAGGGAAAAAAAGCCCATGGCCTCATCAGGTATAGTTTCATTTTTATCCCTGTTTTTGAATAATAACAGTGTTAATAATTATCTTTGAATATAAAAGACAATGATATAGATAGTACTTGCATTCCTTAACTAAATTTTTTCTAGATTATTCTATAAATCATACATTTTATTTTCTGATGTAAGACCTCAGACTACTTGAAAGTTATGTTGTGTGTTGTTTT
Source organism: Eidolon dupreanum (assembly GCA_028627145.1). Classification (NCBI taxonomy): domain Eukaryota; kingdom Metazoa; phylum Chordata; class Mammalia; order Chiroptera; family Pteropodidae; genus Eidolon; species Eidolon dupreanum. Next base: position 15,149,189 of record CM053507.1, read on the forward strand.
GTAATTAGCAGAGAATAAAATTTATCTTCTTAATGTCTTTAAAATTTTCTTTCCTAACTTTACACACCAATTTATCTTTGTTTTCCAATTTTGCTTCCTGCTATTAAGGCTTGCTAGAGAAATTAATCACATGTAGAATGTGTCCACTAGTAAGTTATTCAGTTTAATTTTAGTTAACCTCTTCACACTTGCTCAGAATGCTTCTAGTCATTAGGATTTACAAATTCTTATATTCTCTACATAACACGTGTCTAGTTTCTCTATATACATAACTTCTATTCTGCTGCTTTACCTTCATTATTTAGACAAGATTATCTAATGGGATAACCCTACTTTATTTTTTTATTGAGATAATAAGGACTGTTGTATGAGTAATTCCTCTGTTCTACATCATATCTTGGAAGTGTTCCATGTCTTCACCTCCTTCTTCCCACTTTTAAAAAATTCCTTAGAGGAAAATATGTGAGATAGATATTTTTTCTTGCTCTGATTTTTCTTTCTTTTATATATACAGTCATTTAAAAAAATTATTTTGGGAACTTGTTCCTTCATATATTCACTTTTTTTTTTTTTGGCCTATAATGGTCAAACCTAGCCTTCTAGAAATTTCTTCCTATTTGGATGTGGTGTGATCATGATCGATCTCTCTATATCTATGTCTATTCACCCATCTAATGTCTTTCTATAATGTGCATATTTGTGATGCTAGTTCTTATAGTACAGTTTAATAAGAATATAAAAATATTTCATTCTCTTCAGACCAAACTTCCTAAGAAGCTGACCTAATGCTTTGAATTCTTTCTTCTTTAATTTGAACCAAGACCTGGGAATAACAGCAATCAAATCCTAAACCCAAAATATGTTTCCTGGGAATAAAATCTGTGAAATGTCTTCCTGGTATGACTGAAAAAGATAATCTATCATGCAAATAACTGACTCCATGTGACTGAAGAGTTCCTGGATATCCATTTTCAGTCAAGGTTACTTGGGAAAATTTGGAAATTGATTGTAACAGAAAATTAAACTTAAGTTAGTTAACTACTGTCAGAAGGAGAACATATAAATAGAAGGGCAGTCATTAACTTGAATTCTAACAAAAGTAGAGCCTGAAGCACAAGGATTGTGCCACTATGTCTTAACGCTAATTAGCGTGTAGACGTCTTTCAGGATTCTGGCTGCTCCCAAACTTCACATTTTTTTTCTACAGCAGCTCAATTAATTCTGGGTTAAAGTACAATTTCTTAGCGTGTAAAGCCTTGGCTTGATTTTGTTCCTGGCTACATGGTTATTTTCATCTCCTGTCACACACCCTGTATTACACATATATCCCAGACATAATAGATTGCAACTTGAAATTTTTGTAGTAAAGTAGTCCATATTAATTTTCCACATAATGTTGTTTCTGTTGAATATATTTCTTATGCTTTTTTTCTAGTTAACACCCACTCACCCTTAACACTCTGCACAGATAACCCCTGCTGAGAAACTTCGTTGGTCCAAGAGGCCTCACACTCTTTGTGCTTTCCTTTGACATCACACTTACTATGGTGAATTGTGTTATCTGTGACTGTTTTCTCACTAGACCATGAGCTCCTTGAAGACATGACAGTGTTTTATTTATCTTTGTGTTTCCAATGCCTACCATATGACTTAGCAAATAGGATTTTAAAACCTGATTATTAAAAAAAGTGAATAAAGATATCACTATAGTGAAGATGAGTATATCAGGTTATTATAATTTGGTATCAGTAATTATTATCCAAAACAAGGAAAAGCTATAGAAGTTCATCACCACGAAATCAGTATTACACAAAATGTTAAAGGGACTTTTTTAAGAAGAAAAAAAATAAAAAATATTAATAAGAAAATGACAGTAACTACATATATGTCAACAATTACTTTAAATGTAAATGGAATAAATGCTCCAATCAAAAGACATAGGGTGGTTAAATAGATAAGAAAACTACACCCTTACATATGCTGCCTATAGGAGACTCACTTCTAATTGAAGGACACACACAGACTGAAAAGTAAAGGGATGGTAAAAGATATCTCATGAAAATAGAAACAAACAAAAAAAGCCGAGGTAGGAGTACTTATAACAGACAAAATAGACTTTAAAACAAGAGACAAAGAAAGACCCAGTAATTCTACTTCTGGGTATTTATCCAAAGAAACCCAAAACATTAACTCAAAAAGACACATGCTTCTATATGTTCGTTGCAGCATTACTTATAATAGCAAAGATGTGGAAGCAACCTAAGTGTCCACTGATAAATGAATGGATAAAGAAGAAGTAGTACATATATACAATGAAACATTACTTAGCTATAAAAAAGAACGAAATCTTGCCATCTGCAACAACATGAATGAACCTAGAAGGTATGTTAAATAAAATAAGTCCTTCAGAGAAAGACACATGCCATATGATTTCATTCATATGTGGGATCTAAAAAGCAAAATAAATGAACAAACACAACAGAAATAATCTCATAGATTCAGAGAACAAATGATGGTTGCCAGATGGGAGGAGAATTGGGAGGATAAGTGAAGGGGGGAAGGGATTTAAAGGTACAAACTGGTAGTTATGAAATAGTCATGTTAAGTAAAGTATAGCATAGGGATTATTGTCAGTCATATTGTAATAACTGTATGGTGTCAGATGGGTACTAGCTTTATTGGAGTGATCATTTTGTAAGTTATATAAATGTCTAAACACTGTGTTGTATTTCTGAAACTAATATAATATTCTATGTCGACTGTAGTTGAAAAATAAAAAAATTAAAAACTAAAAAATAAGCAATAGAACACACATGCAACATGTTAAAAACTCTGAAGTATTACAAAGAGCTAAATAACAGTATTTATGAGGAATAGAGAAAAAGATCATATAAACACACAATAAATTTGATGTCACTTCTGTTATATACACAAATGATATCTTTTTACCCACTTTATTCGAAACTTTTAAAATCAGGTGATATTACCAATGCTCTTTTCTTAATTTAATCTAAATGGAGGTGAATTGCGCAGAAATCCCTCTAATTTGGGTTGGGGGTCAATCAGCTTTTAAAGAGCAGAATTGTGTGACAAATATTCAATATTTAATGAACACATACCAGATGCTGAACACCTGGTTACTGCAAGGGCTACAAAGATCTTTATGATGCACTTTCTGCTCTAAAGTAACTCATGGTCTAACTCAGGAAAGGCAATGAGACAATACATAAGGTGCAAAGAAATTGGTCCTGTAATTAGCATACCTACAAACTATGTTTTAGATTCAAAAAGAGCTTCTGTTTAAACTTCTTTTTCTCATGCAAGTATTGTTGGCTTATGTCTGTATTTGCCAATGATTATCATATTATCATATCCTATTATACCATTAGAATAAATGTTTATTAGAATAAATGTATTGGTTTTCTAGAATGAAAAAAGTCCATTAAATTAATCTAACATCATTTCTTTTTCTTTTCCCTTTTATCACCAAGGAATTTCTGACTACAAGTTCCTTTTCATCTTGTAATTTGCCTCATAGTAGAAAATATTCTGTTGAGGACTTAAGCCTCTCTCACTCTTGGCACTTACATTTTTCATTGTACCCTGAATGTTGAATTGTGATGTGCTGCGTAGTTATGTTTACCTTTTTAGATGTGTTTTCCACTTTTGATTCTTTGTCTCAAGTGATTGACGTAAGTGGAATACCTCGATGGATTCCTTTGTCCATTAGCTTGTTGTGTTTGGCCAATGGAAACCCCTAAAGTAGATAAGAGGGAGGGATAATTGAGGACTCAGAATATCATTCCTCCTTGTGCCTGTGACTTGCTATGACCCTTAACTGAAAGTTAATAATTCTTTCCAGATGGTCATGTCTATAACACTATTCACTTATGGATTCTAAAACAACTCCTCCTCCCCCCCCTTTTTTTTTTGTACAGAAGTATTAACAGGCATGGGTTTCCATTAGCCAAACACAACAAGAAACTAATGGACAAAGGAACCCTTTGAGGCATGCATCGTCTCTGTGATTTCCTTTATTTAGTTCCCCCCTCCAATATATATATCCTAGGTAGAGTGTACTTTACTGGGACCATACTGAGGATTAGATTTGCCATATTTGGTCTTGAGTATATCATAACTGGTTCAAGAAATAGCTTTGTGAAAAGATCCTCAAAATGGAATTCTAGACTAGAATCACTCATAAATGCAAAGAACACAGGGATAATAACTCTTTGCTAAAGGCATGGAGCATGGGTAATCCATGGCATAGAGCGGCATTATAATTAATCAAATCAAGTCATTAGAGGAAGCACAGATGGAGGGAGATCAAGTGGCTGTGACATTAAGTAATTATAGCAACAATAATGATTATAAGATTGTTGGATTCCCTGGATTCAGTTTATAGACTTGGAGATGTACATATAGGAAAAGCAAAAATATCAGCTATGGACAGATAATTATGGATACCTGTGGAGATCCTGAAGACTTGTTGGCAGTTTTGAAAAAATACTTCATCTCATGAATTTATAGGGAACATGAGACTGAAGACTAACAGGGTTTGATTGTAAACATTAATTAGATATTCCACCTTGCTAATTATCATACACTAAGGACTATGATGGGGAAGGAATAGGACTTTTATGTATGAAATAGAGATATTTACATGTACTTATCTTGTTTTGCCTCAAGGCTGTGTCAAATCGGCTCTCTTACATGAAATAGTCTTGGGTACTGCTTCTCAAATTTGAATGTATATATACATCACCTGGAAATCCTATTAAAATACAGATTCAGATTCAGTGGGTCTGGAGAAGGAGGTAGGTGTGGCCTGAAAAATCATCTTAATCCTTCACATCAAAGACATTATGCTAATTGAAAATGGTGAACAGGAAGTAACAAGCACTGTAAACTTCCCAGTAAGCTATGTGTGCCAAGGAATAGAAAATAAATAATGAAAAAGTTCAGTGGTTTGCCAAATCAGTGAAATTTGTAGAGGTTCATGGTAAGATAAACCTTCTAAAATATGAGATGAGTTATTCTACCTAACCCAATGGGCCTCTTTGGATTTCAGAGGCAATATGTACATCATTATCCTTCTACAACCCATTTAATTATGCAGACCTGAAAAGGTGTTAGTATTGATCAAGGTCTTGAATAACAAAGAGCTCTGCAACACATGTTGTATGAAACTCTTCCAAACTCAAATAAGAGAAATCACAGCTTGAACATCTGTTTAGGAGTGATGTGATGCCCTTTCTATTTTTTCATAAACTATTTCCATTTGAAAAGCTTCCAGTTTGCTTGGGCTCTGTTAGAGTAGATGCTTGACCTGGTAAACCCCTGCAATTATGTAAATCAAACTATCCAAGATGAACTTTATGTATATCTGATAGAATCACTCATATATGCAAAGAACACAGGGATAATAACCCCTTGCTGTGCATGAAATTAGATATGCACAGCAGCATTACTTTATAAAATGGAGGTGGTATATAGTAAACTGAGGGCAAGCCAAGCTGCTCTGGGAGACACAATAAACAGCACAAATGATTGACTCAGTTTTACTTGTATCTGTTTCACTGCTCTGTCGCCATGGAGAAGAAAAACAGAATGAACTTAATTTACTGATAGAAGTAGATAGCAGTTCTTGAGGTGACCTTCGAAGACAGTGGCTATAGTGGATGTCATGGTGTATTGTCCAGAGTCTATCCTTTAGGATTGAGATGCTCATTTCTCATGTGGCCGGGAGTCTTGGCAACTGCCAGTTCTCAACTGAGTCTTGTCCAAGACTTGCTCTTAGCTAAAGGAAGTCTACCCACCTAAAGTCATGTCTCCTTCCTGGGGGCAGCCCAATTCAAAAATTGGTCATACAGAAGTGTTAAGGCCTCTTCCCCCATACCACAGTACAGAACATCTCTGAAGAGCCATCCCAGCTCCAAAGTCAGCCATAGGATCAGCTAAGGTCTTTGTTGAGACCATATTACTGTTTAGAGTCTTCTCCTCCCTGTTCTGTTTCTTTGCTTTATAGCTGTTGGTCTTGAGCATCTCCAAATAAACTTCCTACAGATGAATCACTATCTCAGAGGCTGTTTTCAAGAGTACTTAATCTGTGACAGTGAGTATCAAGAATGATCTGAGCTGAGATGCTGGCAGAGTGTAAAGGGAACATGGAATAAGTTGTGAAGTAAACAATTTTGTTTACTAATTCAGGCCATTTTATCAGCCATAAAAGCAGAGTGTTGCAGTTATTTTAATGTTAAATTACTCCTCTATTTCCCTATTTAAAGTTTTAAATGAAGGATATGAGTAGCAGTACTATTTCAGTTTTCAGATTGGAGTATGGCCAGATTAATATTACCACAATTATATGTTACCTGATAACATTTGCACATCTTCTGTGTGGGCAATAAAATTCCAAATGGTGAAGGATGAAAGTGTATTTTAAAGGGAGATAGGATGTATAGCACCAGGTAACTTTTTTCCTCACTTGATCTACTCTCCTTCCTTCTCCATTCTAATCTATGTGCTGAAAGGCTAATCTATATCAATTACATCAATGAGTTCTCTTGCTCTTTGATTTATGATTGATTTTATACCATGGAGGTCCCACAAAAATTATGAGGGAAGAAAGAGAGGGAGTTGGGTTGTTTATTTCCCTGGATTCATTTCTGTGGGTTCCTTTGAGCTTCCTGTTTCTTTCTACCAAAAACTTCTTCCTTCAAGGCAGTCTTTGGGCCTAAAACTGTTAAGCATTCTGCCTTGAGGTACTGTGTCATTTTCTTATATTGTACTCACTTTTGTAAATAATTTTTCTGTTAACCTTCCTTCAATAAATCCTAATTTGAATGTATAGAAATATTGGGATCCTTACTGACATACCTGAAGCATTACTGCCCCCCACCCTACCCTGTACCTCGCAAAAAAAAAAAAAAAAGCACATATAGGTAGACATTTGACTTTTATAGACAAGGTCCGTCTTCTAGTCTTTATCTACAATACAAATGTTTTCTTAAGTTTTTCATTCTGACTTAGTTCTCAATTCAGAATGGAAATAACTTTTTTTTAGAGATACCAATGATTTAGCTTACCACTAACATTTTTAGAACCTTGGGGAGTAGTACAAATGCCCTGAGTCTAATTATTAAAAAGATTATATATATATTATATGTATATAATATATATAGTGCTAACAAATTATTAAATAAAATATATTTTATTTTCTTATATTGACTAATATATCTTCATAGCAACATAATAGATAAATGTTTACTTACATCTTTAGTATTTTATGACTGAAAGCTGGCAAAATATCAAAGATGAGTGAACTTTATTATTGGACATGCCTGGGTATTCTGTTGATGGGCAGTGATGTCTGAGAATAAAATTAGGATACTCATAAATAATAAATTTTATACATGTTTTATAAAATTAATTTTTCTCACCTTTTTAGGAAATTCACTAATTATGTTTTTATAACTAATATTCTCAAATAATTTATGTTCTATTAATAATAATATCAAAATAAATAACTTTTTCTGATTAATCTTACGTATTTGAATTTGGAGAAGCTTTATTCTTCTGAGTTAGTAGCTAATAGGTTTGTCAACAAATTCTTAAAACTAGAATTTAGAAAAAACCATAAATTTTGCATATCATGATAAAATATTATGAGTCACAAATAATAACCTATTATATCAGATGATACTAAACATATTCAATATCATCGTATAAATCTGTATAATTTATATAGTACAACTCACCATTTGTAAAAATAATATCTAGACTCATGGAGTATTTATTAAATTTTTCTTTCTTTAAACATTTTAATGCTGGGATATTATAGTTTAGAAAATACAAAGTTGATACTATACCTTAATCTGTAAGGCCCAGAGATTAGTCTGTATTAATATTAGTTTTGGGATTACCTATACGAGTATTTCCTCTTGCACAGTCATGCAAGAATTCTCATGTTCTTATAATAATTGTTAATATCATATTGGAATACCACTTTTCTTATCTATTTCAAAGGCAATTTCTTTTGATATGTAAGAGCAGTCTCTCTAAAACTTTAAAATGCAAATTTTCATCATTTTAAATATGAAATAGTCAAACTTACATTTATTTTTATAACTTAAAAATGTTAATAAATTTCAACAGTGAATATCAAATAATTTTGAATTATACAAATTAAACGTTATTATATTTTTCTCGAAAGACCAAAATTTGCTCTAGTTTGAGGCTCTTTATTCCTTATTTTTTCTAAATATTCCTTATTTTTTCAAGTGCATTTTTTATTTTGAATATTTTAAATAGTATATAATCAGCATTCCTATCATGCTTCCAAGAATGTTTGTAAAATTTATGTCTTTTTTCAAGATATTACATCTTTAGGCAGATGCAAAAAATATCACATCTAGTCTCTGAATTCTTTCAAAATGTTTCATCACTTCTTTGGGTCCACTTGAGGTCTCCCGATAACAAATTCAAACAATGTGCTACACATGGCATAAGAATGTATCAGGATAACTGGCCAAAATTCTAGTTTGTAAACCTCCTTCTTCATCAGTTATTCTAATGACTTTATGAGAGTACTGTCCTCCATAATCTTTTTATCCAACGTTTAAAAATGCCAGTTATTTTCTTTTTCAGTCCTTCATTTAAGTCAAAATGGGTACTTTTTAAAACAGCAAGTGTAAAACAGTAAAATATTTGTTAATTTCAACCTCCCTCTTTTCTTCAATTTCTGACAATTCAATATTATGCACAACAAATGTCATTTTCAGCTTGGGTTTTTTTTTTTTTTCTTGTGCAATCTAATTGAACTGATAAATATTATTTGCTTTTTAATTTTGTGTAAAATTTCTTCTCTCACTTTATTATTCATTAAGTTAATCTGATTTTAATTTTTCCATTCTAAGTAGTAACAATAGTCTTATTTTAAATATATCTTACATATTTGGCCATTTTTACATCAATTTTGAAATGATTTCTACTAAACCAAAACACTTCTATTATTTTCTGTGATCACTGTGCTGTTTGTGCTTTGAAAACATTATTATGATTGGCTAATTATTTACCAAATAACATATTCTCTGAGAACATTATATTTCACATCCATGTTTATATTTGGTTAATAATATTGATCATTTGCTAATTATTCAGTCCCTTTTATTTCAGTTCTAATAATTGAATGTGTGCTTTTTTTTCTGTGTAAGTGAAGTTTCATATACTTTTAATTGAAAATCGTGTTTTGAGTAACAAATTTGGCCAAAGCTCATTTTAAAAATTGGTTGTGAAACATGTAACAGTCTGAAATATAATATTCAACTCCTGTATTTACTTTCATTGAAATAATTTTGGTGTATGATAAAATATTATGTTTTCTGCTATATTCATCTAGTGGAAAATCTCAAACTTTAATCTGAGTCAGATTGTGTTTAGCTGGAACAGTTCTCATACTGTGAGAGAGATACAATAGCCATTTTCCAGAATCATAATCTAAGAAATGTAATAAAACTAGAGGTTTTATTTTTCTTTTCTCAATTTTTTGTTTTAATAATTTAATTTTTGTTATCTTCTAAATAGCTGGCCAGAGTTGCATTTGTTGCAGATACTGATACAAAAATTCCCTTTCTCAATTAGATTGTTTTGATAAGTAATAAAATATTTATTAAATAGTTAGAATTGCAGTGATTCATTTAAACTGTACCAGTTGTGAAGAATTATATTGCCCATTATCATTGTTTTGATCAATAGTCATATCTTTTTAAAATAAAAACTTATAATGTTCTGTTTATAAGTTTTATGTAAGTCATGCTCTACCGAAGTCAGCTTCCTTTCATTATTTCCTGGTTTTAAAAATTTAAGCAACCCTCTTTGAAGATCTTCTATTTCTTTATTCTTTTCAGACTTCTACCTTTTTGATCCCTGCTTTTCTATTTTATATTTCTATCAAGATATCAACTCATACTCACTCTCAATATAAAAAAGATTAAAAATTGAAAGTAATTATATATAAAATTTATAAAATTTGAACATATTTTAATAAAAATATTAAACACATAAAAATGAAAAGTTAAAATTATTTTTATATATGTTAAATGCATTTTTCTTCTAAATTAAAAATGTGCTAAATGTAAAGGGAAAGCTATAATTATTAAGTATGAATAAAATTTTAAGGAAAAATTTCTAAATCTAAAAATTTTGTTTTTATTTTTGAAAAATTTAATTAAATTATAAATTTTTAAATAAAAAACTTCATAAAAATGCAACTATCAGTCATTCTAGAATTCAGTGTCCATCTAGATGAGAATATAAAAACCAATATTACTGTTCGAGCATATTCATTCTATACCTACTTATATATTAGTGAGGGCAGGATCAATTGTGAAATATATTGTCAAGTGATCAATCATTATTACGACTCCTGCAAATACAGCACTAATTTTTAAGTATCTCACACAAACTGGAATGTAAAGAAAATGAAGAAAATAGATTTTTTGGTGCCACTGGGAAACCACATTTTGTAATGCAAGAGTTTATTTCATTCATGAGATCTAAGAGGAAATATTTAAAAAGTTAATTAAGTTGTCTGAATTTTCCTTTCCTAAACTCTTCTGTCATTCAGATCCTCCCGACATCCTATCCCATTTTTGGTGGTAGCACAACATGCAGACTTTGATAACATTGAGATTTCTTTGTTTAGAAGGCGGAGAGCCATGACCAAAAGTGTTTCTGGGGTAATTAAAGCTAATGTTTGTGGTTTCTGGTCACATCTTTCCGGGGGGCGGGGGCAAATCCTGAGAGAAGGAGTTGCCTGTATCTTCATTACCACGTTCTGTGAGTGTGCTCATGGTTTGAAGGGCTCTCTAATGGTGCTAGGGATCCCATCTCTCTGGATCACGAGTGTGCTCCCAGTGACATCCTCATTTCCAAATCCGATGACATGTCTATGTATTTTACGTCCTCAGCCTTTTTGTTACAAACAATAATATATTGATTACCTTGGTATTCTTGAAAATCTCATTTCATCATGTTCTTCTACTGCTCTACCTACCTGTTTAATTGTTTTTTTTTCTATCAATCCTTATTCTTAGCAGATATTGTACACATTTTACCAGATTTCTTTACTTGACTCTTCTCTTTGTTTTTATATGTTCACTGACTTCAGCTACTATCTGCAAAGAGAAGACACCTAAAGTTTGAGCATCAAGCTTGAGTATCATATTTACAGTTGTCTGTTGAACACCTCTTGCTGAATATCATATGAATACTCCAAAATGGTACTTCCAAAATTGTCTACATTATGCTCCCCAATATGCATTTACTTCCTGTGACCTTTATATTTGCTAAAGGTACCACTAACCTCCAAGTCACCCAGGGTTGAAAGACAATTTTGGCTCCTATCCCTCTCATTGTTCTTCATCCAATTAATTTCCTGATGTTGTTACCTAGATTTCTTTAATTTCTCATATATATGTCTCCTTTTCTCAACTGCTCTCTTCTACTCATCATGTACATAGTATGTGCTTAGTGATCATTTACTGAATAGTGGCTTTATATGTAACTAAAACATATTTTATATAAAAACATGGTAAGATTTTATACTCTTGACATACCAGGGAAACTCAGTCATTCAAAGATAACTTTTGAAGACAACCTTCAAGTACAAGTTGGATATCTAATTTTATTTATTATCACTTTTTTATTCTTTCAAGGTCATAAACTGTCCTAAATAATTTAATGTTTTATTATAGCAAACATAATAATGAAAATCTATGTGATAAACCTGTAAACTAAATACTCTAAAACAGATGTTAGTAAATTTTCCATGTAAAGGGCCAAATAGTAAATATTTCAGGCTCTGTGTGCCATATAATCTTTGTCATAATGGCTAAAACTTACTGTTATGGCACAAAAGCAGCCATAGAACCCATCTAAATATAATATGGCTATATCCAGTAAAATTTTATTTATGACTGTTTTAGATTCTATGTATAATTAAGAGCATGTAGTATATATCTTACTGTGTCTGGCTTATTTCACTTGACATAATGTCCTCCAGGTCCATGCATGTTGTCACATGTGGCAGGATTTCCTTCTTTTTAAAAATGCTGAATAATAGTTATGTGTGTGTGCGTGTGTGCGTGCGTGCGTGTGTGTGTGTATCTTGCATTTTCTTTATTCAGTCATATAGGTTCTTTCTACCTCTTTGTTACTGGGAATAATGGTATAATAAACATGAGAGGGTAGGTATCTCTTCAAGATCCTGATTTCAATTGCTTTGGATAAATTTCCAAAAATGGGTTTTTCTGGATCATATAACAGTTCTATTTTTAATTTTTAAGGAAACTTCCATACTTTTTTCCAAAATGGCTATGCCAGTTTTGCATTCCCACCAATAGTGTGTAATATCCCTTATATGTGGACTCTAAAATAATCAAACTCATAGAAGCAGAGAGTAGAATGATGGTTGCCAGGGGCAGTGGGGAGAGGGAAATGGGGAGGTGATGGTCAAAAGGTACAAAATTTCAGTTATGCAAGGTAAATCAGTTCTGGAGGTCTGCTATCCAGCACAATGCCTATAGGTAACAATACTACATTGTATATTTAAAATTTGCTAAGAGAACCGATCTTATGTTAAGTATTCTAACAACTCCCCCCAACATAATAATATTAATAATAAAGAGAGTGGGAGGAAACATTTGGCTATATTTATAGCCTTGTTGGAGGTGATAGTTTCACAAGTGTATACTTTTATCTAAACTCACCAAGTTGTATACATAAAATATGTACAGCTTCTTACATGTCAGTCATAACTCAGTAAAGTGATTTTTAAAACTCCTTTATTCAGAGACATTAAAATTTAAATTTTATGTAATTTTTATATGTCATATTATTCTACTTTTGATGTTTTTTTTAAACATTGAAAGTTTAAAAATCATTCTTAGCTTGCTGGCTGTGCAATACAAAGGGAGGTCCGAATTTGGCTCATGGTTTGTCTTTCCTGATTTTAAATAAAGCATTTCTGAAATTCCAGAATCCCAATTCTTATTTTCAGAAGAATCCTAAAAATTGAACATCAAGTGATAATCACTTTTATTTTTCTAATATATTACAAACTACTGATTCAGAACCAAAAAATTAGCATGGAATATGCCAATAGGTACTGGGTAAAGCTTATTTAAAGATGCAAAGATGAATAAAATTTAGTCTTTGCCTTTTTAAAATTTGCACACTGTTAGCAAAAACAATGAAACAAGTAGCTATGAAACAAAACAGTTTAATAAATGCTACTATTATAGAAATTTAAAAACATCTTACAGAATTCCAGGAGATGATTGAGTCTGGGAGGAAATAAAAAGTTTCATGGTTGTGTGATTTAAGGTAGGCCTTCAGGAGTGAGTACAACCATGATAAGTAGTGACGGAGCCCATGTTTCTGTGGGAGGAAATAACAAGTCGTACTTTGTTGGCTTGGGATACTGCATGGCCTTGGATGAGAGCAAGGGTTAGTGTTGAGCAGACATAATTGGAGGTCTAGATGTTTAGAAATATTGAGTTGAGGACTTTAAAATCCAGATTGATAATTAATTTAATTTTATTAATTTTTTTAGCATTTTCAACATGGAAATTTTATTCCTGTTTAAAATTAAAATGATAAGGGTGACATTGGCTAATAAAATCAAATAAGTTTCAAGTGTACAATTCAATAATATACCATAAATATAGATAAAAGGGGTCAAATATTTGGTAATGGAAAAAAATTTAACTTTGGGTGAAGAACACAGATTAACAATTTAGATTTTATTTTTTTTGATTCACTTAAGAATGTTAAGGAGAGGAAGATGTCAAAGATTCTGTTTAAATTAATTTCTTTCATAGTAGTGGTTAGGTCAGAGATTTAATCTTCTTTGGGCAATACTGGAAATTCTAAAAATTAAGTTTAGATGTTACTGTAAAATTTCTGTTTTAAAATCCATAAAAAAACATTGTTTTTAAGCAAAATGAAGATGGTTAATTAACCTAGAGTTTAAAATAGTAGTTCCTTCTTATGGTTTTAAAGATTTGCTAGAAGATTAAATATAACTTTTTTCTTGAATTTAAAACCTTATATATCTGCAGTTAACATATATGTTGACATTATACTTCAATTTATGCTATATTGGGCAATCATTTAGTCTCTACTAATAATATCTACCCTACTCATAATATCTTATACCTATTATGAAATAAACTCTTGGCTAGAATTAATTTCTAGCTTGTGGATCCAACACTCTTCTAAAATTTAGTAAAAAATATATAATTAAAACGGGTTGTTTATTAACTAAATATAAATGAATGAATAATTATTTCCCACTTCCTTATTGTATTGTGAATTTCTATCTTCTCTTTGTTATTTCTATTACATAAGAAAATTTGTCAATTCCCACGTATATGAGTTAAGAAACAAAACAAAAGGCCATAGAAAAGGAAGTCATAACCAGAGGTAAAATCCAATTTGCACTGCAGGATTTCAATGTCTCTTATTAATTTATGGCATTTCAGAATTACATGTTATGTTATTTTAGAGTAGTTGTTTGACAACGATATTAGGAAGAAGTGACACTCCCTCCTGATTTAAATAACATTCTTGTCTCACATTTAAAGATGCCATGTTTTAAAAATTCTACTGAATAAAAATGGCAAACAGCTGCTTTGACATTTAACAATTGCTTGTCCATTACCTGCATTTTTGCAGTAGTGCTTAGATCATGAAATTAATGTAAACATCCTTCAAATAAATTCCTGTAATTTCTGAGGGTTAGCAACAGAAAAAACTAAAAAAAAAAAAAGACTATAAATGTTTATATTCCATCTATCTCATTGAGTGTAACAGTAGTACACATTTCATAATTCCAGCAATATCATAAGATATAGTAGTGATTCTTTGACTATAAATTGGTATTTCTTCAAATTTTTGCTAACAACTAACAAGAATCAATATTTGTTTAAAAGGAAAATGTAAGACAATTCAAAGTAGAAAAAAGACTTCTTTCTTTAAAGCTTAATCTATTTTTATCATAAGTTCTCTCATTTTATGTTAAACTTTGCTTACCATCCATTTCATACTCAGAAGGGAAAAAAATAGTAATTTATAGAGAATAAAATCAGTTGTTTACAACAATCCATCAAGAACCTATAGTTAGGAAAATAGATACAAAACGTACATAAATCACAACAGCACGAATTAGTTCTTGCAATGACCCATTTGGTTAGTCTGATTATTTGATATTACCATATAAAATCCTGTAGTTAAATTCTTGCCGACTTTATTTATTTGCTCATTAAAGACCTGAGTGGATTATCTTGAATACCTTCCAACAAGTAAACATAGCATTTCATGCTGCAGTTGTTGGCACCAGGTTTAGATGATGAGTTGACAGTTCATAGTCAGTAGTTTTATTAAAACTTGATAGCTATATTTTAACAAAGGAGAGCTTTAGTGATGTATCCATTTCATCAAAATTCTCAAGTCACTTTTGTATCATTTATTTTTATTTTCAAAGCTGAAATTACATTATGCATTAAGAAGTGTATATGTGAGGGGAAAGTAAAATAAGAAACAGAAATAGATTATATTCAGAATTCTCTTAAATGTTATGAAAAAATTTCTTAGTGAGGTATTTTAAGATTCAGATTTACTGGAGATATTTTTTGTTGACAATAGGTTCTCAGCTTTGAGCTTCCATGCATCATTAACGAATATAGTGAAGAACTTTTTTGCTACATTAAAGTTTATTTCCAAATGTTCTTCTAAAGTCTTACAAAGTAAACGTTTTGATAATTTATTACCTTATTTATCATTGTTATATTCATCTTATGTGGGTCAAATTTATTATATTAGTGTTCTGATTTATACTTTATATGTTCATAGTACTTTGGAGATTTTTCTATAATTGATATAGCTGGTACATTTTATGTGGCTTCAAACATAATTTTTAAATTGCAAATGTTTTGAAGATTTTTAGAGATTTATACAATATACCCTTGTTGTATGAAGTAATGTTTAACGCAGATCAGTAATTAAACCTATCTCTAAAAGCCTTCAGTATTTAAAAATAAAAGAAGGAAAATGAAAAACATTTAACTCATGAATTTAGGAATTTAATACTTCAGAAGAAATGAGTAATAAAGATGATAATAGAATTATAAATACCCAGGAGTAGAATTATAAATCTAAATAAGTTGTTAATTGTAAATAAATAAGTAAGTTCAAGAATCAGTTCTAAAAAGTGTCAATTGAATATACAGTTGCAATCAGGTTAAAAATAAAAAAAAGCAATTTACCATCCCTACCCCCAAAGTAATGGAAAATGAGAGGGCAAGTACGAAAACTAAAGAGAAGATTAAAAATATGTATTTGGTAATATCCTTGAATTGGATAGGTTACAGATAAGTATGTATTATTAAAACGAAGCCAAGAAAGAATAGGTAACTAAATATAACAATAACCTTTGAAGAAGTTTTAAAAATCTGTCATAAATCTACTTCCATAAAAGTTTCTGCGTCCAGACAGTATTGGAGAGAATTATATTTAAACTTTCATTGCAGTACTTTCTAAATTGTCACACACACACAAACACACACACACACACACACTACGGAGGCTTTCAAATTGTTTTTATAAAGCTAGCAGAACCTAATATCGAAACCTGCCAAACACTGTCCTAAGTAAGAAAACTCGGTAATCATAGAAAATAGAATAATCCTAAATACCTCTGACCTTAACATGTTTTTCATTTTCTCTGAAAGCATTCCCTGAGATCACTGGTTGTATCTATTTGCAAAAATGTTTTCTAAAAAGCATTATCCAAGTATGTAAAAATAAATGCAGTATATACATAAAAAATAATATATATATTCATGTAAAAATTTAAAAAGCATATAGAGCATGTAAAATATATAATGTATGCATATATTCATATGAAAAGTCAAGATACTAGCATTGATTTATTGCTAAGGTGGTATTACAGGTGATTTCACTTTCCATTTGTTTAAAATTTTTTATAATTCTCATTTATTTCTGTTATAAAAATACATAAATAAATAATTCATACTATAATTATGATGTTCATCTCATGGAAAAATATAATCTAGAGTGTTAGGTGATTTCTAGGAACTCACAGTGATAAAAATTATTGCCCACGAGTTAGGTTTTGTTTTGGTCTTGTTTTGTATTTTGCCTTTCTGAGAAAGACTCTCTACTAACTGGGCCTTCCAGAAACTCTTTGTGCTACTAACGTGCCTCAGGGTTCCTGCAAGGGAGAGTGAAAGTCTACCAGGGGAAAATGAAATTACCAGTCACCCAAGGGGTGGATGCCAACACAGCAGGTCCTGATCATGTCGCCCTCTGGCTGTTCATTGACAATTACAAGCAACAATTGCATTTTCAGCCTTCACGGCTGTTTGGGAAATGATTCACTGACAGGTCTTTGATTTTACCCTCCCCTGTTTCTTATAATTTCCATTTACTATGTTTTTTTTTTTTTCAGTTTTCAGATATTACTATTGTTTAATTGCTAACACATACAGATGGTAAAAACCAAAAGTAATCAGTAATGAGTAATGACATGTTATATAAAAGAAGGTTATCCTCCTGGCCCGTCTCTGAGTCCAGCATATGTCTTCTCAGATGCAAATTTGTTTCTGGTTTTCTATATATTGCTCCAGAGATATTCTCTGCATACACAGGCATGTATGTATATATCTTTCTGAGAAAATTAATGCTAGCATGCTATGCACACTATTTAATTTTTTTTTTTTAATTAATCGTTGGTGGAAATGCAACCTGCATTGCTGGTGGAAATATAAGTAGGTGGAACTTTTATAGATGTTTTGACCATATTTAAAATGACCTTAATTTTTGATCCAACACATCCATTTTGGGCTTAGAGAAAAACTTACATAATGAAGTTTATAAATGGTTACTCAATGTAGCATAATTTGTCAAACAAAAGGTTGAAACAATTTTCAGTGGTTTTCAGATTAGAGTTTCAGACCAAGTGCTAGAGCAAAGGAAAGAAATGCTAGAAGACAAAGCAGCATCGTAGCCACTTTTGCTTGGCAAAAGCATTTTTGATAAGAAGGCTTGACATGGCAGAAGGTTGATAGTGTAAAAGAAACAATTTGGAATAGATTGCAGGAGAAATTTATCTATGCTTTCCCATTTCTTTAAAATTTATCAGCTACCAAATGTACGCTAACCTAGCTAGTTTAGGAATATGTGCACCTGACTTTATTTCCCACTTAGAGAGCTGGGAAGTCTTCCCATTAGATAACTTATAGTCATTGGACATAATATTGAGAGAAAAAATGAAGTCCATTAAAAGAGAATAAGAAGGAGAAGCTACTCTTGAAAATTACTTCACTTTTGTTGTCGATCTGGCCTTGGCAAACCTCCCAGCTTCCAATGACTCCTTTTCCAAACCTGATGACTTCTATTCTAGGCACCTAGGTTTACTGGAAAAATCACTCCTGGGATTTCCAAGAAATGTCCTTCCTCCTTTATCTCTCATAACCTGCGTGACACAGAGCAACTCTTTAAACTTCTTAGGGTCACAGTTGGTTTGTCTCTAAAATGAGGCCTAGATAACCATTAACTTTTCTTCCAGATATGAAATTCCTTGATTATGGCTACTCATTTATTTTCAAGGGGATACAAGTTGGAAAGGGAGGCTGAGAGTAGTTAGCCTTCTAAAAGCAGGATCTGATAATCACATCTCATGTATAAGCAGAGGCTGGCTCTACTGAAACATATATACTCTAGTGATATTTAAAACTGTATGCTTCAAATTGCTGTTTTTCAGAATTTGAGGTTATATTTTCTGCACGTCCAAAGAGTCTAGATAGGAGAGAAACCCTAAAATATTGCAGCCTCAACACACATTTTAACTTCAGTTTAAAGTCATTAACTAAATGTTTACTATTTTTATAAATCAATCAACATCCAAAGTAAATGACATTCATCCATATGTTACAGTTTTATCTAAAAGGCGATTTTGAGGGAAAGCTGTAGAATCTGGGCAGGTTACACTCCAAATACCCACCTACTTGAGTACTCATAATCAGCTTGGGAGCTGTTGTTGATAGTGAAGTCCAATTCTGTTTTACGTACGACCCTCTATTTCATTCCCTTGCTGATTGTTTGCTGGACAAACTTCAAATAGATGTCCAGGTTCAAACCAGGTCTTCTTTAATTTTGCTATGTCCCTAGCCAATCTAATTGTACTTTCACAGATTCAGGCTTTGTGTACTGAAATTTCAGACAATTATTTATATCATAATAGACTGCTATTATGAAACATTCTATCTTATAAGAAGGACACAGTGTACAGAACACTGTATTAGAGAGACGTTCTCCTCATTGCTCATGATGATCACAAAAGAGTCAAAATGGGAATTAAATTGGCAGGACATACCTAGAAAGAAAATAAGAAAAGATAAACAATTTTTTTTCCTCTTTTTATTTTCCATTGTTTTGAAATGAGTTCAACTTGAAGAATAAGTGAAAAATAACAGATGCTACATACATTCACCAAAGGGCTTAAAGTTTTTGTAATGTATACATCTATTTTCCCTAAACATCCTGGGGATGAACGACACTATAGTCCTTAATTTTGTTCCAATCTGGAGAATTTACTGTTTTTATTCTGGGAGGGAGGTTTGCTGGATCTTTATGTCATCTGTAATCTGTGATTCGAATATATTTGACTGTGGGACTAGACACAATATGTGTCATTCCAGTGATTCTGCTGACTGTGCATGTTTAGTCCTTTGGGTGACTGACACCCAAATGCAGACGTACAGCTGAGAAGCAGTAGGTACAGAACACGATGCACCCCAGACAGCACTGGAGTCACTTCTGCGCTCTCTTCATTCACATGGCAGTGAGCATATTTAAGTGTTAAATGTAAAGATAGATCTAATCAAGAATGATCATTATTCTTTAGACAGTGGTTCCCAACCTTTTTGGCACCAGCGACCAGTGCTCCTATGAGAATCTAATGCCTGATGGTCTGAAGTGGAGCTGAGGCAGTGATGCTAGCTCTGGGGAGCAGCTGCAAATACAAATGAAGCTTTGCTCACTAGCCTGCTGCTCACCTCCTGCTGTGTGGCCCAGTTCCTAACAGGCCATGGACCAGTGCTGGTCCATGGGCCCAGGGGTTTGGGAACCTCTGCTTGAGTGCAAAACCTTTGTGTTAGCTAACCTGTCCTGTAAATATGATGGTTTCCACCTCCAATTTTTATTTTTTGTTATTGTTGTTTATATAGTTATTTTCTTACTTCCTAAAACTCTGCTTCTTCTTCTTGGCTTCAATTTTCTTCTTGAATCTTATTCTTATATCCTGATTCTTTTTCTTGGCTTTGAATTGTCTTGAATCTTAATCTTAAATCATCAGGCTCACTCTCTGAATAAGAAAATACATGCCACTCATTTGTTACAAATTCTCATGATAAAATGTTACATTACAATCTTTTATCTATTTTACTCACACATTGTTATGAAGCTGAACACATATGCTTTGTGTGCATGTATGTGTATACGTGTCTATGTATCTAAAAAAAGGATAAGCTCGCAGAGGAAAGCAACGACAATTTTTACTACTTGTATGATTTCCTAACATTGGTACCCAGTATTGGGGAGGAATAAGGCAGGGATTTCTAGCCTCCCTGCAAAAAGATTCAGTTATTTATGGTATGATTTTCCAATTCATGCCTCAAACCTTACAAAACCCCACACATCATCACGTATTCAACAGACATTTATTTAGTCCTTACTTTGGACCAAGCACTGCCCTGGACATCAGGCACATTGACGTGAACAAAATAGAAGCATATATTTTGGTATAATATCAGTAGAGCAAACATCATTTCCTCTGTCCCTATCTAGATATTCTTCTAATATTCCGAATAATGAAAATATTCCTAACAGTTAAAATATTTAAAAAGAATTTAGGATTAAACATGTAAAGTTAGGGAGGAGAAATTCTTTACTTTAAAACCAAAAGCTCTACAAGAAAAGGAAAGTAGACAAAACTGTTTCCACTAAAATGTAAAAATTTCATAACAATTTATTGGGAAAATTAATTAAAGAAAACATGTGGGAACAGAGGATATTTGTAAACAGATGACAAAGGATTAATATCTATAATATGCAAATAATTAAAAAAATATTATGCTTTAATGGGCAAGAGGGACTCAACCACAAGATGACGATCACCCAAATATACATAAAAGGATTCTGTCTTCTTCTTGGGAGAGATTTAGCATGTAATTAATTGAACAAGAGAGCTTGCATCATATTCCCCAGAAGCATGATTTAAGTATTATTTTTAATTAGATGTTGAATAGAGTTCAAAGATGGACATACGTGTCAAAAGTGGTCAAGAGGTTCATTGTGGTAACTTTTTTTCTGTGTCAACTTAGGTTAAGCCAGAACTACATTTCTCTAAATATCCTCCTGGTAGGGTCGCAGGTTAGGGTGGGCCACGAGAGAAATTTGAAAAGCTGGAAGAACATGAGATGTGGAGGATGGAAGTGAATCAGCAGGCTCTACTTTCTGAAAGTCAGGGTAGGGCACCAGATACTACTGCAGCTTTTACACATTGCGGTGAACCTGCCAGCTATCTTGATATGCAGCAGTAGCCAGGCTGACAAGCCCTCCAGATTTCTACTGGCTCTTCCACGTCGATATGTCCAAGTTCTGGAGCAAGTACATTTTCCTACAGGTCACTTATGCTAGGTTAGAGGCTATGAGATTTAGATATGTGTTCTTGTTTATCTTCATAGGTTCCAGTGCATTTGGATGGACTCTAGTTTATTTCCACTTTATTCTACTCTATCCAGTGAAGCTGTGCTTCCCAACTGCTGGCCTTGGTAACTAGCAATAACCTCGGGGACATCTGACACAGGGAACACGCCTTTCCATAGACTTCTTCACCAGCTTCCATAATTGTGTGAAATCTAATCTTTATAATAAAACTTTTATTCCTCATGGTTCTACTTCTCTGATTAAACCTTAACTGATTCGACTCCCAAATTCATTTTTAGCTATAATTTTTAATATTTCTATTACTTTGTAACATTAATTTAGTTTTCGGTAATATTTATAGATTTTTTAATCTTAAATAGTTAGAACTATATTATCATTCTTATAACTTATAAATGGAAGACATTTATCATATTCTGAAATAATTTAATACTTTTTCTATTGCTCTAAACATAAGAAGAATAAATATTATTTTCACAAGTAAACTTGGCTCTACTCAATAATAACTAATACAAAAATGAATATATCATTACTTATAGGAGACCTTGCTACATGAAACAATAGAAAAGACTTGAGTATGTTAGAGTATAGGAGAATAAAATAAGGGAGAAAAGAACAGGAAAGAGGAAAGAAAAAGAATGCAAAATGGAGCAGCCAGTACGGGGAAAGAAAAAAAACATATTTCTCCAAATCCAGAGTTGACTGCCTTTTATTCTCTGGGCAAAATCTGCATGAAAAATATATCTCTGTCTCTCTCTAGCTCTATCTCTATCTCTATATCTATCTCTATCATCTCTATCTCTATCTTTATCATCTCTATATCTCTATCTCTATATCTATATATAAATAATTTTTTAATTAACA
Organism: Eidolon dupreanum; assembly: GCA_028627145.1. NCBI lineage: Eukaryota > Metazoa > Chordata > Mammalia > Chiroptera > Pteropodidae > Eidolon > Eidolon dupreanum. Next base: position 15,171,863 of record CM053507.1, read on the forward strand.
AATAACTACAATAAGTAAATATAGATTTTCTGATAACATTTAGAGACCTATTTAAAAATTATGGTTGATCTTTAAACTTGTCACCCCCACTTCATCAAACTCCTGTGCTTTCTAGAATTTTCTGATTTCACTACAAGACTTGGTGTTCCCCTTATTTTTCTGACAATAGCCTTCTTATGCCATCATCATCATTCTTTATCCCAACTAATTAATGACCCTTTGTATTATTCTCCATCAACTCATCCTACCTCAGACAGACAGACACACACACACACACACACACGCACAATTACATTCAGGGAAATTTTAAAGTTTAGGGAAAAGAAAAAGCCGTTAATAGGGAACTAATTCTTATTTACACCTACTTTTAGTACTTTCATATACTTTAGCACATTTAATATATTTGTCCCTAAGGTTGTATTTCAGTTTATAGGATACTTATGGAGAGCTCTTCAAAATAAAATTGCTCAGTTATCAAGCTTTGTATACTCCGCTGACTCAGCCCCCCGAAATGACAATTTATGCTAGATAAGATAAAGAACTCTGCAAAAATCTTTGAGTCGCAATGAATTTTGTCACAGTTGTTCTAGTTTAGATGGGTCAATAAAACACAAAAGCAGGGCACTTTTGTTCTCACCACCTATATAGAATCAATATGTTAAAGGAAAAGAAAATATACACTCTAGATTTAAAGAGAAGAAATAACAAGAAGGGGATGGATGAGGTAAGTTAGAATTGGAGGAATAAGGACAAGACAGCCATTAGCTAAATCATCTTCATTTATTCATATATGTAAAATGCTTCATTCATCCTAAGTACCATCATGGGTTGAGGCTACTAATCAAAATAAAATTCATGCAAATATATGTACATGATTTGCAAATGAGCCATGGCCTCCAGGTTTCTGGAAAGTTGCCAGTATTGTCCTTGGTAAAACAAAGTTTAGTCCCTTCCAAAGCTCTGAAATTGTCTTTTCTTTCTTAAAGATGCAGAGCTCAAAAGTAGTGATAAGGGGATAGAGGGAAGTAAGAGTGAGGGGTATTCACCCACCTGCAGTCTTTCTAAGAAGTATATAACAGGTCTTCTTTATACCACAGGAGAGTTCTGAGCTCTGGAAGTTAATATCTTCAGATATAAAAGAGATCACATGCAGCATAAAGTCTATATGAAAGAATATGTTAAATAGATTTTTAAAAATTATACCTATTTAGAGAATGTGATTTAAAAAATTTCTAAGTATAAAAATAATTTTATAATTTATAGAATTTATCTTATCAAATATTCTATGGGACAATGTTAATTGTCCTTTTGCTCAAATGAAGGACAGATTCTGTGTAATAACTATAAATCATTGGTTCTATATTCTGGATTATTTGGAGATCTTACAGGTGAGAATGCTGTCCTAAAGAAACAGTGTAGCATATTTGTCAGGGAGAGTACAAGGTAAGTAAGTAGGAGTGTAGAGGAAATAAAGTTCATAAAAACTCAGTATAAATTTTGTGAATATAGGGTACATTTTTTGTTCAGTCATTTATTCATCCAACAAATATTATTACATATGATATTGAGGCCAGGTGCTACCAATATAGCGCTATATGAGACTCAGTTTCTACCTTTAAAGTAGTACTAAAAGTAATAAAGATAGACAAACAATCAAATTGTAGAGACACATAGTGAAGGATTGACAAGTAATCAAATTATAGAGGCACATAGTGGAAAGCATAACAGAAGAGCATGGGGTGCTGTGGCTCTTTAAAGAAAAGGGAAAATAAGTGGCGTTTATTTTAGCTACTCTTCAAAAATGGCTGGTATGAGTTTCTGCCCTCCTTATACACACTTGGTGTGCCATCCTTCAATAAATGGAGAGTCTTTCCTTTTCTGCATTAGTCAAGGTTCTCCAGGGAAACAGAACCAATAGATTATTTATTTATTTATTTCAAAGATCATTTAAAAAATTCAATTTAAAGGCAACTTGAAGAACGAGACAGAGAGGAAGGAAATGAGTGGTCTCGACAAACGAGTGACAAGTGCAAAGGCCCCGAGGTAGAAGAACTTGGCATTTCAAAGTAACCAAAAAAGTCTGTGTTGTTTGAAAAGAGTAATTGATCTCACTAAAGAGATTTATTATAAGGAATTGGCTCATGTTGATATAGTGTCTGACAAATCCTAGGATTGGTAAGACAAGTCAGCAAGTGGGAGACTCAGGAGAATTAACGGCTTAGTTCTGGTGTGAAGGCCAGCAGACTCAAAACCCAGGACAACATTTCAGTTTGAACATAAAAGCAGGAAAAAAATTTGATATCCCTGTTCAAAGGCTGGCGGGCAGGGAGAATCTCTTTTTCTTGAGAGAGTCAATCTTTTTGTTCTATTCAGATGTTCAAGTGATTGGGTGAGGTCCACCCACATTAGGAGGAACAGTCTGCTTTACTCAGCCTGCTGATTCACATTATTGTCATTCAAAGGCACACACAGAAACACTCGGAGTAATGTTTGACCAAATACCTGAGCACCCTGTGACTCATTCAAGTTGACACCCAAAATTAAGCATCATATCTCCCTTTGGGCTGGATTTGTTACTTGCTTTCACCAATAGAATATGGCAGAAGTGTTGTGATGCCAGGTCCATTCTGGGTCTAGATTTTAAAAGGCCTGGTATATTCCCTGTTCTCTCTTGAAACCAATTGCCACAAAGAAGTATAACTAGCCTGCAGCCACGATGCTGAGAGCAAACCCATGCTGGCCACATTGAATAACCACCTGAAAAAATGCCAGATCACCAGACATTTGAGTAAAGCCCCAGGCCAGCCATCCCAGCCTCCAAGAGTGAATGGCTGCTGCACATGGAGTGAAGAACCACCCAGTTAAGCCTAATTAAACTAAGATACTTGAGAAATAATAAACCATGGTTATTTTAAGCCGCTGTGCTTTGGGTGTTTTGTTATACAGCAATAAATAACTGAAATGACTGAAGGCCACCAGTCAGCAAAAACTTCACGAAGATCATATTTAAATTAAGCATAAAGATTACGTTGGAATTGTCTAGACAAGCACAGAGAACAAAGAGTGAATAGCATGTTCAGAGGGTACAGAGTCGAGAATGAACACATACAATTATTTTGAGAAATACATCATTTGATATTGCTTAAACACTCTGCTTATAGTCTTCACTTATTATAGACCTTTTCATGTGTACAAGATTCTATTTTAGTTCTGGGTATTCAACAGAGAACACGTTTGTCTCCAATTCTGTGAAGCTTATATTTGTGGGAGTGAGAAATAAAGATAAACCAACAAATAAGATGACATTAAATAATAATGAATGCAATAAAGGAATAACGAGGATAATGGGACAACTCTGTATGTATGTGATATTTATTTTCATAGCATAGTCACAGAGGTCTTATTGTGAAGGTTACTCTTAACCCACAACTTGAAGAATGAGAAAGAGCCAGTATGACAAAGAGCAGGGAAATGAGCACTCTAGACAAAGGAGCAGCAAGTGCAAAGGCTCTGAGGTAGAACTTTGCAAGTTCAAAGTAATGAGAGAATATCAGTATTGCTTGAGCAGAGTAACCAAAGAGAAGAATGGCAAAGTGAGGTAAGGGAGAGGGGAGAGGCTTGTTTGTGCAATACCTTTTAGGACATGGGAGGGAGTTCACGTTTTATTCTGATGGCTATTAGAAATATTTATTTTCTACAGCTATTGTCACAAATTACCACACATTAGTTTTATTAAAATAATACATGATTATTATCTTCCAGTTTTTGAGGTCAGAAGTCTGAAGTGGGTCTCAATGGGCTAAAATCAAGATATCAGACCTGTGATCTTTTCTGGAATCTCTTAGGGAGAATGTATTTCTATGTCTTTTCCAGCTCTTGGAGGCCACTGGTATTCCTTGGCTTATGGCTACCTCTTCCACCCTCAAAGTCAGCAATATAGCATCTTCAAATACCTTTCTGACTCTGACTCTTCTTCAGTTCACTTGTAATGACATTGGGCCCGCTCACATAATTCAGGGAAATCTCATCTCAAGGTCAACTGATTAGCAACCTTGATCCATTTACAACCTGAATTTCCCTTTGTTATATAACCTAACATATTCACAGGTTCTGGGGATTAGGACATGGACATCTTTGGGGTGGGCTTTTATTCTGTCTATAACAAGAGATAAGACTGGCAAAGTGGGATTCATCATGGAAGAAACAATGGATTATGTTAATTTCATATAGTCTGAAATTGTACCTCATCTATATTTATGTATGCAAACACAACTACAGTGAAAGACTAACAGTATATTGAAATAAATCATTTTTACATATCAAAAATAAGATCTGCATGGATAATTCCAATTGCTGAGTGAAGGTTTTGTATTGGAGTCATGTAAAGGAATTTAGCTTTTGTTTGGGCTTATAGAATAATCAGAGAACCTGTATGCATAGTTCAAATTATTATTTGACCATCAAAAAAACTGGTTAGATAACTTCTGGGTCAATTTTATTAAAAAAACAAAACCAGAAGTTCCCGGTTTCTAGCATAACAATGCTCACTCCCTTGTTGGAAGCCTGTCTCAGGAAATGGATTTCAGAACAAATACGGATGCTCTTAGTTCCCTTTGTAGTGGAGGATGATGAGAGAAATCTCCTTCCTTTCAAGGCCTATCTCTAAATCATAAACCATGTCTTGGAAATGATTTAGAAAATTTTAAAGAAATTTAGGTAGGAAGGGGTAAGGCCAAGCTCTTATTGTGGTAGATTCTTTTCCTAAGGCACACATATGACCAAAAAAAAAATTGTTTTCCAGTTTTGGGATTCAGTAGTATTAATTTTATGTACTGCTTTATTAGAACTGCTTTATTTTGAAAAGGGTAATAAGATTTGATAAATATTTAAGATATCCTAGTTATGATGTTTGACATAGCTAGAGCCATACAATATTATGGTTAGGGAATTTATTTCCATCTGTTAGCTTTGTAAAACCCATAGTGACATATATTTTTAAATCATATTTATTTGCCAGAAATAATTTTATTACTTCTATCGGTTCATGCATTCCAAGAAGTGGAACCGGGAACCATTCAAAATGCCTCTAATGGTTTTTATTTATAGTACCTTTAACTGTAGGGAAATTCTCCTTTGTTGAGATCCCCATGTTTGCCAGTGTCCCTGATTTGCCAGGAAGTGATATTCTCTACTACATGTAAGGATAGGGTTCCATAAATTCCCGAGTATGTACAGGAGAATTTCTTGAAAGAATTTTGTGTGCATTATTTCCACACTGCCCTTTTTATTTAATTGTGGACTTACTATAACTAATTAAATAAAATTTGCCTTTAAATATGATATTTCCTACATTTTTAAAAATCAATTCTTTTCTGGTAGGAAGTAGGCTTTACAGTTATACAGTTATGTAAATAACTATATTATACCATGAAAAAATATAGAAACTCAGTAAAGGCATTTTGAATGTTTTGAACTTCATCTGAACAGTTTTCCAGACAAGACTATCAATATGCATTATTATTCTAAACAATTATCATATTTTCCTTTATAGGGTTATAATCTATATTAAGATTTCTTATAGAATATCTTTTATAAATTCTGAGTGGTCGATTTGAACAATGAAAAAAATGTTTCATTCCAGTTTGTACAAATTTATTTCACTAGAAAGAGGGTTAGGTATAGATGAAAAAGAAAGAAAAACATTTGTCCCATATGATCACCAGAATTTAACATCATAAACAATACCATTAATATTTCAGTTAAAAATACCGATTAGATTCCTTTTGCCAGTTTCATTTAGTCTTGCATAATTAATTCTTGTCCCATATGAATTGAGTCATATGGAGTCAATTGAGTCAATGGAGTAGGAAGTCATCAGCTCCTGGACCAAGGCGTTTTGGAAATCCTGATATATTTTTCTGGTAAAGTTTGACAGGTATCTGCTTATGGTAGCCAATGTACTTATACTGAGAATTCTGGAAACACAAATCCATTCCTTTCAATACCAAGGGTAAATAGTGGCTGATATTGCCCTTTACTGAGACTATCATTTTTTTATGCTTCCTCTAAAAAAAAAAACATAATTTCTTCCTACAGCTTATATATCCTGGTCTTTTGGCTAACATGGGGTAAAAAGCAGGGTCCACTTGTTGATGATAAGACTGAATGGTCTTGATTAATTTTGTAACAGGCACAAAAAATATGACCACTAGGGAGATTTAAATTGCCTATTTGGGCATAATTCAAAATTCCTTAGAGAGAATCAAGTTAATGATTACCTTGAGTATGCTCACATATTATGAACACCAATGGCATTCATAATATGTTATGAATGTACAACCTCTGAACTATCTAGTAACATTTGTCTAATATGTACTATCAGCTGAGAAAGGTATATAAATGTAGAAACAAAATATTTTAAAGCATCTATTTATCTTAGTAACCTTGTGCCAGGCTTTGCCCATGAACGTAAGAATGCTCCAATTTGTCCTGAGAACATATATGATTGTGAGACCATGTTCATATTAATAATGACTTACTAGTACATAATTGATCGAGAGGAGGCTCAGCTTCTCTATTTGATTTGACAGTTCTTCTTGAACTGATAGTTTGACAAATAGAGTGGCTCTTTCACACAATAGTGTTGATCTAATTAGCATACAGTGAATACCAAACCTACTATTTCAAATCCACTCCTCTTTAAGAAAGTAAATGAGAAAATGTTATTCCACAAGAGAGGGAGGGCGTAAAAGACATCTGAACAATTTTATAATTCTGAATTTGGTACCTAAGCTTGGTAAAGGCAATATAAAAAAAATCTGATGATAGGATGTTTGACATTATACCAATATACAAGCATAAGTCATAGGTAAATTATCACAGTCTTGATTACCGTGTTAGAGTGAAAACATATTAAAATGACATTGCAGAAGGTAACATAATAATGTAACTTTAATTCTTTCAGAAGTGGGAAACTTTTATTATATATTATCAAATAATTTATAAGTGTGATAAGACCTTAGTATCTGAGGTGAGAGAATTCTGATGAGTTAAGGAAACTCTGCTACTTGAGCAGAATACAGATACTCATTATCTCTTTTTAAATGCTTCAAGACAAATTTTGAATTATAAGTCCTCTTTTCTTTGTTATACCAAAGCTTTATTTATTTAATGATTTGGATATAAGTCTACATAAACCTATATAAACATATGGTTAGATGACAAATTGAAGCTTTCGACTTTAATTTGTCATATTATAAGATGACATTAACTTAGCACATTATAAGATGATGCATATAACTTGTTGAACTTTCCACTTTATTTAGAGGGATTACTCATTCATTAACTTAATTTAATACTATCTCAAGGTCTAAAAGTCAATTTAGGATTCTGGAAATTACATTTAAATTGGCCTTATGAAACAACACAATCAAAATTAATATCAAAGTTTTGTCAGAGAGACATTTTGCAATTTTATCAAGATAAGGTAGGTGGAATAACTAAGTTCACATAATTTGCAGCACTGCCTCCAGTTCACAAAAAGATATCTTTTAGAAGGTGTTAATTTAATTTAATTGAATACATATATTTATATTCTTATAATTTTAATTTATGGAAATGCTGCCCATTTCTCTCCTTTTTGATTAGAAGTAGCTATTGCAATTATCTTGCTCCCATATTACCCTCTTATATCAAGTTGGTTGGCAGCAGATAACTTATGTGTTTCATTCATAGTTACCTAGGTGAAGAGCAGCTGCCTCCAGTGACTCATATTCACATCTAGACTGAAGCAGATCACAAGAAACTGGACTTCAAGCCAGATACCATAAATTCCCCAAAACTAAATGAGACTTTTGGCATCAGGTAGGACAAGCATATTTTATACATAGGAAGAATAATTTGTGGCCAGAAGGCAGTTTGTGGTAGATTGCAAAAACTGCTACAGATATTTCATCTATTTAACATATCTCTTTGCAATTAGATCTTATACCTCCTCCCATCAAGAGGAGGTGTAGATTTCTTGAATCCAGCTCTTGAATCTGGGCTTGGTCATGTGATATTAACAAATATGACACAAGCAGAGGCTCTAAAGGACTTGCATATTGGAACCTGCTCTCATTTGCTGTAGTTGGAACTCTGCAATTACCACCATGTGAACAATCTCAGGCCGGCATGTTGAAAATGATAGCCAGAATATCTCCATCACCTTGGGTAACACTGAGTCAACTGCCCGAGGCCCTCCTAGACCACCTAGCTTCAGCTGAGACAATGCAAACAAGAAAAACTGCTCAGTTAATCTGTTATTTCATATTAAAGAATAAAATTATTGTTGTTTAAAACCACTAACTTTTGAGGTGATTTGTGATGCATTAAAAGCTAACTGATATTTCTCACTGTGATAAGATAGAAGATGCATAGTTCCTTTAAGCTGAAATTAACACACCAATCTAATTCCTTGAAAAATTTACCTTTATTATAGGACTATTATACAAATGGGGATGCTTATAATTCTTCCCTATTTATATACCAAGTAGTAAATAAAGAAGCTTTCACTATCACATTTAATGACTATCCCATTTTAATGATCGTTTTAAAGTATTGTTTCATGTCTAGGAATTAATCTTTAGCATCACAGTTTGACTTTTCCTGAACATTCATAGAAGGATTCTTTTTCTTTAAGGGACTATACATTTAAAGCATACAAATTCAGTTTTTTTACATATTTACTTTAAATTTAAGAAATCATGTAATATAGTTTATTGACTTTCTGGTGAGGAAGGCAAAGATAAACCAATTTGTTTTCTCAGGAAATAGTTAACATTTGTATAATGAAAGAATTGTATCAAACTCTTGGCCAAGCTAGAGAATGTTTATATTGCCTCTTATCTCCAGAATATGTTGTTTGTCCTAGTGTTAAATGTTGGCTATTTCGACTGGATTAGAGTGTATAAACTAGTGAAGTATAAGGTATGGAATTTATGGAAAGGAATATTTCTATTTTCCCATGTAAAAGAGGGAAAATTATAGACTTTTAGAGATTTTTTTGCATAGCAATTATTACAAGATCATGAAGCTTCATACAAGCCAATGGGTAGTTCCATTCTTCTTATGTCAATATACTTTTAAGGCTCCCTCAAATAAATGTTGACATCAAAGCAAGACCCTTTACTCTCTAAACCATACCAAATCAGCTTCTATTTCTTTAATTATTTGCAAATCTTTCCATCCTTTTGACAATAGAACTGCCTGTTTTAATTTGATATCCCTATCACACATGATAATGAGATTTTTATGATTTACAAACTTTTAAGAATACTTAAAAAATGACATTATGTAAAAGATGTACAATTACAGACCTTGATTTGTAAAAGCTAAATCCCCTCCTCTGACAAGGAAGCTTTTCTTAGTAACAACAACATACAGAAAAATGATAGCATTTGACAATTAAGGAGGATGGATAATAAGAAGGAAGAGAAAGGTAGGAACTAAAAGTAGTTTCCATGTTCTTGACTTTAGCAGCTTAAGGAAAATTTTTTACTTTTATTTATGGGAAAGAAAAATGAAGCAGAAAAAGATGTAAGAGAAGAGGAAAATGAAGAGTCAGATTCAGATGTGTTACATTTTAAATGCTTGCGACACACCCAAATAGAGATATAAAGTAGGGAGAAGGATACATCAGTCTAGATCTCAAAAGAAAGTTTAGGGCTCAATATATAAATTTGGAAGACTTAATAAAGCTAACAAAATAGATGAGATCGCTCAGGGAAAGAGTTTAGGGAGACACCACAACAAGGCTTAAAACTGAACCCTAAGGAGTAATTTGATATAAACTCACAGAAGGCGAAGTCTTTGTATTTAAGACACTGACATACTCAAACAAATTCTATAAGAAATGAGATATGTGACTAGAATCAGTCAATAGTAAAAAGGCAGGAATCATTTTTAAGCTGGAAAATAATTGAGTAAATTGGGAACATCCTTAAGATATATTTTAACTAATAGTATAAAACTCTAATTTTAGTAGAATTTATTGGCATGAAAAATTATTTGATAACATTAAAAAGAGGGATAAGTAGATTATAAAATCTTCATGTGTGATAACATACTATGTAAAAATGAATGTGAACATCAAATAAAAAAGCTAGAAGTACACATCAAAATATTGAGTGGTTGTTCCTTGACAGTGTGACTATAGATATTTATGTGTTATTTTTGCTTTGCTTTGTGGTAAAGGTTTATAATATTGAGCATAATCATGCTTGAAAATTAAGTTATCTGAAGAGTTAAAAAAAATAATGACATAATATACTAAACAATTATACCACAGGAGATGTAGGAGGAAATTTCTGCGAAAATAACACAATTGTGCTTAATTTTTCCTAGGTACTATGCTATGCTAAGTGCTTTATGTGGATTTTCTCATGAAATTCTTATAAAAATTAGATGGGACTATTATTATTTTCTTTTGAATTAAAAAAATTTTAATTAAGAAATTTTCTTAGAGCAGTTTTGGGTTTACAGCAAAATTGAGGAGACGGCACAGAGAGTTCCCATGTACCTTCTGTCCCCACACCTTCACAGCCTCCCCCACTATCAACATCCCCAACCAGTGATACGTTTGTTATAATTGATGAGCCTACATTAATACATCATAACCACCCAGAGTCTGTCATTTACATTACAGTTCACTCTTGGTGTTGTACATTCTATGGGTTTGGGTAAATATATAATGACATTTTCCTATCATTATGGTACTATACAGAGTATTTTCACTGTCTCCCAAATCCTCTGTGCTTCACTCTTCATCTCTTGCTGCTTCTAACTCTCACCTTTCTCTGGTCTTTTTACTATCTCCATTGTTTTGCCTTTTCCAGAGTGTCATATATTTGGAATCATACACTATGTAGCCTTTTTATTCTTTCACTTAGTAATATGCGTTTATAGTTCCTCTGTGTCTTTTCATGGCTTGCTGGTTCATTTCTTTTTAGGACTGAATACTATTCCATTGTCTGGATGTACCAGTTTGTCCATTCATCTACTGAGGAACATCTTGATTGCTTCCACGTTTTAGCAGTTATGAATAAAACTGCTATAAACGTTCATGAGCAGGTGGCTAAATTTTCAGCTACCAAGGAGTATGATTGCTAGATCATATGGTAAGAGCACAATCTCTTTTGTGAGATAATGACTGCCAAACTTAACCAAAGTGGCTGTACCATTTTGCATTCCCACCAGCTATGATTAGCTTTTAACCATTGAAAAACACAGCACGTAGAGAGGTTATGTTACTTAACCAACACCACATAGTTACTAAATAGGAGAGCTGGTTTGTGTGCAAACATGTTTAATTCTAGCAAGAGCTCTTTTGCTATTCAAGAGGCAAGTATAGGGAGAATGAGAGTCATCCACTTCCTGAGGTAACCTTGAGGGTTACCTCCGTGGCTGAAGGAGGTAGAGATTAGACATTTGTCTTCACTTCTCCAATAAAACAAGCCGAATTGACACCAGAGTCCAAAGAAGCAACCACATAGTAATGATGACTAGTATTCAATATATTCATATTTATTTATAATCTACTTTTTTCACCTTAATTATAATTGTAATCTCATGCAAAAATATATTTGTGGATATGGATTAACATGACAGTGAAAACAGTTTTTGAGGACATTGAGAACATAGAAGTGACCTCAGAGATAATCTGATCTAATACCTCCAATTTGCAAATGAGAATATTCAGCCCAAAGTGAAGAGTGTGGCTGATGATAACACTGGAAATAAGAAGGAGGTCTGAAATATTCCTGTCTGGGCTCTTTTCTTCAGCTGTTCTCAAAATTTGATCTGAAGGTGCATGAAATCTTGGCAGAGATCCACAAGGTTAAACTCTTTCTATATCAATACCTACATGTTATTTGTCTTTTTCACTTTAATTCTCTCACAAGTTTACAGTAGCTTTCTAGAAGCTACATTTTTTATGACTTCACAACAGATTGAAGACAAAAGCAGATATGCAAATACAGCTAGACAATTAAGCCAGCCAATAAAGATATTTATAAAAACATGAAACAATGTCACTTTTCAATAATATATTTATTTAGAAATGAGCACACTTTTTCATAAAAGTATTATTTATGTTAACATACAATCTGTTTACTTTTATTTTAATCAATTAATAAATATTTCAAAACTTTCTCAGTTTTAATTTCTAATATAATAAATAGCAATAAATATAATCCACATAAGGGTACTTTGGGGCCTTTGATAATTTTGAATAATTTAAAGGGCTTAAGGTCAAAAGTTTATATTAAAAATATTCACTTAAAATATTGTTAAGCTCTGTGCCTATTAGGAAAACTATTAATTTAATAAACATATTTCAGTGTTTCAAATCTTTACATATTCTAAGACTTTTTTCCTTAATTTTTTAATATCTGTGACCAAGAAAAGATCTTAATATTGTAGTAAAATTTATCTTATCTAAAATTTCCATATTTTAGTTTTTAATTATACTTTTCAATGATTAAATTAAATCTTACATAAATGTATTTTAAAAAATGTTTCTACAGAATATTCCAGCACAAGAAGTAATTTTATAGTCTAAGTTAGGTTACTTCTCATCTTTATTACTAATTTAAATCATATTTCTTGAAGTTAAAGAAGCATAATGTTTCAGGAAAATTAGATACTTTCCCACTGGTATTATGGCACACTTAAAATATATGCTAATATTGCAGTGAGAATCATTATTGGGTTTCTCTATATAGTGCTGAAAGGAAAAACAATTAAAACTACTTTAGAGTATCAATAATTCATTAGGGAAAAAAGTCTATCCCTACTAGACTATGTCTTAAAAAATCCTAGTGAGACAAGAGGGAGCCTCCTGAATCTTTCCCAGGAGAGAAGCCCTTCCCTCCACTTTATGAGGGAGTTCATTTCAAGCTGCCCTTGGGCTTCTAAAACAACGATATATCTTCCTATTCTTAATCTGTCTTCTGCAGCAATTTAAAAGAAGAGATGAAGCTTTCACAAGAAGCCACTTGTAAAAGTAAACAAATAAATAAGTAAATAAATGACCAAGGAATACCTCCTGTATCTTTTTGATTACCCAGCATAGCACCTAGCATGATGCCCTCCATGTTGGAAGAGCCAGTAGATAGCTGTTTAGACATTCCTTCCCCATCTACATTGTAGAGGCTCCATCCCTCCAGGTCTGCTTCTTAAATCTCCCACTTGCTTGAAACCTGGGGTCTCCTAAATGATTTCCAGGCCTGCTGCCATATCCGATTTTTAATAGGAATCTCTAAAGTGAACTATAATTTGAAACTACGTAATCAAGGACACTGTGGGATTCTCAGCTTTAGGCAATATGTTCTGTTGGGTAAAAGAAAGCTCTGGCAAACAGCAAACCCAGATCCTTTCACCAGCTGTGCCCCCGACTTGTTCTATAATTTCAGACAAGTCACTCTAACAGCCATTGTCTGTCTGTTTCACTAGTGGAATCTACAGAAGTCTTAGCCTGCCTGACTCCCTGACTACGATCATGCGAGGATTAAGGAGATAAAGGCTGTAGAAATATTTTGTCCCCTTGGGGAAAGACACTGTGAAAAATAAAGGTATTAAAGAAAATCTCTGGATATGGCTTTCAAGAACTCAGATTCCCAAGTCTCATGCTGTATGCATGTTTCCTGGCAATTAGATCTTATTGCTTTTTCTCTTATAATAAAAACAATACCAGAAAACAATCTCCTTTTGAAATAGAACAAAGAAAGTACACTTTTCTTTTGTTTCTTTCATGTACGATGTATTTTCTAAGTACAAGCATATTGTGTTATAGCATGAGTTGGCAGCTTTCCCCTCAAATACACTCACATCTGTTGACTGGACCTCAGTTTTACACACCCAATTGCACATTGTTTAATTGCCCGGCTCTGCCAGTAGCATAAATATATTATATATTTATATTAGTAAGTTTCTGTATATGTTTGTACATACATATAAACATGTACCGATTCGGCTTTTATTGAGTTCTTGTGTTGCAAAATTTAAAAACATGATCCTGTCTATGCATTTTAACAGAAATAAAGTCCCTGAAGGTTTAAAATCATGCCCACAGGCATAGACTGAGGGGCATGCCTGCTATGATTTCACCTTCACATACTTCAAAAGGATGTGCGCATCTTTGTGTTTGGGGAATGGATAATGTAGGGAAAGGAGGGTTAGGAAGAAAATCCTCTGCGAATGTGAAATAATCCTTGTGTATTCTTCAGTATCTAAATATCAGCATTCAATGCTTTCATATGGTCCTTCAATTTAAAATGCTGGGCTTTGACTATATTTTATCATGACCTAATTTGATATTATCCAGTCACCAAACCCTAGGAATACTTTCTTTCATGCATGAATCTCTTAACAAAAATGACAAAAAAGGATAAACTCTCTTAACTCCACTTTAACGCTAATGAAAGCTTTCAAAGAAGTTGCAAAGTATTGAAAAATGAGATTTAGCATGAAAATGCCTTCCAAATATACCACAAAAATGCCTCTGTGATGGTCTGTGATGAGGGAAACTTGCTGGCTGTGGAATACTGACATGTGGAATTCCAACAGCTCCTTCCGAATTCGGGAGATAATTGCTTCAATAGAGTTCATAAAGTTGCAAGCTTAATGGATCCAGTAACAAATCCTAAATAAATGTCACTGGAAAATAAAACTTCTATACATGATTGTCTGCTGCTCTGCACCAGGGAGAACTACTAGTCTGAAGACTGTCAGTTTTGAAATCTAAAGTAATGCGTGACCCTGCAGGACCCCATCCAGGCCAGCAAAAACAGATGCAGCATATTTGTTTCTGGAGTGTGCTCTGCTGAGGAAAAATGTACCACCCCCCCACCAGCTTCTCATTTAAAGATTGAAGGTTAAGAAAAATAAAACTTGCTTTTGGATTGAGATTTACGAGACATTTCAACATTGAAAAATGTGCATGACTTCTTTATAAAGGGAGCCTGAAAACAAGGTGGAGTATTAACACGGAACGTTGCGATTGATACCATACTGTTAGCGCTTTCTTCTATTGCAAAGTGACATTATTTTAGTATGAGAGGATGTAATGAAAATACAATAGTTAGGAAAGTATTAACTATATTGGATAAACATTCAACTTACCACTAATGTCCTAGCCAAAAATCAAACCCTAGACATTAGAGTAACTGTGAAATTCACCAACTATGAAATGAAATCCATTGCTAATGTTCTAAAGCTTTTAGAGTTTCAAATACACTTCAAAACTGAAGAAAGGTTACATCATTTATGTAAATTCATGCCATCCCCCCAAAATAAAGGAAAGAAAAAAGAAAAGGAAAACCTACACAAGTCTAGGAATATATCAATTAAATAAAGTCTATTCTCCAACTAAATTAGGACCAAATCATATGTATTTTAATAGAATTTAAAATCTTTAAAAATTTCATGTTAATTTCATTAATAGGAAATATTAGTTTTAAAAGATGATATAAGTTTGAAACTAATTTCCTCTTCTTGTTAGAAAAACTCTTTTTACATGTAAAAGCTTCCTAACTTTGTGACCTACTCTTTCTCGCCATGATAATGGAAATAAAAACCGGCACTAGGAGGGAGGCATTCTGGTGGAAACAATGCAAGAGTGTCCAAAAATAATGTGATTTACCTCAAAGGAAATGAAAACCAGAGAAATTCTATTCTAGAAGCTTAAAAGGAAAATGACTCATATTCTCCCAGGGCTTACACTGGGCCATGGTGGTTAGACGGGCAAACTTGGAAGCTAGCAGCCACTGTATCACCTCACAATCTCTTACGAGAGACTGCATTACAGTAAAATGAATGGTAATCTTAGACTCCAAAAGCTTTTTTTCTTTTCTTTTCGTTTCTTTTTTTAGGTTTTGAAAATGGACATCTATTGCTTCACTTCTTTTCTTATTCTGAAAGAAAAACTTGAAGTCGCTATCTGTGTTTTCCATTTTCTTCTGAAAGGTACTTTCTTAGCATAATATAAACTTGTGATGAAGTTCACTCTTTCTGAAGAAAAAGAAGACAATGTCTCAGAACTTACACATAAGAATTGCATTTCAGGGAGAAAAGAGAGAAGCACTCAACTGTTAGTACCTAAGGCTCCACGCCTTACTTTGGTTGTAATGCACATATTTTTATAATACAAGAGTACATCCTAAGACCATCTCCCCAGATGGCCTTGTGATTCACAAGAGAAGTAAGGGCTCCTGACCCTCAGAAAAGAGAGGAGACGGTGAACTTTATAATAAGTTAGCGAAGATTAAGCAGAGAATTTTAGAAGAATCATAGCATCTGTATAGTAAAACATGAAGTGAGGGAACTTAGGGTTCTGTACAGTGATATCCTGTTATGAAGAAGCCGATTTACAAAAAGGTATTTCTTAAGTTCAAGAGCTTTAAATATGCAGCTCATCAAAATGTAATATACTCTCGGCACCTCTTTTGGATCTCCAGGAATTTCTTATACTGGCTGCTGCATGTGCTGCTGCTTAGCTCTTGGGTAATTAGAGTCACCTTGCCCCCAGACTTGGGCAATCTGGTGACTGTTGTGGGAATACAAAATCCTTCCTCTCTTACCTACAAAATGGGCCATGTCTGCAGGCAGTGCAGGCCATGTTCCTGAGCCCGCGAAGGATCAGACTGGGGTGAGGCTTCACTCTTGGTTTCTCCCGTTCTTACCCTGCTTTCCTTACTCCCTTGCATGTGTCTCTTGAAAACGTTCTGATAAGAAATCACTTGCACAAGAATTCTCATTGTAGAAAGTGCTTCTAAGGCACCCTCTCTAAGATACATAACACTGTAAAATTGGCAAAGTTCTCCACGTACCAAGGAATAGGAAGAGTTTTCCAACTTCATAGTCTTGAGCAACCCAATCACTTTGGTGTTAAAGCTGGCAATGACAATATAATTTGCCGATCAGGAAATTCAGGAAACTAAGGCCCCAGAATGGCTTGTAGAAGGTCACTCAACAATTTAGTGAAGGGGTCAGGACTAGCACCCCAAAGACCTAAGCCCGAGTCTGGCTCTCATTTCACTTCAAATACATTTTTCAAATGTATGCTCTTTTCTTGACTTCCATTTCACAAAAATATTTGCAGAATCATCACTATTTTTTCATTTAACTGTGAAAAATTTTCTTCTCTAATAACTCAAGCGTATCAGCACAATAATCAAAAAAGATTCCAACTCATAATGGAGAATATCTGACCTGGGCCGCTTTAGTAATAAAAATACTAAAAACAAAATAAAATATAACATTTATTGAGGTCTTACTATGAACTCAGCCTTCTGCTAATTGTGTTATGTGTATCACATGTTATACTTAGAACAGCCTAATGTGGCAGGTGCTGTTATAATCTTCACTTAAGTGATGAGGAAATCAAGGCTCAGAGATGAAAATGGATACGCAGCTTTTTTGTATTAAACCCAGAGCCAAGGCCAGATCTGACTTACTCATACTTGACTTCATAACCTCCAGATTGCACTGCTCTGTAGGCTCCAGGAAGCACATTCTGAAACAGAGGAGCTTGGTGACTCACTAGATCACTCTCTTTTGCCTTCTTTCATTACTGGTAATTCTGTATGACATTAACCAAAGAAAGCATGGCAAACAAATAAGAAAAATAAAGTGTCTTTATTTGGGTAAAAAGATTCAAGAGAATAATTTGCACCTTTCTTAAGATAAAACTAATGCATATCACTTTACACTAATCCAGAAGTAATTTATTCTAACTAATTTATTATTCTATTTATCGGGAAAACAATCAATTGATGAATACTTCAGAACTATAATAGTTACATTACACTGTGATGAGATAAAATGTCAGGCCTTGTGATGTCCATGAATTTTAGCTAATTTTAATTTGGAGCTATGCATGACTTTATAATCCTTCCTGACTGACAGTGTAAACATAATTCTCTACCACATAATATGACATTATCTGAAGGATGGGAAAGAGAGAACTATGGATTGTATAAGCAGTCATTTAACATGGTTCCACCAGAAGGGACTCATCTCAGAGTGGACGTTACCCTCGACAGTCAAATAGTTTGATTAGTGAGTTGGATTTGCTCTAATTGGAATGTTAATTTATTTTTTGTGAGCTTTTTATAATAGGGGTTCATTTCACGAACAGAATTGCAATATACGAATTGATTCTTTTTCATTTTAAATTAATAATTAACTCAATAAATTGGTATTTATAAATTATGTAAAAATAAACCATAAATTTTTTAACTTACTCTGATGGAAAATTTAATATTAAAGGTTTATGATCCAGTGATCTGCATTTTTTGTTCCAGTTTTGATTCAGAAGTTATGATCCACCCCAGTCTATTAATATTCACAATTCTTTTTCCCCCAAGCGAGTTTTAATAGTTTCTATCTTATAACCATCCAATCATTCTAACATTCTTCTTTTTTTCTCTAGAAGAAAAGAACCAGAAACATCTTTTGCTCTTTTTAAAAACTAGCAATAGAATCTCCATTCTGCTTTGAGTTGTAACAGTTGACTAACATTTTGGCCTATTTTTTAAAGAGTGGCTTGCGTGTAGCCTGTGAATGATCTCCACGCTCACCCCAACACCACAGTACAATTACACTTACTTCCATCAGCTGGCCTTGTACTGAGACAGGAGAAGACAGGGAAGCCAAGCTACAAGCTACTTCTACAACTTCAAGATAATTCATTAGATACCGTTATTTCGAAGTCACCATTTCTAATTTCAAATTAAATGAGCATCAAGGGAAAAAATTATTCTTGAAAAACTGTGCTCTTATTTACCTTAGATTTAATTTTTTTCTTGTGAAATATATTACTTATGTTGTGTCGGGTTTGCTGTCATTTTGCCCAATTACTTTTAACTACATTTGGCTGAGGATTACTCTGGAAGAACACAGTTCTAATGTTATCTGTATATGGTTTCTTTAGGAGGGATTCAAAGGATATATTTTTGTGTTTATACAAAAGACATCCCTCTCTTTCTCCCAAGCCTAAATATGTTTTTTTTTTCCTAAATGCACCCGCAAAATCCATGCCTGCTTCTACATAAATAAACCACAAGTCTCTTTCTCAATCTAATATTATATTGGAAGAAGGGGCATTGTTTAGACACGTACTCATGCTACTACTGACTGTTGCTATAAAAACGCAGTTTAATCTCTGCACAATTTCCATTGCTTTTCTTTTGAAATCTGGTGTTTATTGCAACAGAATTTCAGATTTTGCAACATGAGAGTCTGAAAGACAAGCCAACACAGGCGGCTCTTTGAAAACAAGAGACCTGGAATTTTCAACAGCCGAAAATCCAGCCAAACACCAAAAAAGGAGAGGAAAGACACCTCAGGTAGGTTGTGTTGATTTCTTAGACCTCTTTTGTTTCTTTGTTAGAGGACTTCTTTTAACAATGCATGGACACTATTTTTTAATTTTTTTGGTTGGTCTGTGTTTCTGTTAACCATACTCTTCTGGAAGAGATCTTGACCATCTGGATGTGGTTTTTGTTTTTGTGAGAAGGAACTTTTGTGTCCTTGACATGCCGCTAGTATAAATAAATGCTCAACGAGAAGAACATGGATCAAGATGCTACATATCTCCAGGTCAGATTAGGACAACTACTACAAGTTATCTGGTGTATGACAATTAAGCATGCGAGCTTGATGTGCATAAGTGCATGAAAAAAATGTACTTATTACAAATATATTTATGGGACATTCTGGAATAACTTGAGAGCTAGTTTGAAATAGTCACAGTAAACATGACCTTCTGCATACAACATGGTCCTCTGTGAGATAAAAGGTACTAAACATGAGTCTATATACTATATAAACTGACAAAAATTTTATAATTTTATTTCAAGAGATCTTTATATGCTTGCTTCATTATAAAAACAATTGTGGATTTAAAATGTGTATTTAAAATTTGCAGCAAACTGTAGCAAATTGTTCAAGAATTGTTTAAGAATAAGTGTAGCTTTGACCAGCTATATTGCACATAAACAATATGATTCATGGCAAGACAGTAAAATCAAATCAAAGAATAATGTTTGCGAAGCATAAAATTCTTCTATTCTTCACCCTTTGCTCCATTGGCAATCCCTTTGCCATAACTCACCCCCATATATTTCTAAGGCAGTGAGTTTTTGTTATTATTTCTGAATTTGAAAATTGAGCACCCAGTGAAGTAGATTTCTCAATTAAATCGAATTATCCATATTAATGTTGATACTAAAAAGTATAATATTTCTTATTTTATACTTGAAATAAAGACAGAGATCTTATTTCAAGATTGGGTGTTATTTTTAGTTGGTACTCATTTCTATACCTTCATTCTAAGGACTTAAAACCCAATAGGATATAATGAAGTTCTTTGTCTTCTAGGTCTGTGCATAATACCATTGAGCTTTCTGAAGCTATAGCTTTTGAGACAATGGCCACTAGTCATCTCTGTCATTACAATGTTCATTTTCCTAACTGGACTTGTGTGTTATTATTGTGGCCCACAACTCTGCTCTTGTGCTATACCTTCCCTTTCTTTACTATTGAGTCTTAGAGCCATGGAGATGGCATTAAAGTTAGCTGAGTCTCTTTTTAAAGGTCATCACCTAAAGCCATAAGAATCTTTTCTAAATTTCACCATTATAACTAGAAATTACAATTTAATCAGTCTAGTTTATATAGAATATTAATTAAGCAATTTATAAAATTATAATATAAGCATATTCTGGGTTAACTAACATTATATAAAATCTGACAAGTATGTACTAAAAAAATCATGTAAAAGTTATTATATTTTCAGGGTTCCGCATATTTAAAGTTTGTTGATAATTCTGTAGTTCTTAATCACAGACACCATAGTTTTGTACTCAAAAGATAGATTTTTGTAAACATAGCTACAGACCTTTGAAATCAGTATGAAAATGGTGCGTTTGGATAACAGTCAGGGTATATCTCATGCTAGAAAGGCTTTGGAAATGAGAACAGAAACTATAATTAGCTTTTACTTAAATGCTATACACTGTGCAATTATAAAACAATGAGTTATATAAATGGGATTATATTCCTAGTTTTAGTCTAAATATCAATATTAGGCATTTATCATCAGGCCTGTTAAAAACCACTACTTTTAAAATAGACATGGTGATGGATGACTTAAATATAGACAAGAGCATCACCTAAAAGCAAGATAAACCACAAGGAACTGTTTCCTTTTAGTATAAGAAAGCTTAGAGCTCTTAACAGATCAGTAGATGATATATTATAATGATTTTTGTATTTATATACTGCTTCTACCACTTGAACTGATTGTATCATCCATAAACTAAACAAATAAATAGATTTATCTAAAGATAGATCGCTCAGTAGCATCTTGTTAACGGGGACTGAGCTAACCCTACAGTTATGTGGAACATCAATTAGGAATTGTTCAAGAATAAATGTAGGTTTGACCAGCTACACTGTGGCACAAAACAATATCATTCACAGCAAGACAATAAAATTAGGCCTAGTCTAAATTTAGGCCTTTATTATTCATAACCTACCACTGTGAATGTTTTTCTACTCCTTTAGTAAGCTCTGCTACAAATCAACAGAGTAATTATTATATAACAGAAAGTTCTCTGATATTCTCATACTTTCCCTTCTGCACGAGAGATGAGAAATTTTACATGGTAAAAATCAACAAAAGAACAACATCAACAAAACAACAGATAAAGAAAATAAAACTCTGAATATAGGGGTGCAAAACCTTTAAGGACAGTAAAACATATAACTACAGTTCACATAACATATTGTATTATATGGGTACATCAAGATTGATGTATGCAGAGAATCTGCACCCTGCTTACCAGGTACTTTTTATTAAGGTATTTCTGTGTCAGAATAGTTTCACTACCTAGACTTTGGGCTGCATCAAGACAGAGGTGACTGTAGTGTCAGACAGTTGTGCTAAGAGTACATTTATATGAAAGTGGGGTAGGGTTAGCAAGTAGTCTAACTCCAGAAAGGCAAAGGATAACTTCAGCGAGGTGAACCAAGGGAAAAAATGGTTTTCCTATTTTCTAGGTCTGCGCAAGCAGGAAATCAACTCTGTAAAGTTTTAACCTTGAATCAGTAGATGATGTATTATAATGATTTTATTAACATACAGTTAATATACTGTTTCTAAGATGTTAATCAGGAACCCAGTCTAAGGAACTTGCAAACAAAAGGGATGGAATTCAAGGCAAAGTATCTGAGTATAAAAATGAATAATTTAGTTTAGAGGTTCGAAGTAACAGGTGTCTAATATCAACTGTGAACAAAAACTTTGAGATCATGATATCCTTTATTTTTCTTGATCAGTATCAGGCTTGTGAATAAAGGATAGCTCATATATTGTCTCCAGTAGTTTATTGCTTTTCTAGTTTATTAATGTAATTACCATGGTTAGAAATTTTTTTCAGAGTACTTTAACTCTGTTCTGTAGAGTTTGATATGATGTCTTCATTACTGTAATGGTATTAGAATAATAAATAGCAGATAATCAGCAAGTGCGCTGACAAGATGTTTGATAAAATTTAATACCCATTTTAGATAGGAAAATTTAACAAAATCTAATATATGAATGCCATAAAGTGACAAAATTTATCTTCCTTCAACCTGGAATCTGGAACTATTCCCATATAAATCAGGGAGCAGAAAAATTCTATATTATGGCTATTACTTAACCTTCACTAGCATTAAATGTAATTGTGTTTTTACATAGTTATTAAAACTTTTGATCTTTACCAAACCGCTTTGTTAAAGTAGTTTAAATTTGTAATTATTATCAGAAAAGTGGTATTGAGCATCTTTTCATGTTTAGAATCATTTTATTTTATTTTATTTTCCGTAACTATATCCACAACTTTTGCCCATTCTTTTTTAACCTGGTCATTGGGTTTTCATTGAAATGTAGGAGCACTTCAAGGGTTTCAATATATATATTTTTACTATTTTAATTTGTCTTGTGACTTTATAGTTAATTTTGCTGTCTTGAACTTTTTTAGAAGTTGAAATTTATCAATCATATTTTTATGACTTCTGGGTTTTTTGTTTACTTGTTAATTTCTATAATTTTTTTGCCTTGAAAAACCATTCACACCTCAGAAATGCTAGTCAATGCAAGTAAGAAACATGAACATATTATGAATATAACATTTTTGAAGAGGGTGTGTAATTATCTTATTTGTTGACTAATACTTCATCCATGGAGAATCTTGAAGAAACAACTGAAACGTCAGAGTGAGAGAATTCAGAAAAGTGTCTGGATGTAAAATTAATACACAGAAATCAATACCCATCATTACATATACATATATAGTAGACTAGTCAGAAGCTGTAACAGAAGAAAATCCCATCCTAAAATTGACTACTTATTAAAATAAAACACCTGGGGTAACAAAAAATATGCAAGATATATATAAAGAAAACTTGAAAATGATACTCTGAGATGCAAAATGTGTCTCAAACAAATAAAGTGTTGGCACATGTCTTTGTAGAGAAAACCTCAACATTATAAAAAAGATTGTGTTTCTAAAGTAATCTATAAATCTAAAGCAATCCTAATAAAAATATAAATTTAAAATTTGATTATAAAGTTTATATTGCAAAAGCAAAAGAGCAAATCTAAATTAGAAAATTGAGAGAAAGAAGGGCAATGAGGTATTATACACTTTCAATTTAATATAAAACTCTGATAGTTGAAATTGAAGTAATGGTGTTGAAATAAATATATACCAATGCAGAGGAACATAAAGTTTAATAACAGACTTATACAGTTGAGACTTTAATATATAACAAGTTGTCATTTTTAGTCAGTGGGGAAAAAATTGAATTATCAAAAATTGATGTTGGGATAAAAAGGTAACAGTCTTGAAAAAAATGAAGATGGTGCTAATAAAATTCAAAAGGGTGAAATATTTAGATTTATTAAAGAAAATTATAAATTCTAGAAAAATAGGGTGAGAAAAGTCTCTTAAAAATGTTGGAGTGTGGATGGTTTCCAAAGCAAATAAATAAATAAATAAATAAATAAATAAATAAATGAATGAATGAATGAATGAATAGATTTCATTTTCTATATAAGGTACTGCTTAGCAACAACCACCCAAAGAAAAGTTAAAAGAGAAATTAAAAATAGAGAAAGGATCTCTTGAATTCATAAATCTCTCCCATAAAAGAAAAAGTTCAATCACCTACTACACAAAGGAAAGTCAGAAGCAAATTAAAAATTGAGAAAAAATACTTTGAACTCACTGATGTACTCTTGCAAATTAATAAAATGCCAAAAACCAAGAAAAAAATGGACAAAAGATGTGAACAGAAATTACAAGTGATTTGCAAGCACGAGAAAATTCTCAATAACACTTGTCATGTGATAATTACAAATCAGAACTATTCTATTGTACTACTTGCATGTAAAAGTTTCACAGAGATTCAGTTGTAATTATCTACTATGTTGGCAAAAGTGTGAAAAAAAGCACTTTTTTAATATTATGTGTGGAGGTTTAAATTGGTATAATTCCTTAGTAACTTGTCAATATCTTCCAAAGTTAACAATGTGCATAACTGTTGATCCAGCTGTTTTACTTCTAGGACCTTAGCTACGTCTAAGTGTATTTATAGAATAAAGTACACACACACACACACACACACACACACACACCCACCTCCAACTCTTTAGGTAACAACTTTTTTTCGCAGAGGTCAAAAGACTTAAAATAATGTAAAGTTCATTCATGAGGCTGAACTTTAGAGGATGGAGTAAATACATTACACATATCCAAAAAGCTATTTAAAATAATAAAGGAAATTTTATTATATTGACACATGAAGAACTCCAACATTTGGTACTAACTACTAATCAGTTCTGTGTAAATAGAGATAGTATTTTATCATTTGTGTTAAAAAGAAAAAATAAGGTGGTAATATCTTTTGAATTTTGAAAATATGGAATGTATTGACTATTCAAACAATAAAATACTATTTTAAGAAAAATGTGACTATTAGACGTTACTATTTTAAAAAATGCTTTAGCCTTTCTTCTTTTGGGACTCAGCTTCCAGTTCTGTTCTCTCCTCTTCTTAATCCATAATTTTACCAGCTGAGGGGAAGTGAAATTAAAGATATGGCATGACACAGCATTTCTTTTAGTTTCTTATTATAGGGAATTCAACTCAACTTTATTTACCAACAAAACATTTATTAAGACAATGTATTAAACTACATATAAACAACACTCCTTTTATCTCCCTTAGTAATATTTGTATGAAGAAAAGTTTTAAAAATTTTAGTTGCTCTTAATTTGAGGAAAATGCATGTTATGAATTTTTTTATACCATTTAACAGAAGGCCATTTGAAAAGAATGTTTCTGTTATATTACTTTTATTTTTAGATTGTACAACATTTATTAGTAATCATAGAATACCTTTAAGCTAGTTTTAGAAAATATTTTCTCTAACTGTAACTAATCAGTTCATTTTTTCTTCATCAAGTGCCCGCTCTTTGTCTTTATGGAGCCTGCTCTCAGTGTTGGATTTAGATGACCGCTGGTGAGACCTTTCTAGGCAGGTGTGTTGACTTCTCATCTACTCCTTTGACTCTTCTGCTTACTATCCGAAGCCTGCCGGAAGTAAATGAGAAGAGAGTGTAAGGATTTACATCGTAGCTCTAGTTTGGGCGATTAAACACTAAAATTTTTAATTAGTCACCCAAAGATGGAAGAAAAGACTGACTCAAATTAAAAATCAGAATGGGAGTAGATAGTATACATATTAGACATATTTTAAGCAGGAAACAATGGAATTGCTGAGCAACCTTCCAAATGATAAATTATCAGTTTGCAATGTTATGAACTCCCAGGGTATCTTCATACAGAAAGGTAAATAGAAACCCACACTTCAAAGCTAAATACAAATCGTTGTTATTATACACTTTAATTGTCAATAGATAAATTTCAGCTAACTATATATTATAAAATAATAGGCCTATGCACTGGTGTGTCTGAAAGCTTTTGTTAAGCTCTAATGTGATCTATAAGTGCTAATTATGTTTTTATCCCAATAATTAAAATATTGTTACAACAGTCAGTGTTTCAGCAACATTTATTGAATTTTCCTTTGTATTGGAGCCCTGTTATAAGAGGTGTGAATGATATGGTAGAAATAGTCCTCTGATAAGTTCCCTGAATAACACTGATGGAAAAACATGCCTGTGTGCACACACACACATGGAAAACTTTATTGACAATCATCTGCAAAAAAGAATAAATTGCAGAGTGAGATGCTAGGTAAAAGGGTGGTAAGTGTCAGAAGACAGAAGAAAATTCTTCTCTGAGGTGTTGTTTTGAGTCATGTTTTGAGGAATGAAAACCATAGAAAAAGATAAATGAAGGCAGATAATCCAGAAAAGATGACAAAGTCCTGAATGGGAAGAAAATGTGAAAAAGTTATGAAGTTTGAACTTGACTAAAGTGAGAATATCAAAATGGAATTAGTTTAATGGGGCATCAGTCTAGTCATGTTTTCAAAAATGCACGGGTCTACTAATGGCTACTAAATTTATCTTGATTCTTTCTAAAGAACATTTTCAGTTGTATTTGTAAATGGTTTAGTACTTCACAAAGCCTACTTACATTTCTTTTTCTTGACCTAACCTAAATTGCTGCCTTTTGTTACTCAGTTTAATCTTTACTTATTTTCAGAGTTTTCAACATAGGCCCTATAGGAGTGTATCATCACCTTAGAAATTTTGTTTTCCTCTCTTCTTGCTGAAGGGGTAACATAATGAGAATACTTCCATATTTGAAAGCTTAGCTTTTTATGCTACTGCAATACCAGAATTTGTTATCTGAAAAACAAATCATTTTTACAAACATAAGATAAGGTTAAAAATATTTTTATAAGGGATCATTTGAATGATAGACATCTTCCTTATTTTCAAAATAACTCCTTAGTGTGAGGTCTTATTCAAACTTTCATTAAATAGGGAATGCCAGAGGAACAGAGAATATAGAGAAGCAATTATAGAGGATGAGTCAAAGCCAAGTAATAGGGATGTTCATATATATTTAGGTCTAAGTGTGAAACACAGCTACATAGGTTTCCTTCCCAGTCGTTCTACCATTTATGAATTTGCTAAGCTTTCATGATCCTAATTTAAAAGGCTAATTTGTTTTTTCCACACACTATGAAAAATCATCTTTTGGTTTGTAACTATTACAATTATTTACAGATTTAGGTGGCCTTGCCAGTTTTGTGCATTTTGAAGAGAATCACTCCTTGTGTTTGCTGCACAACAAGTTTAATCTGTTTCCTCTTTTCTCCTCAGCTTTCCAGGCTAGCTCTGTTGCTCAGGTTTCACTTCAGTGTGTCTTCATAATGTATCCCAAGCCTTAAATTTTCCCTTATTTAGCAGAATCATTTTAAATAGATTTTTAAGAGCAGTTTTAGATTCACAACAAAATTGAGTGG
Source organism: Eidolon dupreanum (assembly GCA_028627145.1). Taxonomy (NCBI): domain Eukaryota; kingdom Metazoa; phylum Chordata; class Mammalia; order Chiroptera; family Pteropodidae; genus Eidolon; species Eidolon dupreanum. Next base: position 15,199,394 of record CM053507.1, read on the forward strand.
AAAGTCCAAAGAATTCTCATGTACTTCCTGCCCTCACACCTGCATAGCCTCTACTACTGTCTGAATTCTGACAAGAATGGTACCTTTGTAATAATCAATTAACCTACAATGACATATTATCATCAGCCAAAATCCAGAGTTTACATTAGTGTTCACTTCTGGTGTTGCGTATCCTACAGGTTTGACAAATGTGTAATGACATATATCAATCATTACAATATCATGTAGAATAGTTTTGCTGCCTCACAAATCCTGTGTTCAGCCTAGTTATCTCTCCCTCTTCATCAACCTGTGGAAATCACTGATCTTTTCCCTGTCTCTATAACTTTACTTTTCCAAAATGTCATGTAGTTAGAAAAATAGAGTCTGTAGCCTTTTTAGATGGGCTTCTTTCACTTAATATGTGTTTAATGTTCCTTCATGTCTTTTGATGTATCGATAGCACATTTCTTTTTAGTTCTCAATAATATTCCATTATCTGGATGCAACAGGTTTATTTATCCCTTTCCCTGTTGAAGGACATTTGGTATTGCCAGTGTTATGCATTTTGGCCATTCTAATAGGTATGTAGTAGAATATCATTGTTATTTTGATTTGCAATGTCCCTAATGACGTATGATGTTGGACATCTTTGCATATGCTTATTTGCCATCTGCGGATCTTCTTTGTCTGTTCAGGTCTTTTGCCCAGTTTTAAAATAAGTTTCTTTTTGTTGACTTTTAAGTTCTTGCTTGGTGTCTCCTAAGTTTCTTGGATCTAGGATTTTGTGTCTAACATTAATTTGGGAAAATTCTCAGTCATTGTTGCTAAAAAAATTCTTCTGTTCCTCTCCTTCTCGTTTTTCTGGTATTTTTATCACTCACATGTTGTACCTTTTGTAGTTGTCCCATAGTTCTTAGATACTCTTTTTTTTTAAAAAATTAAATTCATTGGGATAACATTGTTTAATAACTTTATGTAAGTTTCTCTTAGATATTCTGTTCCATTGTTTTTCAGTCTTTTTCTTCTTTGTTTTTAAATTTTGGAAGTCTCTATTGATATACTCTCAAGATCAGAGATTCTTTTCTTAGCAGTGTCAAATCTACCAATGAGAATTTTCAAAGGCCTTCTTTGTTTGTATTACAATGTTATTGATCTATAGCATTTCTTTTTGATTCTGTCCTAAAATTTCCACATTTTTTATTAAATTACCTACTGTTTAGTCATGTTGTCTATTTTTTCTATTAAAGCCCTTAGCATATTAATCATGATTATTTTAAATTTTGGTCCAATAATTCCAATATCTAGGTCATATCTGAGTCTAGTTCTGATGCTATTCATTCTTTTTAAAGTGTGATTTTTGCCTTTTAGTATGCCTTGTAATTTTTTGTTGAAAGCTGGACATGATGCACTGAGTGAAAGAAACTGTGATAAGAAGGCCTTTGGTGACATGGAGGTAAGAAGTGGGGAAAGAGAAGCATTCTATAGTCCCATGAGTAGGTCTCAATCCTTTGATGAGCATGTGTCTCTGAGCTGTGAATTTAACAAGTGCTTCTCAGTTTCCCTCAACACACCATCTCCCATCTCTTAGGTGAGACAGGATGGCTAGAAGGGATTGGAGCTGGGTATTTCCCTTCCCCAGGGAAAGTAGGCTCTGATAAAACTTCAGTAGGTTTGGCTCTGGTAAAATAGTCTCTCTTGAGAGCAGGCCTTGTTGGAAAGAATGGAATGCTCTGGCTTATTTCAAAATGGTTACTTCCCTCCCCACCCTTACACACCTGGAATGTAAGAGGATTTTTCTCTGATATTCAATGTGAGAAACTGGTAGATCTTCCGGAGATAAAACTCACAAAAGTGTGATGGCTTCCCAAAACTGAGCTCTCCTGGAGTTTTTAACTTTCAGACTTGTCTACATTTAGCCTCCAGCAATGCAATCACAGTTCAAATTTTCCTACCCCAGTACTAGTTCTCATGGGGGTTTCTGCTGGTGTATCTGTTTTGGTAAGTTGTGATTCTTTATATCCACCTGCCTATCTCTCCAATTTTGGGGATAGTAGTTTGCCTTGTGATCTTACATCTCTAAAAGATCTAAGAAGAGTTGTTTATTTGTTTAGCTTATTCAGATTTTTACCATTTTTAAAGATTAAATGCCAATTTCTAAGTTCTTTATATGTCAGGCTATAAACCCAGATTTATTTTGCTCCTTAGATTTAATCATGAATGAATTTCCATACAGGCCCATATTTGAAACTGTATAAACATACACACACACACATATATGTATGTGTGTGTGTATATATATATATATATTATATATATATATATATATATATTTTTTTTTTTTTTTGCATTTTTAAATGAGTGAGTTTCCACTGGGTTCTATTGTTAAGTAAAATGTATATCCCATGGGAGAAAACCAGGCCTAATCCTAAATGGACAACATACTTCATTGCTTCATTAAAAAGCAAAAAAATCACATTTTTTCTTTGGCTTGACCACTTACTTTAAAATATTTAGAAGACCAGAAAAAGAAAGAGGGACTGTTAAGTGTTTTGTTAAGAGTAATTTTATTAATTAATTAATCATTTATTTATTTATTTATTTTCAAAAGTAGTTATTATCCCATCTTGGATGATGGACATTTTGGGACTAAAGCTATGGACTCTCCCTCTAGAACCAAAGGTATATAAACATGAACTTTTTTATAAAATTTAGTGCCATTAAAAGTGTGACAAAGTCTATGAAACTCAGTTTAAATGCCTTGATATGAAACTTCTTTCCTTTTGGATCTTATAGATAATCACAATTTCTGGTATTTATGGCAAGTATTTTCTTCATAATATTCAATTAAATGTTGCTAAGTGATTATTAGAACTCTTTCATATATAATTTTCAAAGTTACTATTTTTTTCTAAGTGTAATTTTTATGATGTCTTAAAAATCTTTTTTTTAATTGAGTTACCTTTAAATATTTATTTTTAATGATAAATATACTATTCATAAAACTCAGTTCTAACCATCTACATATTTCAATCTAGATAAATTTTATTAAGAGACATTTACACACAAGTTCAAATCCTCCTTTTCCTGTTCACTGTCTTTACAGACTTTGGGCAAATTGTTTCTCCTTTCTGGTCTCAGTTTCATCGTTAGTAATGTGGAGATTAAAATACCTACATCATGAAGTGGTTGTGAGAAGTAAATAGCTTAAGGACGTCTCTTAGGGATTGTACCAAAGAATGTTCTCAGTGATTTTGAGCTTTCCATTCCATGTCCTTTACTTACATTTGGCTCATAACTCCAGGTTATATTACCTGATATAAATATCTGGTGCCAGCATGTAACAGTGGGTAGAGTTATAGTCTTGTAGGATCTAATTGCAATTGATCCCTCAGTGCCAAATGTTAAATTATGCTCATAGCTGACCTGTCTAAAATCCCTCAAAATGAAGTTGACATTTGTGAATAGTCCCAGGCTTAGAGCCTTAAAAAGGTTGAGCTCTAAAACTTCCCTAAAGACCTTTAGAATGTCTGAAGCCAAATGCTTCATGTAGGTAGCAGGAAAATTCCTTCCATAGAATAGTTGAGTAGGGAGCAATGGCTCCGTTACAAATGGAGGATTCATCCAAATCAAGAATGAGAAAGATGGTAAAACGGGGAAAAGACCAGATAATTTCAGTATCCTACTTGTATTTAACAGAGGAAGAGGTAAAGGTGCAGAAAATATTGAAAACAATATCATAATTTATCAAGTGCTTTCAAACATTATCTCCTTTGAATCTCACAAAACTGTCACATAGCAAAACAGTAGATATCTGTATCTTCCCCTCTAGATGAAGAAAAAAAATCTCAGAGTGGTTTAGTGGCTCACTGAATGTATGCCTCACTGATGGAGCTTTCCGTCATTCCATTCTTCCCTATTCAGTTTAGAAATTTCTATTATAACAACATAATTTCTTTATCCAATTTTTTTCCTGCCTGTATTCAGTCACTTATTAGCTCTCAATTGTTTCTTCTTGGTGCTTTCTTGAGAGATCTTAAGAAAACGTTCTAGGTAATTTCTGTTTCTTTATTGAAGAAGAATTTTCATCCCCCAAAAGAAAATGACAATCAAAGAAGTTACACAGTTAGTAATGGCCAGATATAACTTAGAGTCCAAGTTTTTCTGATTCTTTCTGCATTCCAAGCAAATAATTATCTTACCTAGAAATCCCAGTGTAGAATTTTTACATCCCAATGGTAACAACTGAAATGTTTTTCCTTCCCTTCCTTTCCCTTCCCTTCCCTTCCCTTCCCTTCCCTTCCCTTCCCTTCCCTTCCCTTCCCTTCCCTTC
>CM053507.1:15203805-15216492 GCA_028627145.1 Eidolon dupreanum
GATGAGTACCAATTGGAAAGAAAACCAACCCACTTCGATCCTCATGCTTAGACCTATTAGTAAGGTAACACAAAGGGCATAACAGGAGAATTCAAATGGAATGGGATTTGAGAAGTGATGTTGAAGTCACACTAGCAATTTATGTAGCTATGTACAAAGAGAAAGGAAATATATAAACCAAAGGAGTAGAGACCTTTTCTTTGCATTATGGAACTTAAAAAATCCTATACCTTGATCAGACATTTTATTGACTATATTGTATGGGTTGGAGGGATAGGTAGCCATACCCCTATGAAGCATCTTTCACAATTTTCAAGGTTTAATCTAGTTCTTCATATTTTAGCAAAGTGATTACTTTTGTTTATATGCTATCTTGGTTTGACATTGAATTCCAGTGTAAATGAGTCTATGTATTTATGTGTTTGTTTATTTCAGGGCACTTTGCAGTTTGTTGCTCCAAAATAATCAGCAGTAATTTAAGTAGGGTATTGTTTCTATAGATCAATGGTTCTCTAAACTTATATCAGGTACTAATCATGATACTGTTCTTGCAAGGATCATTAAAATTGAGCCTTGGCCATTATTGCAGAGATTTGAGTGTTACTTAGCACCCAGTGAAATTGAACCAAATTCAAGACTCATATATTTTCCTAATATTTTGCTTCTGTTGTTATTCCCACTTGCTTTGGAAAATGATCTTATATTTTATTAGACCATTTTAGAAGAATTATTCAATAGTGAAATAAATTAAGCTACACATACACACACACAGAGAAATGTAAAGCCTCCAGCTTATATCCCAATTTAAATTTAGGTATCATCTCATGCATTTAAATTTTATCCAACACAGATCTCTCTCTTTCTCTCATTTACCATGTCTTCTGTGCTGCAGGCTAGTTTACAAATCTCATAATATTAAACCTTTTGTCTATGGTCTCTTCCAGAAATATACAATGAAACTAAATTACTCTCTGAGCTAATATACCCAGAGTATTCTATGTATTGCTCTTTAAATGTCCTTGTTGAGGCTATAGAGCTCAGTTTCAATCTTTATAAATGATCTTCAGCTTCTCAATTTTTAAGACATTATCCCTTGGGAAAAATTATTTCTCCCAATAGGATCTGTTACTCTGTATTTTCTAGCCATTTATAGGTTTGCCATGATTCATATCTTTTAAGCAAATCAACAAGGCCTATGAAATTAATCCTTCCCAAGACAGGTTCTTCAAGCTCACCTCACTATTCCAAACTCAATTCATATGATACTTTGCAATTGACCCCTTCTCAAGATCAGGCAGAGTTAAAATAAGAATAGTGCACAATGGCCTTAATTCTTCCTTCTATAACTTGGTGAGGCTGGAGGAGAAGAGGGAAGAAAATAAGAGGTACTACCTCAACTTGTATAATGAGTTTTCACCTTGGGCCTGCTATCCTTGATTCTGTCAAGAGTAAGCACACTATACCGGGAAATATTAACTGAATTTTCAGTGGCAAAGTTGCTTCAGGTCCAAATATTTTATAAGCACTTAAATATATATTTATAGATATATCATAGATAGTGTGTTAATATACAATATATTTTATAAATATTTATAAATATGTTATAAGGACCTTGATAATGGGTATAAGAAATTCATGGTCATAAGCTCCCAGCTTCATTCTTCTTATACTCTCTGATCTAAAGTTGTACCAGCAGATGTGTTTAGGTTGAGCAAATATATTCAAGACTTTTACTCTTGTAGTTTCCCTAATGGTGGAAGTTGGGAGTGTCATCAGGTGAAACTAGGCTAAGGCTTTGGTCTTTATTGTGAAAAAGCCAATTATAATTTTAGTGTTGGGAACTGGTCTAGATCTTCTATATCATTTCTCCCCCTCTGCTTACTATTATCAGGCACTGTTCTAACCAATTTAATACTTAATATGGTACACTAAGGAAAGTATTACCATTATATCCATTTTAAAGGTGATGAAATGAAACTGATGCACAGAAAGGTTAATTTGCTCAAGGTCACAAACCTAATAAGTAGTAGAGCCAGGCTTCAAACACAGGCAGCATGATTTCAGAATCTGGGCTCTTAAACATTATATTTAGGTCCTCCAATAATAGATATCTAACACTATATTTTCAGTATATGACTTTCTTATACTTTGGAGAGCCTAATTAGCCTTATGCAAATCTGTGGAATGAAAGTTGTGCTATTGTGTTTTCAAAGTTGACAGATCAATAATGTAGAGGCTATTGAGAAAACAGAACAAATTGTAATTGATAATATAAATGTCAACAAGTGAGGGAATATTGAAAAAAAAGAGCTTGGGGGCCTTTGACACATTGCACAGGCAAGAAATAAGAGGAGGATGTTATATGCTGATAATATGGAGAATAATTTTATCTTCTAGGAAAGTCATATAAAGGATCTGTTTTTCTCTTTTTTTTCTTGTAATATGCTCTGGACTGAGCAGTGTGTTGATTCACCAGTCTGCTAGTTCCGAGTGTCTTCAGTTTGGGTCTTGTCTTTTGTACCTGTCTAGGTGCTCTGAGCCCAGCTATAGAGGAAGAACATTTACTCACCAGCACAGGTTTAATGGTATAGTCTACAGTGGACTCACAACTGTAACATTAAGATATGAAGGTTCCCTTGACCTTGCTGTGTTTAGTGCAAGAAATAAAAAGGAGACCAGAATATTCGTATGACTCTAAGTCTTCCATTTTCTTATCAGATGCATTTCTATACAAAGGACAAAGATAATTGGAAACAACTAGTAGATAACTAATTTAGATTGCAATCTCTGTCCCTACGTACTATGTATGTCCCTACCTAGTATGTCCTCCTAAAATATGGCTTTGCCATAGTGTCTCATCAATGTATTTTCTTTTCAAATGAAGATTGTTTAACCTTTTTACATTACACATGCAGACTACTTGTAAATGTGAGTAGGAAACAAGGAGAAAAGAACAGAAAAGGTGGTAGGAGACAAACTAGTTATTTTGAAATTCTACTCTGGACACCTACTCTCCTGACACTGACAATTTCATGGTTCCATTGCAGTGCTGCCCTATTTGTTTTGGCAGCTGTTAGATATTGTGCTGGCTATATAAAACAATTTATCTTTCTAAATTCTTAATTAGAGCAATATATTAAAGCAATAATAGCTAGGAAAACGGATGGGCAAGTGAATATGTGGTAGCATGAAAGAGAAACTTAAGAACATGAGGAGATCCTTTTGGCAAAAATAATCTACTTCTTGCTGCTGCCAGAGTAGTTGACCACCCACTGTAGTTCCATCTCTACTTGGAACTACTTCTAGGCAGAAAAAAACACAATAAGTCCATTACAGCATACTAGGGATAGTGGCCAGGGACTATGAATATATTGGTACCTGGAAGAAGTAAGAAGAAGTGATTGAAAGAGGATATATTATTGAAACTGTAAAGCTCCTGGAAGAAAACATAAAGGAAAAACTTTGTGACATTGGTCTTGGCAATACTTTCTTGGATATGACACCAAAAACACAAGAAGAAAAGCAAAAATAAACAAGTGGGACTACATCAAGCTAAAAAGCATCTGCACAGCAAAAGAAACAATCAACACAATGGAAAGGCAACTTACAGAATGGAGAAAATATTTGTAAACTACATATATCTGATAATGAGGTTAATATCCAAAAAATATAAAAAACTCCTACAACTTAATAACAGGAAAACAAATGACCTGATTTAAAAATGGACAAATAATTTGAATAGATACTTCCCCAAAGAAGACATATAAATGGCCAACAGATATAGAAAAAAGTGTTCAACATCATTATTCATTATGGAAATGCAAATCAAAACCACAATGAGATATCACTTTACACCTGTTTGAGTAGCTATTGTAAAACAAAACAAAACAAAACAAAATAAGTGTCAACAAAGTATGGATAAATTGAAACCCTTGTGTACTATTGGTGGGTATGTAAAATGTTGCAGCCACTGTGGAAAACAGTATGGAGATTCTCAAAAAATTAAAATACAACTACCACATAATCTAGCAATTCCATGTCAGGGTATATAGCCAACAGAATTGAAAACAGAGATACAGAGATATCTTCTGTATCTTGCATTGCAACATTGCAGCATTATTCACAAGAGCCAAGACACAGAAACAACTTAAATGTCCATCAACTGGTCAATGGATAAAGAAAATGTGATATCTACATACAATGGAATATTCAGTCTTAAGAAAAGAAGGAAATCTTGCCATATGTGACAACATGGATGAACTTAGAGGATATTAGGTTTAGTAAAATAAGCCAGTCACATATTTTTGATTATATTAAGTACATAAAATTATCAAACTCATAGAAACAGAGCAGAATGCTAGTTGCCGGGGGCTGAGGGTAGAGGGAAATGAAAAGTTCCTGTTCAATGGATCTAAAGTTTTAGCCATGGAAGATGAATATCTTCTAGAAATCTGCTGTGTAACACTGTCCCTATAGTTAATAATACCATATTATGTACTTAAAAGTTCGTCAAGAAGGCAGATCTCAAGTTGTGCTCTTACCATAATTAAAAAAAAAAAAAAAGAAAGAAAAGAAAAGGACCATATCAGCATCCAGAATTGAAAGTTGAAGTCAGGCAGAGGAAATGTGTTATTGAAGTGATGTGGAGGGAGAAGCATTGCCTAGCGAGTTTGCCGGGACATAACAAATGGCCGAACCATGGCACAGAAGCATGAAGGGTGTGGGGGAAGAAATCCCCTGGGTACAGTCTGCCAGTGTCCTCTGTATTCACACATAATATCCTATCCAGAAAGCAGAGAACAATGACGTCTAGGTGATAAAATTTATGTTGTTAGTCTCTAGGGCAAAGCCTAGGGCACAGAGGGGCATTCAATGAATCTGGAGGGGAAATGGAGAAAACTCAGTACAGGTAGCGAAGAAAGAAGAGATGATATAGTAAAAAATATTTCTTACACTGATCTGTTGTGGGTGGATTCCCAATCCTCACAGGAGCAGAGGCCTAAGAAAGAGTTTCCTTCATTTTCCTTTCCTACCTTATACATTTTCTGTGTGATAACTACATTTTATTTTTGGTTAATGAAAGCATTTTAAATGCCACGTTGTCATGAAGCATTTCCAATGTTTTTCATTATTCTTGAATGAAAAGAAAAAATTCAGATGAATTCTTGAAAAATATTTAATCCATGATGCCATCAGTATTCAGTCTCAGAGTTTTCAAGGGCTGAAAATTCTTGCAAGTACTTTCATAAAGGTACGTCCTCAACCAAGTAAATATGCAGGGTATTTAATTCCAAGAATCCTGCCTGTTCTACGATGGAAGCATGCAGAGATTTCTCTGGAAACTTGATTCTCTTTAGGTATTTCCCCTTAAAGTTTAAAAGCAATTTTGTAGAGTCATTAGTATGATAATAACGCTAAAGGGAGTGAGTCATTCATCTCTCTTGAAAAACAATATTTTGAGTTTGATTCTTCTGACCAAACACGTGGAATATAGATGTTTTTGAGAAAGCAAAATTTCAGATACTAAATGTTATTCTACTCATAGTCTTAAAGTTGCTAATAAAAGAAATGCTTCAGAAACTTTATAGCAATTATGAAATATTTTATTGCTTTCACATAATTTTAACTATATATATGGGATCATTTAAAACAGTTTTAGTGGAAAAAGGGTAATACTTGATTATTTAAGTGAGTATAAAATATAGCTATTAAAATTTAAGCTTACATTAAATACTATTTTTTTTTATTTTGGTTCCAGCTATACTATTTATTAGACTGAAATAAAAGAGGACAACATCTAAAGATTCTTAATAGAGACACAGAAAGAGGAAATGAAGAAAAAAGTCTTGTGGCTTTAGATTGGGTGATTATTAATTAACTCCATAAATGTTCGATTATTGGATTAGGGCTGTGAGATAGAAAATTGAGTATGTTAAAGAAAATAAACAAGTGTCAGTGTTCCAGAAGGAAGCAGATAGCACATTCAAAGCAGGGTAATAGAAATGAGTTAGTGAATAGATTTTTTTTTACAGCAGAATGGAGAAAGAACATCCGAGGTAACTGATAAAGAGTGATGAAGCACCTGATGACGGTAATATTGGGAAGCCTTTATCATCACTAATGAGACCAGAGGGGTGAGGAGAGAGAGCAGTCACTGAAAGCCTCTAAGAGCAATAATTATAGGAAAGGTACATTTGCCAAGAAGTATCTTTTGATTAGAGGAGCATAACCCCTGCTAATGGTCAGCCAAGAAAGGAGGCAGCCTCGAGAATAGATGCTCCTACTTCTTTCCTTTTATCTTCCTTGCCTCCTGTAGCTGAACCAACTGGAAGTGCAGAGTGAGGGTGCCAGAATGGTATGATCTATAACTGCGGTCCCCAAACTTTTTGGCACCAGAGACTGATGCTCCTATGATAACCTAATGCCTGATGATCTGAGGTGGAGCTGAGACAGTGTCGCTGGGGAGCAGCTGCAAATACAGATGAAGCTTCGCTTGCTTGCTGCCCACCATTCACCTCTTGCTGTGTGGCCTGGTTTTTAACTGGCCACAGACTGGTACCTGGGGCTTGGGGACCCCTAATCTACAGAGATCATCCTGGGCATAGAATAAGGTAGAAAAAGCTGGAAAAGTGTAGAGAATTACCCTAGAGAAGGCAAATCTGAAATGTATAGCCCAAGATTCATGTATAGAAGCTAAGGGACTCCATGTTTTTGATAACCGGCTAAAGTTAAAGTTTCTGTGTGGGAGTATATCTCAGAATGGAATTTACTACCAATATTTGTGAATGTACAAGAGAGTAAGAGCTAAATTATTTTTTGAATTCAGATCAGCCTGAATTTCAAAGTTTAACCTTGGGCTCTACATTGAAAGGGAACTACAATTTTCCATGTAATTGTTATTTTACAAAAAGATAGCAGCAGAAATAAAGAGTAGTGGTCACCATGAATAAATGCTATGTTAAGTAACAACTGGGCAGCAGAGCCCTGAGTCAGTCTCAAATATTACTTTTCAATGTAATTGCCAGCAAGACTCCAAAAATTTAGATGAAATAGTGTTTGGAAAGGTTGCATTAGAAATAAATGATGGAAAAAAGAACAGTACCAAGAGAAGATTTCAAGGAAAGAAATTAGGAAAATATTTTTAGAAGTAAAAACCAAGGAAAAATAACAAGAAAACAATCTTTGACTAAAATCAGATACAAATAAAGTGCTTATATAAATAATCAACCATTTTTACTAATTGACATTATTTCTATCTTTGTTCAAGGAATCCCTGATATTTTGGGTTACATGTCTTTGTGTTTCCACATGTGTGTATATGTGTCATTTAAGTAAAACTTTTCATCTTTATATAAACCAACGCAATGTGAAAATATTGAGTTCAGTTCAAGCACCCTCACTTTGCAATTCAAACATTCTAAATCTTACTGATAAGAAATAACAACAGAGATAAACCAAAAAACTTTCAGGTTTAGGTACTGAGAATGTCCAAAAAAAAGTGCATCTGTATTTTGAAGCTACAGAGGCAGTTGTTCAGAAGAAGGAGGAAAGATTAGAGTGAACAGGAGAACCTGGGGCAGGAGTTAGTTGGAGATCACAACCAGATAAGTTGTAGGAAGGTTTGGAGTGCAATGGGTGAGGTAGCAGGGAATTGAAGGCATTCCAGGAGAATGCTCTAAACAGCAAGGAAAGTAAAGAGTTACTGAGAATTTCCGGTCAGCGAAGGTTATGATAACAGCACTGTATAGGAGAGCCAGTCTGTCAGGAAAGTGAAGGGTTACAGGTCATTCCCAGTCCTGTCCTTGAGCTCAAGCTTTTATAGATTACTACAATTCCCTCCTAGCTGGGTAAAAGGAGTCCTGTTCTAAAACACTATTGAAAGGAGTAAATAAATGAACACACGAACACACACACAAGCAATTAGCATAGTGCTTGACATCACAAGCAGCAGACATTAGTTATAGAACTTCCTTTCTTTGAGACTGAGCTCAGGATGGTAGAGCAGACGAGAAAGGAGGATAATACAAGTTCCAGACTGGGATAAAGGATACTGGCAGTAAAATTTTTGTGAAGATGCTAATGGGCCAATTTCTGCTTCTGTGAGGAGTCCCCATTAACTCCGTGGAGAGGAAAAAGATGATTAGCTTCATTGTTAAGCTAGGAAAAGCTCCAAATTTAATGGAGGATCCCAGTCTTTGGTTTGGAATTTACCTGATTCCTGCTGAGTTTAATATACATCCCTTAGCAGTCTAGCTTTCCTTGCTTATTTTCTGGGAAGGTGCCATAGAAGAATACAGAAGCTGAGAATTGGAATTTGATTTAGCATTTGGCACATCTGTGTCACAACACGGATTTCTTTCATCTCTTATATCAGTGGCTGGTGGTAGTTTGATTTGTGTGTAAACCGAAAAGAAAGTCTACTTTAAATGTATTATCCCAATTGTTGGGTATACCAGCTGAAAGTAAAAAGGATGGAACACAGAGGCATTGGTGGTGACAAAAATCATGCGGAATTATGCAAAAATACAAAAAGACCCAGATTAGGGTAAGGATCTTTTGCTACTTACCACCTAGGAAAAGCCACCATGAAGTGACTAAAATAAACAAGTGAAATCATTTAACTGAGTACCTATCCTCAGAATTACAGTGTTGTTTTGTTTTCCTGTAAGAGCTACAATTGAATGAGTGAACAGCTGGTAGAGTGCTTGCTGGTAAATTCTATCAGATTATCAATTTTTGTTTTTCCTTTTCTGCTCTCACAAGCTTTTCATTGCTCTTTCATTTTCTTTCTTTCTTTCTTTTTGCCTAAAGTTCCTTGTAAGGGAGAGGACCCTTTTATCACCCCTTGTTCAACCGTCTTATAAGCTATCCTTTCCTGCTCTCCTTTACTCTCCTGTCCTTTCTTTGTTATCACTATTTTTTCTTCTGGTTGTGAAGGGACCATCTGCTAATCTGGAATATGACTGTGTTCAATAGGCCATCCCTCAATCAGCCCTCAGAAATATGTCTAAATGAACTCTCTCTTCAGTTTGTTTTTCTTTTCCAAAAATCATTCTGATCTTTTTGTTTTCATTCGCATTCTGGCCAGTCACTAAGACAATTTCTGAATATTATTTTCTAGGTATTCTATGACAGAGTTGTTTGTTTTCAGTTATTTCAAATACAGTTTATTGTTCTTTCCTTATGATATTAATTTAGGCAGATTATTTTTAATATCCATATTTGTTGGCTTATACTCATGCCGATATTAAATTACTACAGCCCCTATATGTAAAATGTGAGATGTAGGTACTTGTTAAAACATGATATTTCCCTAAACTAAAGTACTAATTGATTTTTAAATGTACCACCCTCTTTTTTGCAATTCTTGCTTAAAAATAATAATTCACTTTATGTAAAAAGTAATAAGATAATTTAGTCAAAGATATGTTCTCTTAGAAGGAATGATGAATCCTAGACAGATCAACGTGGCTTTTTGTTCTAGATCAGTCATTGTCCAAATTATTTAACATGCATTTATTTCTGTGAAATGGGTATGATAATGCTCTCCTTATGTGTTGCAATATTTAATTAATGATTACGAGCTTTTGCATAATGTGCGTTCACATATTAATAGGTTAATAATGTGCATTCTCAATGTACTTTATTAAAGTACATTGGGAGCTAATTAAAAGGAATGTAATTTGTGCCTTTGAGAGGAAAAGTGTTATCTAAGTGTAAATTAGGGAGGGAAGTGGCAGTTAAATCTATACAACGTATCTATTACCACACATTTGAGGCTTAACTCTAATTACAGATTGGACATGTGAGCAAACAGCATCTGGGAGACTTCCACTCATTTCAGAAGGCCCTTCTTCGCATCTACACAAGAAGGCTATTCATTTAATAACCAAGATTATTAATAAGCCACTTTCTGCTCAGAACAAAAGGTTAGAGGGAAAAGACTTCTTTTGGAGTCAGCATATTGACAGTATTTACTATTCTCTTTTGTGGGCGATGTCTGCCCAACAAGTGTCATGGGAAAGGAGTTTATTATTCGATCCTTTAACCAGAGGAAAGCATTTTTGTGGATTGATAACTCTACCCTGAAAGAGCATTTATACCTGATGGGAAAAAAAAAATTCTGTAGACAGATTTGTGCCTGTCTTCAAACCTTTCACCATCTGAGTAACCCCTGAGGTTAAATAGCTGGTAGACATCTGTAGGCAGAAGTAAGAGAAATGAGATCATCAAGGAACGGTATCGTGCTTACAACATGTGGCGAAATGAGTGGCTCTTCACCATCTGTTATTTGTGTGTGTATTTTATTATGTAAATGTTCGTACACACTGCATTCTAAACAAAGGAACATTACTTCCACTTTGTTGGTGCTGCCAAGCTTGCTTATGTGTCCTGGAAAAAGAAAGTGGCAGACAGAAAATTCAAGGTTCATCTAGCCACTTGTGTCCCCACTCCTTTCACCAAGAGGGTGAGAGACTCTAAGTAGGTTTGATTCCTTTTCTACATCCTGTTAACAAATACAAAGCTTGACTGTGAATGGAAAACAATGTCTTAAATACTACAGTTATGGTCTAAAGCTTCTTTTGCTGGCATCCACGGGAAAAAGATACTGGAAGCTAGGATGCCCTGGGATGGTTCCAATGTACACTAGTGATAAATCCAAGCTAGAAAATAAATTTGGACAGAGAAAACAGGCTCTGTTCAATTTTCTCTCATCTGTTTAATTCCTGGCACATATCTCTGGGTCATGGGAAGGTTCTGGTGGACTGCTGTCATTGTCTCCCCCAAAACAAGAGGGGTGTGTGTGTGTATGTGTGTGTGCATGTGTGTGTGTGTGTGTGTGTGCGCGCGTGTGCAAGTTTGGGAGGAATGAAAGTGAGGAGATTTGGGTGACACATATTCTGGTTTAAATTTTCATAAAATTACCAATTTAAATTGAAATGTAATTATCCTAACTGGCATCTTTTTGGCAGCAGCTTAAAAAAAAAATCCCTCAGCTTTACTGTACCAAGCAAAAGCCCAGAGGAGTCCTGACACTGGCCTTTAATCAAAAGCTGAAAAGACACAAAAGCTTTCAGATAATCTATGCCAAGCTATCTTGGACAGCACGGAATTGCCTGGAGCACCCTTCTGGTGGCATTTAAAACACCTGGTGCCCTTAGAAAAAAAATACATCTGTGTCTGCAATTTCTCCTTCTGTAATTCCCTTAAATCTCTCTATCTCAACCCATTCTCCTAACTTTAAAAGCAGGGACACATCAGCGACAGTAAAATAAAGCAGTTTTATTTACCGAGAGAATGATACTTGTCATTGGCTATGCCTGGAGGTGACAGACTCAGGTGCCCATCTGCACAAACACTTCCTCACTGTTTATTTCATGTGGTTTAATATAATTAAACTATCATTGTGCTCATTGATTCAGCTCAAATTTTAATTTGATAATTGGGGAAAAGGTGTGCATTTGAAATGGAGGCAATTAATTGACACTTGAAAGGCACTTGAACAGAAATAATTTAAGTTGCGCCATACTTAGCAGTGACTTATACTGTAGTGTTTATGCAGATTCTTTTATTTAGCTCCTGTCATTAATGGAGGGAGGTAAATAATGTTACTCAGCTTAAGTCTTTTTGATACTGGCAGTCTAATTTTGCAACTTGGAAATATTTTCGCTGCCGCAAACAATCTCATTCATTTCATAGTCACTGGCTCTTCTAAAATAAAGAAGTTTTAACTTTGAACTACAGTCTAATCATTCATAACTAGTCTCACATATATGCAACATAATTATGCAGATTGTCACATAATTTTGTCACTAGACAGCCTGATTCTCATTCTAACAAACATCTTGCACAAAGATGATGTGAATAACAAAGACAATTTCTCCATTTATGATACCCTTTTCCCCCATGATTTGAATAAAGGAAGAAAAACAACTAGTTCTTATTTAATTTTTCTCCAATACCAGTTCAACTTTAACTTGTTGAAAGGGGATTTATATATTTGGGTGAACTTACTGAAACTTAAGAGCAAACTGTCTTTATGGATAAAGCAATTTTTTTGTTAGTTATCTTCCATCTGGAAACAAATATGCTTTCACTTTTTTAAAAAAAAAATTTAAGAATAAAGCTAGTTTGTTTTACCAGCTTGCAAAATCTTCATTATTATTATTGAAGCTCTTTTATTCACAGAGCCTGAAATAAATAATTTTACTCAAAACTTAAGCAAATTCGATTTCTCAAAATGTTAACTACCACAAATTATATCTGTAGCAAATAATGTTACTTAATAAGAATTATTAGTTGTTTCTACATATGCCTGAGAGCACTTATTCTTAAAATAAAAGAATAGAGCAACTACTTTGCCTTTTAGATGAAAGCTTATGCTCCTGCTTCAATCTATTATTCAATATTTTTAATATTCAGTGTAACTATGGATGAACCTAAGAAAGTTTTGGCAGGTCATTTCAGTTAAGCAACCACACTCTTTTTATTAAGGCTGGAAACCTCATTAAAATAGGCTCTGTGAAAATTTTGTAAACTCCAGCTTCAAATCAATGTTGGCAATAATGCTCCAAAAAATCTTTTCATATAAATGTAGTTCTTTTGGTACTTTCAAGTTTTTGAAAGTAAGAAATGCTAAAAAGCAGAAAAAGGCAGGAAACAAAGCAAACAAATGAAAGAACACAT
>CM053507.1:15216992-15589038 GCA_028627145.1 Eidolon dupreanum
ATAAGATAAAGTTAGTCATCTCAAACTAGTAGAGAAATTCATATACATACACAAAACTTGCCACAACAGTCAAGAAAGGTACAAGATAGAAATAAAAGTGGTTAAATGTGTTGTCCTAGTAATAATAGATGTTCAACTGATATTATTTATTTGTGGAGTAATTGAATATTTTTCATTTTTAATGCTTTTTCAGACTAAATATTAAATGTGTGAAGAATGTAATTTCTGGTTCTGTTAAATAAATATGTTTTCTGTGACTCCCCATTTGCCAAGAATAATATCAGGTAAATAGAAAACAGTGACTTTATTCGAGGACCTACAATCTGAAGTTGTAACTGTGAAAAGGCTGAAAAGCTAAGAGCTGGGTCACACATATTGTGTGGGGACAACTAAGACACTTTTGAGCTATGAAGGAATATATTTGGAAATGAGCAAGGAATAGATAAAAATGGTTTATAGAAATTCAGTGCCTAGAAAAAGACATGAAGATATGGAATAACCCACAAATTACTTGTTGATATCAGTAATAGTTATCTACTCCTTTCTGTGTATTAAGTATTTCTCAGTGTTGGGGAATGTTTAGAGTGGAATTTTTCTATAGCTGAAACACATGGCAGTTTCTCAGAAATTTTAACCTTATTTTCAAAATTATATTTTCAACCTAGAAAAATATGTAAAATTGACATAATCAGGAAATTGTGATCTTAATTTTCTACGTTAAAACTAAGCCAAAGGTAAGTTGAGACGGCTCATTGTGACCACTAAAAGATAACTGGCATTCATGTAAACAGTCTTCTATTTTTCAAAACCTTGACATTTAAACAGCAGCTTCTACTTAGTTATACTATCTACTCCTCTCTCTGCGTATTAATGTTGGCCTGCTGTTTTACAGGCTTTCCAAGTGTGTAGGAAATTTGGCTGAGTTAGCAGTTTTATTTTAATATATTCTTGGAAATTTTATCTTTAGCAGTTCTGTGTGCTTTCAGCAAGTGGCTAAAATGGATGCAGGTTTTCTAAGTCCGACGAGGTCATGACTAATAACAACATGGGTTGTAAGAAAAATCATGTAGCAGCAGGTTCAGATGGCATATGAGAAATGGCATGTGGTCAATTTGCCATCTTCCCCCCACTTTTGTACATTAGTTTCCTTGTAATAAATTCAGGGGAAAGATCTCTGGGCACTAAAGCTACTCATGCCACTTTTGAAAGCCTTAATAATTGCACTGGCAGCGTAGAGGCCTTATTAAACCAAGAGACGCCATGCGTGCATGACTCCTTTTGTAAAGGATTGCCAGTGGCAAAGACAGATTTTCTGAAAAGCAGCACCCAGTGAGCGGTGAAACTCCTCTCATCAAGTGTTTGTCCATTTAACAGCATTTCTGTTGCTATCAGAATATGTTTACATGCAGTCTCAAGGATAGCTTATCAGAATGAATGCAAGGGTAGCATCACTCTACAGGCTTCAAACTACATTTAGGTATCGTGTGTGTTTCTAATTTCTGTGTTCAGTATCCAGTTCAGAGCTGATGTGGCTTTCCACACACTGCAAACAATGAGAGCCATCTATGCCTCATAGTCCTCACAAGGAACCGCTAGGACAGTTTCCAGACTGGCGAGGTCAGCCCTCACTGAGGAATCAGCCTTCTCTCTAACCTAGATTCCCAGCCAAGACCCACCTACTGAAAAGCATCGATCTGAGTATCAATTTTTGTTTTCCAAGTGGGAAAAATATTAGCCTGGCCATGTTATTAGGGGAAAAGCACCCAAAGTTTCCACTTGAGTTAAAGATATGAATAGCTGAAATTGACCTGTTCTTTACTTTGATTCCCAGAGTTTAGATTTAGTATATTTTAGACTGAGAGGCAAAGTACTCTGAGATGAAAGCTATTGTTTTATGTGTTAATAAGGGTAAGAATGGGTTTTCCATAGCTAATAGCACTCCTCTGAATCACTGCCTTATTTACAGTGGAGGAATGTCATAGATATCATATTTCATCAGCGGTGATGGCTGGAATATGTTCTGTGAATAATTACAGTATCTTTTCATCTCCCTTTTGTTATAGGAAACCTTTATAGTAAAGGCTTTTAAATATGCAGTGGGAGTGTGTAATCCAAGTATTAAGTCTAAAGAGAAATTGTTTTGGCAAGTTCAGAACCCTCTCAAAATTCATGGGTTTGGAGTTACATATCTAATTGGAACCTTTTAATGTTGGAATAGGTTTGCTCTTAGGAAAACAGTGTAAATCTTTTAAGCAAGGCAGAGAGTGGGGGGACTCTTAAGAAATACTCAGCAGGATTCCATGACATTAAAGTTACGTTTATTTAAAAACAGAAACTCCTGTGTTCTGGTATCTTAACATAAAAAAGAGCAAAAAAATAGGAATTATATACACATTGACAAGAATTACAAGGTTTTGAAAAATTGCTTGTGCAAAAGCTTTGTGAGTTACTGTTGAGCCAAAAAATGGAAAAATGCCTTGAGAGAGTCAGAGATGTAATGGGGATTCTGTTCACCATGTTGCCATTTGCTAGACATTTTCTCTGAAGAGTATGTGCCACCTGTGTTCAAGTTTTCGCTCTCCTAATATTAACTTAAACCATCTTGAGATCATTTATTGCCACATTCCTAGGTTTCCCAATGAGGAGAACCATCTTCTCCCCTTTTTTTGAAAATGTCTTCTAGTCCTCACTTTTGAACTTTCATCTGTGCTACAAGGCAGGGCATTGGTCAAGCTCAGTGGTCAGATAGAAAGAACTAGAAAACCTATCCTTCCTTGTCTCTTTCCAGCCTCTGCATCAGTGCACATGACTGCTGTGTGGTTTAAACTTAATGAGACTGTTATGTGCATTGAGTAAAAAGAATCTTTTCTGAACATTAAGCTTAGAAAGAAGTTGCCAATGTAAAACATAATACATGCGTAAACCTAACTCAGGAAACATTACTTCCCATCAGTAGTGAGCAAAAATTGCTTCGTCAGCATCTACCAAATTGGGTATCTGGAAAACTAGGTCTCAAAGATGGAGAAAATTATGAAGAAAGTCTGTAGTGGGGTGGCTCCCTGGTTATATAAACATATACTAAATGCCCATTTTGGAGCTTTGTGTTTTAATTTTGATAAAGTTTAATTTATTATTTAAAAAAAATGGTTCAAGCATTTGCATTCTATTGAATGTATTTACCTATCTCAAGGACACAAAGACATTGCTCCCTTATGTTTTTTTAGAATTGAGTGCTTTTTAGTTTTGATACTTAGGTCTAGAAATCCCTTTTTGTTAAGTGTTGAATACAGTGTTAAGGAAGAATGAAAGTTCACTTTTTCCCCCATATAAATATCTAGTTGTTGCAACATTATTTTGAAAAAATATATATATTTTTCCCTCATCGAAGGCCTTTTTGAGTATCATTTGGCCAATTATGCTTGAATCTATTTCTGGACTCTATTTTTTTTCCATTTATCTATATATTTATTTTTTTCCACAATACTACATTCTCTTGATTATTTTATATTTATAGTAAGTCATAAAATCAGAACATTTAAATTCTCCAATTTTTTCTTCTTTTAAAACACTGCTTTTGTTATTCTTGTTTATTTGCATTTCCTTAAAAATTTTAGATTCAGCTTGTCAACTTCTGCAAAAACATGCTGGGATTTTGATTGGAATTTCATTGAAATTACAAATTTGGAGAAAATGTTTCTTAACAATACGCACATAATTGCATATAATTAGTAAATCACAGCATTAACATTGGTATGATACTATTAACTAATTCCCAGACCTTATTCAAATTTCATCAATTGCTCTACTAATGTCTTCTTTCTGGACCATGATGCAACCCAGGGTCACACTTTGAAGTCAATTGTCATGTCTCCTTTGTCTCTCTTATTCTGTAAGAGCCCTCAGTCTTTGTCATTGATGTCCTTGACACATTTGAAGAATGCTGGCCAATTATTTTGTATGCTATCTCTTGATTTTGGTTTGTCTAATGTCTCTTCACAATAAATTTGGGTTATTCATTTTCAGAAAGGAAATTATAGAAGAAATTCTGTATTCTTCTTAGCATGTTATATTAGGAGGTTGAAGTTGTCTGTGTCTTGTTACTGGTGATATTAACTCTATCACTTGGTTAAGATTATATTTGCCATTTTATCCACCATAAAGTTACTCTTTTTTTTTTTTTTAAATTAAGTATGTTGTGGGGGATATATTTCTTCAGGTTAGATGTCTTCTATTAATGTTTTCAAATTTACTGACCCTTTTATTTCTATTTCTCTTAAGCCTTCCCAGTGGATTTTTTAAAACAAGTATTGCTATTTTCAGCTCTAAAATTTCCAGTTTTCAATATTTGCAGAGATACCTTATGTTTTCATTTATGATGTCTAATTTTCTTTATGTCACATAATTATAATAACTTCTTTAAAGTGCAGCCTAAAAATCCCAACATCTGCTAACTTCGCGGTTGGCATCTGTTTATAGTCTTTTCCCTTGAGACATTTCCTCTGGCTATTTATATGTGAATAATATCGGACTGTATCTTGGACATTCTGAATATTAGGTTGTGGAGAATCTGGATTCTGTTATATTGTTCCAAAAAGTGTTGGTGCTTTTGTTTTAGCAGGCAATTAACTCAAAGTGCAAACAGGCATGACTGTCTTGGCTGGCAGCTTGGATCTCAGATCACATCCTTAAACCACATCTGTGAGCTGCTTTCCATTTGTTCCATTCAATATGTGGTTTAGTGGTTAGCCAGAGACTTGGGTTGAGTTTAAGCACAAAAATTGGGTTCTTTCTCTGGCTTTCTCCTTTCTATTCTGCTCTCACACTCTGGTAACTCCAGTTGCTCTGTGCTTCTTGCCTTATTTCCTTCAGCCAGTAAGTCAGTGGGCTTTCTATTAGTATTTGAACCATTTCTATACCACTGCCACTGTGACTGAGGCTGCCCTCAGGGCAAAACTGAGAATAAAATAAAATAAAATAAAATAAAATAAAAAAGAATTCAGTCTGTTCTGATTTCTTTCCCCAAGTTTGGCTCTGCTCCAGAATTTGCCTATCATGTATCAGTCTCCAGATTCTCAGGTAGTTATGTTTGTAATTGTATCAGTTTATAGATATTATTTCTAGGAGGATTGCTATGTTCGATGATCATTTCTCCATTAACATGAATATTTAAGAGATGAATTGGAAACTGGATTTTGAATGGTGAAAAGATGTCCTAAAAATTATAGTGACTATGAAGAATAAAATACTTGAGAAAAAGACTTTTAGACAAACTTCACTTATATAATAAAGTAGATTCCTCTGGGGAACTCCTGACTCATAATGATCTATTTAATTTCTCCCACTTACTTCAAACCTTGTCATATCCATAATATTAGCATGTTACAGCCATATTTATACAATGACACCTTGAATCCTTGGCCAGAATTAATTGAGAAATGATTGAACACCCACCTGGTCTGGGCCCAAATCACTTCCTTGAGAATTAGGATTTAGGACCAAGGGAGTCCATCTCTCCAATATGGCTTAAATTCTACCATATACTATACAATGATGTCTCTGTTCTTCTGCCATTGTGTAAATTGAGTTGAAAGAAAAATACCATTATGCCAAAACAAACAAACAAACAAAAACAAACAAAAAATTCCACAACACAGAGATAAAGTAAATGCACAGAGAGAAGCAGAATCAAGAAGTAGTGAGAAGTTGGTCCTAGTGGCCAATAATCTTCTAGTGCTCCTTCAGTCCTACCTGATATTTGGCTACATTATTATTTTTTAAATTAAATTTACTGGGGCGACATTGGTTAATAAAATTATGTAGGTTTCAAGTGTACAATTCTGTAGTACATCCTTTGCATATTGCGTTGCATGCTCACCACCCAAAGTCAACTTTCATTCCATCACCATACATTTGACCCCCTTTACTTTAACTACTATTAGTAATCCTTATGTCCTAATGAGGAATCTCCTCTTTTTCCTTAAACTGGCTTTCGTAATTTGCAACTTTAAGAATTCTGATTAATCCATACACTTTCCATATTACAAGCATTATGAGAAAAATTACATAATTCTAGTGATGGGTATACACAAAACCAATGTGTCAGAGGATGTTAAAGTTGCAGGAAATAGTCTAAAACTTTTTGGTCTTTAAAGTGAGATAATACTTAAAGTATTATGTTAAAGTCACCATATAGGTTTTAGGCAAAGATCCTAACAGTTAACTTGAATGTAATCAAAAGAAAATATACATAAAATTTTTTATAAGTTGTGGATTTTTTCTCTTTATTTAAGTAAATGCTAAAGAAGATAACATTCTTAGTTATAAACTCTGTAAAAGCAATATATCTGTCCTGCTCCAGTGCTCATTCCCCACCTGTGGGTCGATCCTATTACTATAATTAAGTTTTTGCTTAATCAATTTTATTTCTGTACTTAATAAAAAGAGGCAATTTTTCTAGATGTTCTGTTTTACCAATTATATAACCACTAAGAAGGCAAAAGTTAAAATAATATGATTTGGACATGAATTACTCTGTAACAGAAGGACATAATGAGCCAGATGAAAAATCAGAGCCAGTCTCCCCAGACCCCCAAATAAATAAATAAATCTCAGCGAAAGCAAATCTTGGGATCCTTTGGATTTGTCAAACATTTCATGGATCTTCCAAAACATTTTGGCAGGATAATTCCCTAAAGTGATTCATTATCCATCAATTCATATTTCAATGTCACTTAATATTTGTTGAATATTCACAACATGCTAGCATTGCACAGCTGCTGAGAACATGCTTCTCTGTCTCTCAACCTCACACTGCATGTTTTTTTAAAGATAAAAAATAACATTTTAAAATTTGTCGAGAGGATAGGAGAAAATTGGCCTAAAAACAAATCAGCATACACACCCTTGAATAATTAATCTTCATACCCTTATTAGGAATATATTATTGGTTCTGAAAGCACAAAAGTGTGCCTCTTATTTCTGTTTATATATTCCTCCATTTTATTTATATATAAATTTATGTACATATGTTTGTATATATCTAGAAATCTAAATTTTAATTTTGATATTACTTTTAAGGATCTGTATACTTTGCTATTACTCCTAAAAAATTTGTTTTATTTACAATCTAATTTTTAGTCACAACCTAATTTTTGAATCTCTATTTAGGTATATGGGTAGTTCCATTTCTTAACAAATGCTGAAATTTCCTCTTTGTATTTACTTTCTAATTTGAAAATTATTACATGTGTACTTCTATATATGGTTTTTGGCTCTCATAAGGATTCTCTTATTTTCCATTTGCCTCATAAATCAGCAAGCTTCACTCCCTCACTTTATTCAAGTATCTGCTTAGAGAAGACTTCTCAGATCACGTTGTGGAAAACAACGTATTCACAACTCCTGGCCACATTCTTGATTCTTGTATTTTGCTTTATTTTTCCCCCGGATATATTGGATTGCTTTAATTTTTTTTTTAATTATCCCTTTCTACCCACTATAACATAAAACCCATAGAACAGGGGTTTTGTTTTTATTTTTTTCTGTACCTACATAAATTAGAACAGTGTGGAGCATCTGTAGGGCTTCAGAAATATCAGTGAAATAATGAATTAATTCTTGAAGAAAAAGTATGATTTTCCTCTTTATTCAAATCTTAATTTCAAAATAAAACTCAATCAATTCAGGCTATGTGCTGTCTTCCACTTTCACTTTTTCATCTCATTTGAATTTAAGATTTACCCCTTTTGCCTGATCTTCCCTCTGTCCTGAGGGAAGAACATCTCTTGGCTTTTTTTTTTTTTTTGGTGGAGTTCTTCCTTAATCATTTTTTTTCTTTATACAATTTTCTTCATCAATATTTTTTATAAACAATACATATGTTGAGTGTTGAGAATATAAGGTAAATATAATGAATTTCCTTGCAAAAATATTTAGGTGCTCATATACTAATTTTAGTCCAGTTTCTCTAATATTTTGATGAATTATAAAAGACTCCAATTAAGATTAAATACAAAAAATTTTTAAAATACTCATAATTATCTTTTGATTTGAATGAATATTAATGTTTTGTTATATTCATTGACCTAAAAGATAAAAAGGGATATAACAATATCATTAGCTATTATGTGATGTCATTATTTTTTCATAATAAAAGTAGAGGCTCAAAAAGAGCATGAAATGCTACAAGAAGGCTAGGATATTGACATTGGGAAAAATAAATAAATTTGTTTATTTGTCATGATTTTGTGAGATACAGCTGATTTAGTACAGCTCCAAAAAAACCCATTTGCTATTTTTTCTACTTTGAAATAATAGACGGCTACTTCCCCACTAAACAAGAGGAAATTATGCTGTGGCATCTGGTTGTTTTTAAATTTTTTTTCAAATAAAATATTATGTATTTCAGTCCAAAGTTTTCTTAAAATGCTGTATTTATCAGTGCACTTCACAGTGCCTAGCATATTTGAAATTAATATTAAAAGAAAACAATAGTGATGAGCATCATAATTATTCAGTAATAGCCCAAACAGCTGCCTGGCTTTCTCTTTTGTTCTTGGTTGAAATTTCTGCTCATATTTTTAAAGAAAGTGTGGAAAATAACCTTTTGATTGAAGTTGGGTGTGTTTTCTGAAGGTAGGAATATAAATTATATTAGCTGGCAGTTTAAAAACAGATTTTCACTGTTTTCTCAAAGGAGCATTGAAGAATAATAAAAAGATTATGGTAATAATATCAACATGTTTTTGTTTTTCTGAGAAAAAAGTACTGTTTCCCAACAAGAAATTTAAGGTGATGTTAATTTTATTGTTATCTGCATAGACATCTGGCTATTTTTTCTATTAATTTCTTAACCTGAAAATCTATGTAATAAGTGATAATTTGACTACAAGTAAATATTGATGCTGTTTACTCTCATAACATCTTATGTGTATCCATATCTCAGAAGCTTCTTTGAATTGCACTGGCCTTTTATAGGTTTCCTTCTCATTAGATCATGTATTCTTTCACAGAGAACAAAGTTCATGGTCACATAGCTTTTCACACCAAGCATCAAAACAGAATATATATTATGGAGTCACTATGTTCACTGAAACAGCATGCTGGACGAGATATATGTTTCTTCCTAGATACCTAACTAATAAGTGACTGGAGTTAAATTAAGTTGTTTTTTTTTTTCTCAGAAATTTAACCAATGTTTAAGTTTCTCCAAGATATTTGTGAGCATATCCAACTGTTTATATCTCTGTGATGATGTTTCCCAAATAACATAAACATTTTCTATCCAGAGTACTCTGAATATAACCCAAACAAATAATTTGGGAATTAGTTTTCTCTTTATTTGTATGATGCAGTACTAGAAAGAGTGTTGAGCTGGGAGTTTAAAAAAATGTATTTTCTACCTTCTCTTCTGCTAATCTGTTGTGTAGTTGTGTGAATTTATTAAACTTCTTGAAGCTCTGGAAAATGAAAAGTATAGTTTATGTTGTCTCTATCGTCTTGTTCTTACAGTCTGGAAAATTAAAAGGATAGTTTATGTTGTCTTTATTGTCTTGTTCAGTTTAAACATCTCAAGTTCAAATTTCAATTATCAGTTATCTGCAATAAACTGATGCACTTGAACTCTTACCACTTCATTGCAATAGATTAGTATTCATGCCCTTACTATCTCTCTCTGATAAAATAACCTTATTATAACCTTAGAAACCACTGTCTTCTATAGATGATGATAATGATAATTATAACAATAACAACAACAGTAATAATAATAATAAATTACCTCAGTCTGTATCTCATTTTGTTCCTATAAATTATACCTATTTGGCTTTGCAAAATTAAACAGGGTAATTCTACCCATGATTGCAGGCAAAAGCTTAAAAACAAACACCCAATGTTAAATATTAAGAGCCACTATTTATTGAGTGCTTAACTGGTAAGGACTGTGAGCTGACTTTGATATTTTTACCTTCGAAATTACCTCACAAATAGTTCAAGATTAGTATTAGCATTCCTAAAGGGTCAGAGATGTACAATAAATCATCTACATTTCCAAAGCTGTACATCTAAAAACCTGTTGAAGCAGGGATTAAATCTAGCTGTTTTTCTTAAATTGAAAAAAAAAATATTAGGCTTAAATCTAAAAACATGTGTGCAACACAAGCAACTGGAAGCCTAGAATAAGTGATATGTTTACCAAAGTATCACATAAATCACAAGTGAAAAGGAGTCATTCAAATTTTAAATATGAAACCTGAAAGCCTCTAAAATGTTAATTTTGACAGGGTCAGAACAAATATTTTCTCCAGCCTTTATTGTTGTTGTTATTATTATTATTATTATTATTATTATTATTATTAGTAGTAGTAGTAGTAGTAGTATGTCTTTATTATTACATACACCAAAATGCTGTCACATATGCCACTCATATTTTCACCTTCCATTTTGGGGCTTTTTAGAAGTACAAAGTGTCTTTCATGTACATCTTTGAACAAACCCCTTTTATAAGATACTTATTTTTTAGCCTATTATTCCTGACAGATACTGAGGTAGCCTCAATCACCTTTATAAAATGTTTTATTTCTATATAAATATATATAGAAACACAAAATTTATTTTTTATTATTTTTATTTTATTATTTTTATTTTTATTTTTATTGGGGTAACATTAGCTAATACAATTATGTAATTTTCAGGTGTACATTATAATTTGACATCTGTATATTTTATTGTGTGTTTACCACCCAAAGTCCAGTTTGCTTCAGCTACCATATATTTGATCCCCTTTATCCCCTTCTCCCTCCCCTTACCCCCTACATTGGACCCCCTTTACTCCATCTACCTCTCTGCTCTTCCCCCACCTCCTACCCTCTGATAACCTCTAGTCTATAGTCCATGTCCATGAGTCTCTGTTTGTTTGTCCTGTTCATTTGTTGCTTTCAAGTTTATGTCCCAAATATAAGTAATATCATGTAATTTTCAACTTTTTCTGTCTGGCTTATTTCACTTAGTATGATTATCTTGAGGTCCATCCATGTTGTTGCAAATGGCAGTATTTCATCTCTTCTTATAGCTGAGTAATATTCCATTGTATATATGTACCACAGCTTCTTTAGCCAATCATCTATCATAGGACACTTCGATTGCTTCCATGTCCTGGCCACTGTGAATAATGCTGCTATGAACATTGGTATAAAATTTTTTAAAAGATAAAGAGATCAAAGATCATTCTTCATTGTTTTTTTTATCTTTTTCGCTAATCATCTTTTAAGCAATAATTCAGATAAACATTTTCAACTAGGAATCACATGTCATATTTCAAATGGTTATTTTGTTTATATTTTATGGCTTGTTTCCATCCAAAAATTAGTGGTTGGCCCAAATCATTCTGGAAGGTATTTCTTAATAAGATTGAAAAGTGCTTATGTTTAATTTTATGATGTAACAATTGATTAAAACTACTGCACTGAGTAGCACCAGCAAAATATTTTGATGACTTCACATAAACTGCAGCATGGAAGGGGATATCAGGTGTTCCAGAGATATGAGAATGTTTAATTTAAAATTTTGTAATGGATTGGATATTAAAGATGAGAAAAAAGAAAAATTCAAGGATGAATATTGGGTTTCTCATCTGTGTAAGTGAATGCATGTTGTTGTCCTTCAGAAATTAAAGATATGGAAGAGGACCAGATTGAGAGCAGGGAAGAAAGAAATCATGAAAATAAAATATTTCTATTTTTTTTTGGCATTTGACTTTCCCCCCAATTTTCTTATTCTGATAAAATACATATAACATAAAATTTACTGTCAACTATTTTTAGGTATCCAGTTCAGTTATATTAAATATGTTCATAACATTGTACAATCATTACCACCATCCATATCTGTAACTCTTTTTATCTTGAAAACCTGAAACTTTGTATCCATTAAACAATAACTCCGCATTTCTCCCTCCCCCTAACCCCTGGCAATCACCATTCTACTTTCTGGCCTATGATTTTGACTGTTTTAAGTACCTCGTGTAAGTGGAATCATACAGTATTTATCTTTTTAGTGACTGGCTGTTTTCACTTAGTATAGTGTCCTCAAGATTCACCCATGTTGTAGCATTTGTCAAAATCTTTTTTCTTTTTAAGGTTGAATAATATTCCATTGTATATATGTACTACATTTTGTTTATTTATTCATCCAGTGATAGACAGTTGGGTTACTTCCATTTTAGCTACTGTGAATAATGCTGCTATAAACATGGTTGTATGAAACACACTGAGAAACAAACTAGAAACAAACTGAGACAAGAAATCATATGCAGCACATAAATTGGTGAGTGGTCTCAGAATGTATATCTGTAAGTGTAAAATGAATGGAGAAAATAGGCGTGAGCAAAGGGAAAAGCTGGCTCATAAGCCTATAGAGATCTCTGGATATGGTTGACCCTTCAGAATTTTCCAGATTAAAGTTGGAGAGGCTAAGCATTTATATTCCCACATCAGCCAGTCATTGGCTGTGGACTCTGCCCTGGAATGGAAGCATGACTTGGTACATGGTAGTGCCCTGCAGCCCAGAGCAACTACCAGTAAGGGACATGGTTGTGAGTCATCAGAAGTGCCCTGATGACTCATAAGTATCATCCACTATGTGTGATAATGAAGAAGATGATGGTGATGTTGACGATGATTATAAAAAAAAAAATAGCTAACACTTACATGGCACTTTGATGTACCAATACTATTCTAAGATCTTTTCATTTAATCCTGATAACAACTGAGGTATGTACCACTATTATCTCCACTTCTTGGAGAAACTGAGGCACAGAGATTTTGAGCAAGACATCTTAAGCTCACAACAGTATTAAGTGATAGAGCCAGCATTTAACCCCAGGAAGTGGTAATAGATTCAGTAAAAAAAAAAAAAAAAAAACAAGGAAGGGTGCATAGGGTATAAAATATGAACCCATTTGTATCAAAAGCATACGAGTGTGTATAGGTGCAAATACATATTTAGGTTAGCAACTATAATAAATATGTGAAATATAAACATTTAAAAAGTATGGGATGTATATACACATATATTCTGGAATACCACTTTGTAACTAGTTACTATTAAAGATGAACTGGGGAGACTGAAGTAAAGGGATATTTTTGCTTATTCACCTTTGAAATTAAAAAAATAATAATTATTTTATCTTTGTAAAGAATCAGTCAAAACAATTATTTGACTCTCCAAATTTAGATTGTATCTGTCACTTGGCTACTAATGCAACCTTCCCTCTGAGTTAATCCAGGGCAGAGATATTTTTCAAATGTTGAAAAATTTTTTTATATCAATTGCCCCCAAATTTTATACTTGATTCTAACCTTTCTTTTTTTCCATTTTATCAGACATTCTTATTTTAACTCCAAGTTTTCTACACATAGGGATTTTATTTTTTTGTGAGATCCTATGTTTACTGCATGATTTACTGTCACTAGTTTTCATTTTTCCTTCTGAGCTAATCTGTTCATGAATATAGGTCATGTGGATTTAACATCTTTAGCAATGAGAAGATCCATTGCAACGCTGTCATGATCTTGTCTCTGTGGAATTTGTGTATATTTTGAATGACTGCACCTGCCCACAGCAGGGGTGAGGGACATCTTTGCAGGAGCTTTGGGTTATTACTCATGACTCTGCAGGAGGAGAAGGGCTAAGGGGAGTTGTCAAAGGAACAGAAGAATATGTGGCATCTTTCTGTGGTTAGGGGCTGGCAGAGAGTGTACAATCCATTGACAAATTCAAATGTCCACGTAACTAGAAATCTCTGAACTTAGTACTTAGCTATTTGACCTTGCTGACACCTCATTATTGCAGGCTCCTGTCTTTAAAAATTATGTGCATTTTGTGTCTATGATCACACTCTTCTCTTTTTTTCTTACTTAACTCTTTATTTCCTGTCCTCTGTGCTTCAAACTAAGCCCTTAATTTCCCTATATAGAAAGGTAATGATCTGTTGCCAAACTATCTCAGAAAAGGAAATGACAAGGCAGACCAGCTGGAAGTAGAGGAGAAGAATATGAGAGTCTATGATTGACTTCGAAGGCAGAAAAAAATGCCAAACCTTTAATTTAACTTAATACCTGTCATTGGGGTTTTAAAGGTTGTAACAATAATTAATCACTTCTTACATAGAAGTCTGTTTATTTTATAGATGAGAAAAGAGATGTAGAAATATTAACCAAGTATCTAATAACCACACAATCCTACAAGGAAGAAGTTTTGTAATCTGGAGCATACATGAAATAGAATTGAGAGCTGGCATAGCAATTGATAAGGTCTGGCTCTCAGAGTAACCTTTGTTGTCTAGGATACATAGGCCACTGAGGCAGAGAGTCCAGTGTCCTGGAGGATCCTGGAGCCTGAAACGCCATTTAAGTTCATCCTTGGGGTCACAGGCTTGTTTGTTTGTCCATACTCTTTTGGAAATTTCTGGTTGACAATCAAATTGGGCCACATTTTTCCAGATTTAGTCCTAATGTTAAAGAAAGCATGCTATTCCACACCAAATCTTTCCAACTATGCAATGGAAAGTACCTTTTTATATTGGGAATTCAATCTTTGGGAGTGGGGCACAGAGGGAGAGAGAGGGGGAGAGGGAGGGAGGGAGTGAGAGAGAGAGAGAGAAAGAGTGGAAGAGGGTGAGCGAGAGGGAAGGAGAGAGAATGAGGGAGGGAGAGACAGGGAGAGAGAGGGAGAGACAGAGAGAGAGAGAGAGAGAGAGAGAGAGAGAGAGAGAGAGATTTTTGGTTCATGGACAGTTCATTCTCAGAATGTCCCCTTTAAAAAAGGGACATGAAAATCATCTAAGGAGCTCTTTAAACTACACATGAGTGAGCTCTATACTCTTTGGACAACGTTTCTCAATCCTAGCTGTATGTTAGACTCTCTCAGAGAGTTCTAAGATAATACCTACAGTATGGCCAGGCCCCACCCTAGACAAATTAAATCAAATTCTCTAGGGATGAGATCCAAACATTAGTATTTAATATTAAAAAAATTCTTATGTGCAACTAGAGTTGAGAATTTGAGACTCACTTCCTGGAGGAACATGTGCTCTTCTCCCACATTCTCCACGAAAAATTCCAGGCATTTTGAGCCATCATCACTATTTGAAGACAGTTGAGGCAGAAAGATCTGAGAACCATCATTCTCACTGTTTCTTTAAGGACAGGGCAAGAGCCTTACTTAGACCCGGAGATAGAATAAAAAATATAATTTACCTCATTATCACTATTATTTCAAAAGCAATATTAATGAATAATTATTTCTCCCGCAGTTGTCAGATATAGAATAAGTATTTCCTCATTGTATTTTATTATCTAGATGCATTTTTGTGATAAAGTGGTATCTTTACAAGTAAGTGATAATTTTAGTTTCTTGAGGTTATAATATCACTATTGAAATTAATACAAATTTTAAAATTACAAAGAATTTAAAGCATAAACAGAAACATAAAAACTATGCTGTTTTTCAATTTATAGAAAATGGGACATCCGCACAGTTTGAATTTATGGTCTCATATAAAATAAGATTATTTAAGAATTACCTTTTCATATTATGTTGAAGGATCTCATAATGTAGAGAAACTACTTTGTACAAATACATGCTAATAGCTATTAGTTTGCTCAAATGAGTTTTATCCTTATAGATATTTTCGAAAAACTTAAAATTGGAAAATATATTTTTAAAATTTTAGAATAGAAAATCATCATAAAATAATAATTATGTATTATGGATGTTATTTTTTTGTTCCATATTTTTAAAGTAGGATTTGGACTTCTTCCTCTTATGCGATCCCATCTATACCATATATGTGATATATATTATATTATTTAATATATAATATACGATATTATATATAACATATTGGAACTGTATGTATATAGTTGTTATATAGTTTTAGATGTGATTATATATAGTTCTCTCTCTATATATAATTCTAAGTATATATGTATAGTTCCTTTTGTGATATAATTTATGGTCCTTTGATAAGAGGAACTAACACAAAACTTTGATTTCAAACTAAGTCACATGGCTAGGTAGTCAGGATATCAGAAACCATTTTATTGGTCCAGATATTGGGAGGTGCGGTGTAGTCTTGGAGCTGACAGATGTTGTAGCAACATCTTCCTGATTTCACATGCACTTTGCTGCGTTATAGCTTCTGGATTGTGTCAGGGACTGTAGCTCCCTTGATGGTCCAATTCTGCGATGTAGCTTCATGAATGGTTCCTAGAAACTCAAACAAAGTTGGTTCTTCAGCCCTTCTAATGATCCTGTGTCACATTTAATGACCTTAAGCAAATCTCTTCTGGTTATAATAGGTAGAGTAGATTCTCTTCTCTGCAACTGAATATTGACTGATACAAATATAACGAACAGTCAGGGAAAGGCAGAAAAACTCACTTTATGTGTCCACAAAGTACCAATATTTGATTCTTCAACCTTATAACTCCA
The DNA here is from genome assembly GCA_028627145.1 of Eidolon dupreanum. Lineage (NCBI taxonomy): Eukaryota > Metazoa > Chordata > Mammalia > Chiroptera > Pteropodidae > Eidolon > Eidolon dupreanum. Next base: position 15,233,484 of record CM053507.1, read on the forward strand.
TCCTCAGACCCGAAATGATGCCTGTGTGAACAATATGGCACATTACTGTACTGTTATTTATATCATATCACAAATTACAAAAACAAGTTGCTACTTTCTTCTCTCTTTTTATTGTCCTCTACTGAGAAACCAGCTGGCCCTATGCACATCCAAGAGAAGTGAAATTCTTTTACTCGCTCAAGAAAAGTTCACAGAGTATAAAATCCTATTTATTAGACTGTGAGAGAATGTAATACAAATTTAAAAACCATTTTATTTGCATTTGTATATTAAATTGTATTGGTATATGATATAATAGTAATAGTTATGTTTTACAAAAGAGATTCTACAATGCTATTCTGTCTTTGTAATTCTGAAAAAAGGGTAATTATGGATAATGACCTAGCATGTTCATCTATAATATCTTTCCCTTTTTTTATTAGAGTATTATAATTTTTCCAAATTTGTTTTATTATTTTTATTTTTCAAATTTAACACAATCTCTCCATCTGTCCTTCTATCTTTATTTTCTTTTCACAATCATTTTGTTCTCATTTCAGCTTTGGGATTCTTTCTTATCCTTTATGTCTCTTTTGCTTGATTGTTTAATCAATCAACACGTATTTGTTGAGCACCCATTGCCTGCTGAGCGCTGCACTGGGTTCTGAGAATAAAGCATTAATTTTCTACTTTATTGTGGCTCTCAGTGTAGTGGGTCCGGGAGATTAAAAAAAAAAGCATAAAAATAAATATCAGTTATACCTCACATAAAGATAGGAAAAAAAATTGGTTTAGTTGCTTTGTAATTTTACTAACTTCGAAATTGCAATCATTCTTAAATGGAACTATGTTCTACTTTTAATCAGTAATAAATTGCTTATTTGGGAAAATCTACCTCTTTTACCTATGAATTTTCTCAACTATGATACATTAAATGGGTACTCTGTCTACCAAAAAATGTGAAATGGATTTTATACTCTTTTCAATATACCCATTCAAATATTTAGTGGAATTATTTGCTTATCAATTTATCATTTAATTAGAAGTTTATCTCTATGATATGCTGTGTGATCAGGGGTTCATCATTCTATTAAAGACAGACAAGCTATTAGCAAGTATCAACATAAGGTCAACAGATGAAAATCATGGTTTGCTGCCTCCCCGAAGAACCCATCTCAGCTTGAGGAGGAATAGTGAACAGGACTAACTAAAGTATTTAACAAATTTATTATTATACCTTTTTAACCAGAGGTCTTCATACCTGAAAATCTTGTTAAAAGATACAATTGCCTAGCCATACAAGGACTGCATGAGAATCTTCTCTTTAAAAAAAAAAATTGATATATTGTCATAAAAATAAATCTCCCCTTGGGTGTTACCGCCAAACTTAATTTCCTTTTCCTTGTTTCACGTCTCCATGTGATATAACTACTTTCACCAGTTTAGAATGTAAGCTCTCAATACTTTTTCTTGGGGTTTACATGAATATTTTACCTATAGAGTACTATGGGGATTTTTTTCATTCTAAAAAAAAATAATGTTAATGTAATAAATCTAACAAGTTTTAATCTGTATTCTATAGCATAAATGTTTCATAGTCCTCTGTTGAGGACTTGTAGGAGTTTTTTCCTTTCAGTTTATTGCTTTTACAAATAATCATGAAATAAACATCTTTGTATATGTCTCTAGGTGCAAATATGCAAGTTTCCCTCCAGAGCATAAGATGAATTAAATATGAGGTGTTACAGAGTTTTGGTTTGGTGGTATCTGGTTAATTTTAAGGGATAATATCAAATAGTTCCCAAAGTGGCTGTGTCAATTTATTTTCTCATCAGCAATGTATAGAGGCCTATTTTCTCTACAAGTTTCTGTAAGACTTGATGTTAGCAAACTTTTAAAGGGTCTTGTTAATTTAGTTTACATAGGCCAGATTACCAGGATGTATTAGCATATTTTCATGTGTTGAGTACTTTTGCTTTTTTGTGACTTCCATGTTAATACACTTGATTCATTTTTATGTTTGGCCCTTTGCCATGTTCATACCAATTTGTAGGACATTTTAAGAACTGTTCAGTTTAGCGTGTGATCTCTGGACCTGTGCTGCTCCACTGATGGTTTATTATGGCCCACAAACAGGTAGAGAAATTAAAAGTAAGTGGACTGAGTTAATTTTATGGTTATTTTATCTTACTTAAGAAAAATACATTTTATATGTCCTTTTAATTTTATTTTCCTGGTAATTTATTTTTATTGTATTCTATAAATGTATTGGTGTGCCAAGGATTTAAAGTAGAAAAAAAAGGCTCTCCATCAGAGAGTTTGAAAAGTACTGCTTTTGATATTTTAGCATCACAACCATTGCAAATATTGTCCCTTGTCTTTGCTTATTATTTAGCTTTATTAGTGACATATTAGTGGAACTCATACTATTGATTTTTGTTTAGTCAATATATCAATTAATTTTTAAATTTTTTGCTTTTTATCTTATTTACCCTAGCCTACATTCAAGAAAGCATTGTTCTATATTTTCTTATAAAACTATAGGAGTTTGTTTTGTATTTTTCTTAAATCCATCTAAAATTTATTTTTGTCAAGAGTCTGAGGTGAGATTAACTTATTTGTCTAAATAGTTTGCTAATTTTCCATTCTTCAATGATTTGAAACACCATCATTTTTCCAATAATATTTAATTATATGTATGGGTCCCTTTCTGAATATTCTATTTAGTTTTACAGGTTTTGTTGTCTATTCTTACATCAATACCACAGTTCTTTTAAAAATATGCTTTCATATCTTTTGACATTTAGTAGGACAATCTTCTGTTTGTTCGTCTTCAGATATATATTAGATATTTTTGCAAATTTTTCTTTTACACAAAATTTAGAATCAGGTGCAAAATTCTATAAAATCCTGCTGGATAATGATTTACATTACATAGACTTTTTATATTAATTGGGAAAAAACTATGTTCAGACATTATCGATAAAGATATTAAATCTCTATTCAGGAATGATTATGGCATTCTATGTACTTCTATAATTTTCTCTTTAGAAGCCACAATATTCTCTTATGACTTAAAATCTTTATTCTCTCTGTAAATATACTTTTTTCATTCTTAATAAATAAATATTTTATTAAACTTTCTCTTATTTTTTTGATCAGTCATATAATATTTTTGTTATTAATCTAAATCTTTTCATATAATCCAGTTTTACTTTTGTTGGTCATCTTTGAATTTTTAATTTCATGAATTTCAACATATCTTTTTATTTTGTTTTTGAGAATCTACCCCGAGTTTTTTCTGCTGTCATAAGTTGAATACTTATTTTTCTTGTAAGGTGTATTCCTAAGTACTTTATTTTTCTCGTTATTACCATGGAAGTGATTGTTCTGTCTTATACTGGCAAAATGTAGGCAAGCTATCGATATTTATAAATTGTACTTTAATCCTCATAATGCTAAACTCACTTATTGGTTCTAACTATTTTAAATATGGTAGTTTTTCTCTTATGTATATTAATAATATTTAAAATTTTTCTTTTTAATCTTATTTCTTTTCTTATTACATTGGATAAGACTGTTAGTATAGTGATGGGATGTAGCTGTGAAATTATAACCCTGTTTCTGACTTTAATAAGAAAATGTGTAATGTTTTTCATTAGCTGTTTCAGGCTCATATAATACGCTTCTTGGACTTCCAAAGAATATGCACTATCAGAGTAAGAAAGTATTATCTTCCTAGTTTGCTAGGAGGATTTTCTTTATTTTGGCTTTTTCACTTGTGAGATTATTAAATTTTATTTTTTCTTTAATAGTAAATATAACTTATATGCATGAAATAATTACTTTTTGAACCTTCCTTTGTGAGTTTGTATATGATCTTTTTTTGTAAGTATTTTACATGTGTTTCAACTAAATGTGTATTGCCTTTTGAATGCTGTATTGTTTACTTTCTATGTTATTGAAATACTCCCTTGTCTTATGATTGTAAAACATTAATTTCCCCTTTAGTTAGGTTCAAAAAGTTTCACAACTGTTAAATCTTTTTTTGTGCATGGATCATTTCTTTTTCAACATGAAATATCTCACTTTGTATTTTCTAATGATTTTAACCTTAAATTTTAGTTTTCTGACATTAATGATGCTACATCGTTATTATATAAGCTTACAAAGCAAACCTCAACTCAATAAATCAATTCTATGAGAAGCATTACCAGTGTAGTACTCAGACCTCAGAAAATGTTAAGTCCTGGTGATTGATTATACATGAAAGGATGTAAGAAAAAGAAAAAGTATGAGAAAAGTTGGATTACTGAAATGTAAAATACCATTTTCAGGGACAATTGAAGGGGAACTAATGGGTTTAGTTTTGTTGATATTAAAATTATGACAAAGATATTTCTGTTAGGCCTTTGCCAAAGGAGTTTTAGAACTAAAGTTCACCCAGAAAAAACTCACATTATAATTTCTTGAATTATTTTTGAGAATTCATCAATCATCCAAGAATTCAACAATCCATTTTTTTCCCCCTCCACCTTTATTTCTTCAGCATTTAAATAAAGTGTCTGCAATGCAGTAGGACAATGTTAGCTTGACCTGTCCAATTTATACCTAGTCTTATTAGTACCACTTTCCTTAATAATACACCCCTGCTCTACTTGGTCTAAGCACCACGAGAATTAGGGGAGTTTACTAAAAGTATTTCATGGTCTTCAGTAAAGCAGCCTTCATAGCTTTTAATACAGCAAAGAGATCTAAGAGAGAATGTAGATGGAGATAAAGCAGGAACAGAAACCAGATGGCAGTATGTATGAAACTGGAAAAAGAAAACATATGCTTTGGATGTAAAGTCTCTCAAATAAATTTGTCAGCAAATAATTCTATCAGCAAGAGGAAGGTAGCTGTTGGAAGCCACAGGTCAAGTGGCGTTTGTTTCCAAGGAAAATAGTGATGGTACGAATAGTGCTGAACTCACACTATGAAGTTAGAAATCAAAAACATGGGGACAGAATTTGTAAATGTGTAAATGGAAGAATGATTTAAATAGAGGATATAGAGAGAAGAGCAGAAAGTAAGGATTAGACCTTAGGAATAGGAAAAAAAAATTATTCAAGGTGAGAGAAGAAAAGCAGAGAGGTGCGTGGAGAACCAGGATAATTTAAATACCCCTGAGATTGGAAACCTCTGGCATTCACGTCATTAGAGAAAACAAATTATTTGATATGTGTTGTGGGCAGATGTAACTCTCAGGGTCTGACAAAATTCTAACAGTCTCCCACTTCACTTTCTTTATTCCCTTTCAACTTAGAGTCCCCAGACACAGCCCTTACACACATACTCAGTGCCCCAATAGTAGTTCTGCTCATCCAGGTCTATTTTTCATCTCCTCATGCATCTGAGTCAACCTCCAGACAAGGAGGAGCCCTTAGCCCAGAGCGAGCTCTAGTTCAATGTTTTTGGAGTCTAGGCCAAGATCAGGGGAAAGGCCACTCTGTGGGGATTAAAGCTAATCAAATGAGAAGAGCCTTACAGGGGAGTAAGTCACAGACTGGCCAACTCAGTCACTGTTCAGAAGAGGCCATTCAAAGAGAATTTAAAAAGCCAGAAGAGAGAATCTTTCAATGTATGGGGCTAAAGAAAGACTCTGAGTAAAAAAAAAAAAACAAAAAAAAAAAAACCAGGACTAGTTGTTTTGTAAAAGGCACTTCAGGCCTGAAGCATGGGCATGTAAGGAGTTGCTAAAAGTTTAGAATCTGACTTGTTTCCCTGCTGTTTTTCTTGCTCCAGAATGGTTTTTTTCAACCCTGCTCCTCCCTAATGATCTCAGCTTTGTATTAGGAAAAAGCAAAAAAAGAAAAACGTAGGATTACCTGGTTAAATTTTGTGATGGACTTAACTTCTCTAACGAGTAATTTGTAAGTTTAAAAGGAGTGGGTATTTTTTTTTATTTTATCTTAAAAAACAAACAAACAAACAAACAAACAAAAAACTCAAAGGAATCTCTAATCAGTAGAACGTGTTGGAGGAAGTGAGCAAAACTCTGACCTGAATGTTGGTAAATTAGACCAGTTAACTTGTGGCTTCAGTTTAACTATGTTTGGATCAGAAATCTGTATTTTATTAGACTAAGGTTTTCTAAATTTTCATTTTCTTTATTTTCCTTTACTTTCTCCTCAGTTCTTAGTAAAGTGATTTTCATTTTTTAGCTTTTCTTTGTTAAGAAAAGTATTTCATGGTTTTCATTGACCTAGATGGAAAAGGAACTTTTGTTCATTTCTGGGTCTTGCAGCAAGGAGACAATTTAGTGCCTCTGGAGACTGAAGTAAAGACAAAAGAGAACCAAGAGGAAGGTGTAAACCCTGGGAAGAGAGAAATACTTCATACAGACATGCTTTTTGCCTGTTATGATCTCAGTCTTTACTTGGGCTGCTATAACAGTATCATAGCCTGGGTGCCTTATAAACAACATAAATTCATTTCTCACAGTTCTGGAGGCTGGAAAGTCCAAGATCAAGAAGCCAACAGGTTCATTGCTTGGTTCATAGATTGCTCTTTTCACTGGGTCCTCACATGGTGAAAAGGGGCGAGGGAATCTCTCTGGGGTCTCTTTTATAAGGACGCTAAATCCTGATAAAAGAGGGCTTTGACTTTATAACCTAATCACCTCTCAAAGGCCCCCACCTCCAAACATCATCGCTTTGGGGGTTAGATTTCAGCATATGAACTCTGTCTATAGCAATCTTCCATATAGACTTTCCCTTTCTTCACAGTTTTTTCTGTTATTATTTCTAAAACATAGCTCTCTGTAATGCTGTTAAAGAACCTGGCTGCATTGTCTTGCTAAAACAGAATCTTCAAGATTAGGATTCAGAATCTGCCTATTTATCAAGCTCTTCTCAGAGGCTTAAATTTTAAACTGCCTGTGAGGCATGCTACATGATAGAGTGAAGTAAAACTCTATTCTTAACGAGACTTGTTTTGTTTTTGCGCATCCACCAATCTCTGAGAGTTGAAAAAAGTTCAACATGAAGATTGCAATACAGAGTTCAGTTATTTCATGAGGCTAGGAATTTCCCAAATTAAAAAAGTATCTCCCCAACTGTTTTATCACCAACAGAAAAATTTCCCAGAAGTTGATTTTTTTTATTTTAATTTTTCTAATATTCTCATATATGATAAAAGCAACACTAAGTTCAAACAACTTGTAATTTAATTAACCAGCTAGCTATCTGCCATACAAAATTTGAGATTATAGTGCCCTATATATAGTAGATACTCATCAAATATTTACCTGCTGACTGACAGGAAGAAGAGGAATATTTTCTAAGGAGGAAGAGAACACAAAATTGAGTTATGTGGTCACTAAAACAACAAAGTTATAATTTGATTCTGACTTTCCCAGAAATGTTGCAATGTGCTATCTCTTAGTAGCTTTCTAACATATAATTCTACCTACTATTAAAAAGAAAAAATCTTTTTTTAGGTATAATTTTTATTCAGGGGAGTACACTTTTCTTAAGTATAAAGTGTGTGACAAATGCATACATCTGTGTTGCCCACACCCCCATGGAGACAGAATGTTTTCATCACCCCAGGAACTCTCTTCCTTTTCCTTCTCAGTCAATTAATGCCTTAGAGGCAACTATTGTCTGATCTCTACCATGGATTCATTAGTTTTGTCTTTTTGTAGAAATTCAGATAAATGGAACATTTTTGGAATCGTCCAAGTTCTTGGGTGTATCAGTAGTTTTTTTTTTTTTTTTTTTTATTATTACTGAGTAGCATTCCGTTGTATAAATACACTATTTGTTTAACAATTTTACTGTTGACAAATATCTATATTGCTTCCAGTTTTGAGATATTATGAATAAAGTTTCTAAGAACATTCTTCTAGAAATCTTTTGGTTGGCATGTTTTTATTTACTTGGACAAATAAGGTGATGGATTGCTAAATTCAAGGGTAGATATGTGTTTAACTTTATAAGCAATAGTTGAACAGTTTTCTACCAGGTATGTATGAGAATTTTGGTAGCTCCAAAAGGCCAATATTTCAGGTTGTCAAATATTTTTATTATAATCATTCTAATTTGTGAAGTGATGTTTCATTGTGGCTTGAATTTGCATTTCTTTGATGATCAACGATGCAGAGTGCTTTATTTTTACATAGTTATTTGCCTTTTGTATATCATCTTCATCTTTCTTTGTGAGGTGTTTATTCAAGTCTTATGCCCATTTAAAAATTTTTGGTTCTTTCATTGTTATTACTAAATTGTAAGAAGTCTTTGTATATCCTGGATACAATTCCTGTGCTAATTACAAGTATTCTGAATATTTTCCCCAAGTTGTGGGTGCCTTTTCACTTTTTCAGCAGGTGTTTTAGATGAGCAACTGTTTTAATTTTGATGGTATCCAAAATATCTTTAGTACAAAAGCATAGTTTATATTTACCTATATGTTAATCATTCCTACCCTTCATTTTTTCAGATAAATTTGAGTTTCTACATGGTATGTATTCCTTCAAAAGAACTTGCTTTAACAGCGATTGAATTTCGAGTCAGCTGGTGACAAATTCTCTCAGCATTTGTTTAAAAAATGTTTTTTTCTTTTCTCTTTATTTTTGAAGGATTTTTTTTTTTTGTGCAAATGTATTGAATTTTAGATTGATGTTTTTATTTCAACTTATAAAAATATTTTTCCATTGTCTTCTGGAATGTAAAGTGTCCTATTTAGAAAGTCAGTGGTTTTAATGTTGTTTTTTTTTTTCCTGTATACAATGTGTCTTTTTTATTTGGTTGCTTGTAAGAATTTTCTATTTGAGTTTTATCCATTTGACATTGAGGTGCTTAAGTATGCTTTTCTTTATGTTTATCTGAACTGTGGTTCTTTGATGTTGTTGGTATGTAGGCTGCTGTTTTTTTTTTTTTAAAAAAAACAATTTTACAGATATTTATCTGTGTTTGATATTGACCTATAGATCATTAAGATCTTTTTCTGTTTTCATTCATTTACAATTTTTGCTTCAATTTGCATAGTTTTCATGGCCTGTCTTCAATTCAATCTGATTTTTTTCATTTCAGATACTGTATTCTTAAAACATATTTTTTATAGTTGACATTTCTCCAATAAGATTTCCCACCTTTTTATTTATTATGTCCATTTGTCCTTTAAATCTTGACTATATTTATTATAGTTTTGTCAATGTCTTTGTCTCATAATTCTACTGTTTGTATCATCTCCGTGTCTATGTCTATTGGCTATCTATTTTTTTATTTTTCTCTGAATATTCACATGCCTAGTATTTTTGTTTGTATACTGGACACTGTGGATGTTACTTTGCTGAACTCCAAATCATGGAGTCTTTTTAAAAGAATATTAAGTTTTGTTCTGGCAAGTGATTAATTTACTCAAAGATTAACATGGTCCTGTCAAGGCTTGGATGTGTCTAGAATAGACCTACTCCTAAAACTTGGTCTTTCTGAAGTCTGAAAGTCCATAGTTTTTTGATGAGGTTTATCTACTCTGACTGATTAGAACTCTAGTACTTTCAGCACTGAGAAACCTCTAGAATTTTTATTCAGCTTCCATTCAGATCTTTTTCAGACCCCATGATGTCAGACCCTGTGCAAATGCAGCTTAATATTTCATAAAAGAATCAAGAGAGACTCCATGCGGATTTCTGAATTTCCTTCTCTGTGTATATCTCTCCTTCCCAATATCCTGGTTCATAAATTCCAGCCACCTCAGGAACCCCAAATCCTCCTGATTTCTGTTTGTTTGCCTAGCAGTACTATTGCTCTATATTTGTTCCATTTCTCTATGGCTCAGTTTGTAAAGTGTCCCCAAATAGGAAGCCGAGGTAAATATGGAGTTCACCTAGCATGCATTTATTTTTTAAGGGTTATAGATCTGCACTATCTGTATATGACAACACCATTTTATAGCTGTTTAGGGTAAGAGAGTCAGTCAACATGTATTATTCAATAATGGCTATAATCACAATTTCTCTTTTCTTTGTAAAAACAAAGTTACCTTTGCGTTTTTGCTTATTTTTTTAAGACACTTTCATACATTATCTCATATTATTCTCAAAATATTATGAGGTAAATTAGCACTCATGATGATAATCAGGGAAAAAGGGAAATTTTAAATTCCATATTTCTGGTAAGGATATTAAGCTTTAATGAGAGTAAGCAATTTTAGCCTAAACCATTTAGATCGTATCTAGTTTTCTAATTTTTATTTTAGTATCTTGTTCACTGTGCAATTCTATCTCAAGGAAAAACAAGATTCTTAGCTCTTTAAATATATATATATATATATGTGTATATATATATGTATATATATATATATATATACATATATATATATAATGTTTTTATTTTCATTTTTTGTTTGAGCATGTGCTTTCTTTTCAAAGTTACAATTTACCAGAAATTTAGAGATGTTTTATGTTTCTTTTTTCTTTTAGATTTTCCTTTGCTGGTTTTTCTTCCTTCACACATTATGAGAAATTCAGCCTCAGATGTGCCTAGTTTTATGACTGACCTTGTCAACAAATTACATAAAAGCATGAATGACTACTAGTTTTATTTTAATTAAAATTTTGATGTGGATGTTACAAACACATCATAATTTTAGATTTTGTAATGTCATTATAATGTCCAGAGAAAAACACTTCATCCACCCTGTTCTGATTGTAAATTTACCACAGTTGTAGTTTAGTATTAATATAACCATATTAATGGTTAACACAGTCTCAGCACCATCTTTGATTCCAAGTATTCTAAGACAGGCAAAGACCACATGCCTTGTTTAATCACCAGTCCTTTCTATAGTATCTGGCTTATAATAAGTACTCATTAAATACTTATTGAAAAAGTAAACCATGAATATTGATTAGTTCATATTTGGGATTTTGCATCCAGTATTACAATTTGACAAGTATTATAATTTAACAAGGTTGTGAAAAATTGAATAAAATAGAGGGAAAAATAGCATGGGTAGCAAAAAGTACAGAAAAAAAATTGAAATTAGAGATATTAAACTGAAAAAAAATACCCCTAATCGGACAAATAATGAGTATCTTATGTAGGCTGAGTGGTAGACTTTTTCTGTGATGCTTTGCAGAAAAGCACTAAGCTTAATGAGCAATGTTTCAGAGATGGAAACTTTCAACTCAAAATAAGTAGGAATTTTCCAGATAAAGGTATGCAATTTGAATCAAAGGACTTAAAGATATATTGGGACCTATACTCCCCTTTTATTAATTCTAGGCTGTATTTGTCATTTGAGGTGTAGAAGCTATTTTTTGCATAATCTTGGATAACAAATCTGGTGAGCTTTAAATTTAACTCTTAATTAAATTTATAAAAATGTGATTCCATCACATTTGTTTATTTACTCCCAGTACATGCAACTCCCCCCCAGTAAATTATTGTATACTGTAGAGAGGACTTATTTTCAAACTCTCATTTCAGAAGGGATTCAGAAATTCTTTTTCCATCCCCTTATTTGAAATTGTGGCTTCCTTTGACAGATATTGCTAACAGAAGTGTTTGATGCATGCAGGCATGTGCACACACAGACACACATTTATCATTCATACACAAGATTATTATTTTTTTCAAATACACTCTTGACTTTTTTGGATACAAACACATCAAGAGGTTTTAGGCTAGGTACAAAGTAGACACTTGACTTCATAAAATTCACTAACGTGTCAGAGGAGAAATGAATGTAGATAACATCATGTCTTTGTTTCACTCAGAGACATATTGGGTAGGGCACATTGCTTTCTGATTTATTGATAGTCTCTTTCCGTGTCTTATGCTATGAAGTATTATGGACTGTTTGTGTTCCTGCTCCCCAATGTGACAGTATTAGTAGGTGGGGACTAGGGGGAAATGATTAGATCATGTGGTTGGAACCCTTATGAATGGTATTAGTGCCCTTATAAAAGAGACTCCAGAGAGCTCTCTAGTTTGCTTTCCACAATGTGAGGACCCATAAGAAGGTGGCTGTCTATGTCCCAGGAAGCCAGCCCTCATTAGACACTGAATATGCCAGTGTCTTGATCTTGGACTTCCCAGCCTTTAGAAACATGAGAAATAAGTGTTGTTTAAGCCACCTAGTCTATGGTATTTTTGTTATTGCAGCCTGAGCAGACTAAAATACCAAATCTCTCTAAAACTCTTGCTGCAGAGACTAGATTATTGCCCCTGAATAAAACTTGCTAATGGTGACTGATTTTTTGCTGTCTTTTTTTCTCACTTCCTCTATTGTGATTGTGCCACCCAGCTTGAACTTGACATAGCCTTTAAATCTGCACCTCCTGTTTTGCCTTTTCTCTCCCCAGTGCTTGCTACACAGTTTGGAGGCTAAGATAAACTAACCACATTTGCTCTAATGCGAAGGGCTGCTCTGCAAAAAGGCAAAAAGAGCATGTCCTTTGCCATAGTCACTAGGCCATTCACAAGTTCCTAATTCATCTTTCCTTCCTGGTCAATAGGAGTGCTTCCCTCTACTTTTGGAAATTAGGGGTGGCCATATTGTTTTACTTTGCCTAATAATATGCGAGTGGAGATGATGTATGTCATTTCTGGTCAGAAATTTTTGAAAGCTATTTGTTTTTGCCATATTCCTTTTTTTCCTGTTTCACCCACATGAGATCATGTATTGAGATGGAAGCTCTATCAACCTGTAATGTGAGTGGCTGTGATGAGCAGAGACCTCATGCTAATCTGCAAGGCATGGACTTGGTGCATGAAAAATAAACTATTGCTATGAAAAGCCACTGAGATTTGGGTGCACTTGTTAGTGCACAGCCTAGTTTATCCTGATTAGTACACTCATTAATGTAAATTAAAAAGCTGGTTTCTTGGCAGATGATCCTATTTAGTTTACAATCACTTATTGAAATCTGTGCATAAAGAAAAGCACTGAGTATTTATTTGGAATGCAGACGTAGAAATCAGCAAGACTCAGTCATTGCTCTCTCAGAATTTATTCCCATGAGACTTTTATGCTTAATAGCAAAGTACAGGTCATGTTATACAGGTCAGTTCTATTATGCATGATGGAGAAATAAGATTTATCAAGGGGTAGAGTATGTATTTGCGTGTGTGTGTGTGTGTGTGTGTGTGTGTGTGTGTGTGTTGGTGAGGAAGGAGGTGTTTTTCCAGAAACAGATTCCTTATGTACAAAATATAAGAAATGCAAATTCAAATGGTCCAATATCCAAGGCATTTAAACCAAAGAAACAAGGCAGGAATTGGTAGGAGATATTATCAAGAATTAGATTATTTACCTAAGCAAGACAATGCCAATAGAGAACCTTCATGGGAAAGGAAAGACTGATGACACCTAGGTGAGCCTCTCAGTTACTGCAACCCAAAATATTGGGAATCAATGCAAACGTAAGTGTAAAAAGAGATCTGGGGTGGGAACCAGAGATCCAGCAAGGAGGACAATCAGAAGCATCTGCCATAAAGAGGTGAGTGTTAGATAGGGAAGCTGTAGCCTATACTCACAGAAACACTCCAGGCGAAAAGAAATCATAGGTCCACAGGGATGCCTAACCAAATCTCTACAATATGTGACACTAATGTAAAGCACAGAGGTTCTATCCCAGTACTGCCATTTCCACGTTATGCAAATTGAAGCCTGCCACCTAGCTTCTGTGTTTTAATTCCTAATCCGTACCATAAAAATAATTTACTTTGATGTCTTCCTCATAATTGTAATGTGAGCATTAAATGAATTAATCCCTATAAAGTTTATATCATAGTATCTGACAGACAATAAATGCTTAACGAAAGTAAACTATCATTTTTATTATGGTTACCATTATGTAATTATCCTTTCCCTGGAGTCTCAAGCAGTGAGTGCATTGGTCCACAAAGTTTGGACGATTCCATTAAAAATAAACATATAAAATGATACTGAAGCCTCTCTGATTTGGTTGAATCAACATGTAGTGTTAAGCCTAGTAATTAAATAATCATTTTTTTCTTTATTTGCTTTGGTGTCTGGTTTCATTATCTGGGTTATATAAAAGTATGTATTTGGCTTTCATAAGAGGACTTTAGCATTTCTTTCTAAAGGGAAAATAAAAGCTTTTGGTGAAGCCATTACCAACGGTTGATTTTTCTGATTTTTTTTAATTCCTTTCTCTTTAATTCATTATGCTTCTTTTTATTCATTCAGTGCAATTTGGTTAACATTCTTTTTTCTTCTTCCCACTGCTTCCAAAAATGCATTTGCTATTCAACTCATTTTGTAAATGTGATACATTGATATAAATTTTCTTTACTTTTTATGATGCTGACACCAGTAAATGCTAAGAAGAGGTTGAAACTGTTGGGGTTTATGTTAGGTTGATGACAGATATTTTTAAGTTTCTTTTTTACTGTATGATTTGAGCAGTGGTTCCTTTCCCTCCATAATGTATAAAATAACTTTCCTATAATGTTTAGAAGAAGAAACAGGGATTAGAAAGATTACGCAGACACTCTGGCTTTAAGAAATAAAGACATAAGAGAAATTAAATGTACAACTTAGATTTATCCAAGGGTATTTTAAAGCTCATGGCTGTTTTTGTCAATGATTTTTTGGGTAGTAAATACTTTATCTTCTCTTATGATAAAGCCAGTCCTGCTTCTGAGTCAGACATTTTGATAAACAATGAAGGAGTATTTTTAAATATTCTTTGCTCTTTTAAGAATTGTAAAAAGGAAAATCAGCATATATTTCGTTTGAAGTCATTTTACAGAAAATTAGTATTTGGAGGAAGAAGGGATTCTTATAAAAGGATGCGGATGGGTAGAGAATTATTGAGAATGGGTAGAATCTAACTAATTTGTGAAACAAGAAAAACACTAATATTTATCAACGACACTCATATTTTCAAAACAGTATTCTTCCTATGCCTATCCTTTCTTTTTTTTTCTCCCTAAATATTAGGCATACACTTTTGTTTATGTGCTTATTTAAAATGCTCTCATTTATTTATACGAATCCTCATCCCCTCCCCCACTTTTTATTTCCAATCCACTCAGAAGTGTTGCATGCCTGTGAATTATACCCCAAGTGTGACAGACGATGACTATTTGGAGGATGCCAAGTAGCAGTTGCCCTAGCAACAATAACCAGGGGATGCTTCTCAGAACTTCTGCCTCGTCTCTTCCCCATCATTTTCCATATTTTGAGAGTTAGATAACGTGGATACCAGAATTAGTGGAAGCTGGTTACCACTCCCCATCCATAATGAAAGAAAAAACTTACAATGTCTGCTTTTTCCTTACTATCAGGGGAAATTCAGCATATCTCTGCAGTAAAGACTGAAAGGAGGGGAAATTTTAAAGGGAAAATAGCTGTGTGCTCTCATACTAATAAATGCTCAATGGTGGAGAGAGTTAATTGTCAGAACTGCTACTGGGAGCCACTTGTAATGCAAAAAAAAAAATCATTGTTGAATTTCCACACGTGGGCTAAAAGAACAGTATGAAAAATAGATTTTAAGATGCTATGTTCTGTGAGTGGAAATTTCTGGTCTGTTCTGAATCTTGTATGGCAGATTTAATTTTATACTCTTGAATGAAGAAAACCTAAAAAAAAAGAAAAAATGGGAGTGTAATCTAGACAGCAAGATGGAAAACTTTTAATTACCTATGACTTTATTGATATTTACAGCCTTTCCCCAAAATAAATATTCAGATTAAACCAGAAAATGAAGTTTATGGAAAATTTTTTGCTAAGAGAAACAGAGTGGATTTCTGTGAAGCAAAAGATTAAACTTCAGGGTCTCTCACTTGCAAGGACCCATTTCAAATCCCCGTATCTAAATTTGCATTTAAAGGTATATTATTTTATTCTTAAAAAGCCACTCCTATTAGACACACTTTAAGCTCCACAAATTCTGGATCCACCTCTGAAAAGAAGGGGAAATATAAATGATTCATTTGATCATTTATTATTTCTATTGTATCTTTTTTTCTAATGGTATATATATTTCTAACCTTGTAGTTCCATTTTGAATACTTCTGTCTCTTTTTACTTTTTTCCTTATAGATCTTCCATTAATCTCAAGCTTGCATATGTTTAAACAAATATAATAAAAAATGTTTAGTTTGCATACATCATTGTACTTTCAAAATCATTTAATAAAATTGTGAGTCTAAAATGAAATGGTAGATAACAGAAATTAAGTAGGACCGATCAAGAGTTATTTTAAAATAGTTAATTTATTTACTAATCATGTTATTTGGAGTCTATGTAATTTGTGTGGAAAAATCAGATTTCTGACTGGAAAAAGTTTTTAGATAATCTTAACAATAAATATAATTAAAAAGGTGCTTAATACAGGTTTCTTTAAAATTCCTCTTCCAGGTTCTTTGAATGAATAGTTTTCATCATTGGAAGGATATGCCCTATAATACATTAGAAATTTACATTAAATAAATTACATTTTATAAATAATACACAGAAATATTTTAGTAATTATTGAAACCCAATACTTCATGGTAATTCTGGAAGGATTTTGAAATGTATAGTAACTGAAAACTCAGTATTTCTACTAATTACATTGATCACAATTTAGCTTTTATAGAAATATGTTTTCTTGAAGGTAGGGACTATGTTTTGATTTTACATTCCAAGAGCTTAGTACATTGAACTTAATAGGTTCTAATGTGTACATTTTAGTTGAATCTGACATAATTAATGAATTTTTCAAGAACTTTGCTCTTAGACCCCGTAGCTTATAGAGCTGGTTATGTGAACTGTATAGTAGATAGCAGTACTGGGAATTTTTATCTTTACAAAAATATTTCAATATTTTAAAACAAATAACATATTTAAATAATTCAAAATTAAAAATATACAAAAGGAAATATGTACACTGAAAAAACTTCATTCTATTCCACTTTCAGAAATATTTTAGATATATAAAAACAAAACTATACATATTCTTTTCAGCATAGTATGTGAATTGTACAGTCTTATTTGTTTTCATTTACCACTCTTTTAGACTGGCCCATATCTGCAAGCAAACTAAAAAACTGTGTTCTCATACTCTGTTATTGTTACATTGCATTTTATTTTATACAGATGTGGTGTAATTTATTAAACTGGTATTTTATTTATACATGTTCAGATATTTTAAAATTATGCTTACTAAAAACATATTACAATGAAAAACCTTGTACACACAATACTATTTTGTACAGATGAAAACAAATTTATAGGCCATATTCCTAGATCTGAAATATGGGTCAAAAGTTGTGTTTTTTTTAATATCGATAAATATTGCCATATTACTTTCCATAGGGGATGAATTGTTTTACGTTCACAATCAAAATACCCTTTTTTTTTCAGTCTTGCTTATAGAATGTGCTATTAAATTTTCCATCTTTGTCCGTAACATAGGTAAAAGAGTGTTGTCACTAGTTTTAATTGATTTTTTCAATTTTTTGAATTTAGACTTTTTTTCATAAATTTAAGAACATTCAAATTTCTTTTCACTTTATCATAACACTGTTTTCTCTTTCTTTGTGCTCAATACAATGTGTACAGTGTGTAATTATTTTATTCATTTATTTGTGTCCTTGGTCATCATTTGTGTCTTCTATTATTGTACAAGCTCCTTGAAGATCAATACTTGGCTTTCTTGTTCATCACTGACTCACCAGCTTTCACTACAGCAACTTCCCTAGCAAGCATTCAGTAAATATTTGTTGTAGAAATGACTTGATAGAGCAATGGAAGTCCTTTTGGAGATTTTGAGTGTGCTGCCACAGAACTGTCTTTGCTTCTGTGCCCAATTAACTTTGAATTTCCTAAAATAATTAGTTATCCTTTAGGATTTTTTGAAAGCTTGAAATGAAATAATTTGGAATGAAATTGAGAAGCTCGATACTTAAATGAAAGAAACTCATACTTAATATATTGGCATGTGATTTCCTTACGGCTTCTCTAAAATATCTAAATTACAATCACAGTTTAGTTTTCCATAAGAAAGAGGGTTCTCTAATGAGAGTTTTAGTTTAACTTATTTTTTTCAGTACTAACATGGAAAGGGAAATTAAGATGAATCTAGGAAATATGGAAAGAACAAACATGTTTATTTACAGACTTCAATATCACATATTGGGAACTGCAAAACTTCTGTTAATATGGTACACCAAATTTGCTACACTGAACTTTGGCTTTCATGACATTGTAGTGTTTTCAGAAATGTAATTATTTTAAAATGTCATTATCAATTAAAAATTAGGCTTTAATAATAAAATGAACAATGATTTAAAACTCTTTTCCACAGGAAGTAGCAGACCTGTGCTGTGTAAATTCTTTTAGCAATTACAGATACATAATAATTGTTGAAATGTAAGATAGATTTGTAGTATATTTGAATGACTAATATAAAAATTGATAAGCTTTATTGTATTTTTAAGCAGAATTCAACAAATAGTGTGTATTTTTCTCATTTGAAAATTAATGACTCTCGTATAAAGAACAAGTGGTTTCAGGGTCTATCTAGTCTTGCTAATTATATTAGATTATTGAAAGCCCCAAAATAAGTTTTTGTTTTTCTCTGCAGTACATCAGAGTTAAAAATCTTAGAAAGATTCAAAGCTTACTGTGTAGGAAATGTTTGAGATGAGAGGGTTTAAAGGGCTTTGTCAATTGCGTGAAAGTCTGGCTTTATTCAGAGCAGGGCCACACCTCTGAAGCATTGCCATGTTAACTGATTTTGGGATTTGCACTGAGGAAACAAGAGATTTGGAGATCTAGGTAGTTGGAGAGAAGGGTCTCTGATTACAGGGCAAGATAGAAGAGCCTTGGATTACGGCTTGGACATAAAGAGCAGGCATAGGTAATACACTCCAGGAGACATACATAACCAATTTTAAGTTTCTTTTTCTGCATTGTAATTCCTTGATGCAATCCTTAAGACTTCAGTTCCATTTGTTAAAGCAGTATGATCTAGGTATACTGCTGTAAGGAAGCCAAAGTGTAGTGATATATCCATGTCCTCAGTGGGGAGGGAGGAGTGAGGTGGGGTGGTGAAATTGACTGGAAAGAACAGGATCAGCAAAGAGAGCGGATGATGAAAGGACCAGATGCAATTGCTGAAGAATCCCATCTCTGTGGTCAAAATCGAGAGGTGAAAATTGACAGCCTAGATATATAAATGCATCCCACATTATAGCAACCTCAGAAACAGTAGAGATGGGGTCTGAACTTCTTGTATTCATGAGGGTAGGACTTGGATTATAGTTAAATAGTAATGGGTAAGCTCAGAAGACTGGGATAGTTGGAGGATATTCAATTATGGTTTATAGAAATTGCTTATGGATATTTGTTATAAGTCCTCAGTTTAGTTCAGAGTGGTTCTTATCATATATTTCAGTGCTTACATTATGCAGTTTCAAAAAGTTATGGTGATACAGTATATTAGAGTCTTCTCCCTGACTAGATTGAAACTCCTTGAAAATATAAGGATTAATTCTTATACATCATGCTTACCTCTCATAGTATCTAACATGATATTGAGCCAATATTATGGTTCTCAGTAGATATTTATTAAATGGACAGTTTGTTCGACAATACTTTTTAGGACTACATGGCTTATAGTCTCAAGTGACTGTAATAACATGAAATAAGATCTAAAATATGTTTTACAACTCCTTTCTTTTTGGAATGTGGACTTTTACGATGTATTTGCTTTTTTCCTTCTATTGTCATCTTCTCTTGACTTTAAATGTTCCTCAGTAGCACCTGAATTTCAGGGTTCATTGCAAAAAATAAAAAATAAATAACTGAACTAAAATCTTCTGTTATCCTAAAATAAAATCAACAATTCACATCTTAAATCTGCGCTCACACTTAGGCATAATTCATGAATGCCTAAGTTGATGTCATGTGGTTGTCCAGCTATTTATACAAACACGAAGTATAAACATGTTTGAAAGCTCTGAGCAGATCTCTGATCATCTGACACTTCTAAAAATCTTTTTTTTTCTCCAAAGAATTGTTCTCAAAATTTTATAAGCCTAACTTAAATAACCATTTTCAAAGTTATATAAGTTTAACTTGTTTCTTATGACTGCGAAATCCTATAGATTAACAAGTGTCGAGAACAGCAGTAAATAAATAACACACACTTCACCCCACTCTCGGAATGGAGGAGGGTAGGGAAGGAAAAGAAAACAATTGGTGGTTCAATCCCATGTGCACACGATCCTTTCACCAATGTGGGTACTGAGCTTGATCAGAAATCCTGCCCACTCCAGCCCAGGAGTTAAGAGACCAAACCACCTTGAGGATGGGTATGTTATTCGCTTTACCAATTCCTTCCAAGAACAATACAACTAGTACTTCCATGCAGGCTGGGCGTTTCAGGTGGCTACATCATGGTTTTGAACAGTGAGTTCCAGGCTTAGTAGCTGAGGAAGGATCTTCTCCATAAAAAATTAAAATGGAGGTTTGGGGCATGAGATTAGGGCTGGGTTGTTCCCTCCGCTGCTGTTCATGCACGGCACGTTCCTAAGACTGTGCAGCTGACGCGAAGCAGACTTTTAGTTTTTGTTCAGGTCTGGTTTTGATCTGCAGTGTTCAGGGATGAGCAATTCCTTTCAAGTTATTTGCAAACCTTGTCAAAGCCTGATTGCAGCATGACATTGATGACAGACTGATTATTACTTGTCTCAAAAAGCAGTGTAAGAACATATTGGCTTTCATGCAAACATCCAGCTTGTCATTAGCGTACAGTGCAAATGGCAGCGGTTTTATACCAGAATCCTGGAAGCACAGGCAAAAGGAGGCGTCTCTGTTTCTATTGATCCTGGAAATATTTCAATAAAATTTTAGGGACAATTTTTGTTAAGTGAAATGCCTACAGCACCAAGACAAATGTTCTAACTTTGAAATTTCATTGGTTATCCTGAGAGACATTTATTCTAGTAAGCTAGACAGAAAAAATAAATAAGGGATATAAAATAGTACTAAAATATAAATGACTTTTTTTCCAGTAAAACAAATCTATTAATGTTTAGAAGTGAGTTTAGTTGCAAAATTTTGTTTACTTGGAAGCTATAAGTACTAAGTTTTAACAATTTCTTAGTAACTTGAGCCAGATCCAACCAGATGAATAAATTAGCTACTTGCTGTCTGAATTAAGCCTTGCAGTAGGTATTCATTCTTTTCAAAACACAGGAACTCAATTGTGTTAAAGAGGCATATGAATTATGAAATCCTTTCCAAAATTAAAAACTCTATGATTTTAATTTTAATTAAGATTCACCATACTTACTTGACCATCTATTTGATATTTAGGAAAAAGTTAACGGCTAGAAACTAGCGGTATCTACAATTAGGATCTTATGTTGTCTCTTCATATATGTTCCTTTTGCTACTTCTTTCTTCTCTTGATAGAAAAGTAAGGGGATAATTTCATTAGGCTAGAGATACTCATTCACAGAAGGAACAACCAACTCAATTAAAAAAATATTAACTCTACCAAGAGATGACTTATTTAAAGTTAACTGCAACTTTTAATTGAAAAAGTAATATATGTACATGGCAACATTTAAATCAAATGTGTGAATGGGTATATAATAAAAGCAAGTTCTTTCTTCTACTGCAGATACTCAGTACTTTATCCTAAGAGGCAATTACTGACATGCATGTATATTTTATTGCCCTCCAATTTTTACATAAATTAAAGCAGGACTCGATATAGTACTCTTAAGGGTGTGTGTGTGTGTGTGTGTGTGTGTGTGTGTGTGTGTTTTCCCTTAGTGATATTGGAAGAAATCTTTGTAGATAGGACTTCAGGCAGTCCTGAATTTATATCTTACTTGGGATGGTGAGATCTTAGAGATAGCTGACATTAACATTTGATTTATGTAAGTCTGATATATTTTCTTATGAATGTGCTTGAACTAAACCATATTTACAAATTGTTAAAAGAAATAGAGGTAATTATTTCAAAAATAAGGGCCACTAGAACTCTGACAGATTTGTATAATGGAATATTTAGCAATAATGAATAATAATAATTACACTGAAAATTGATAACGTAGAAGAAAATAAATTGCTTGATAGAAGTGGGAGGGTCAGTAGGAAGACTTAGAAATTTTGGAATTCTAATTTTTCATTTACATAGTAGGTAGCAAACAAATATTTTGTAATATTGACGGATCAATAAATAGAGGTGAAGTGTAAGAACAGTTTAAATACTAGAAAGATTAAAGACAACTGATTAAGTAGGAATTTTAATTTTTAAATTTATTATCTAAAAACAATATATATGTGTTGTTTTATAATGAACATTTAAAATTATAAAACATATTTCATATTTGAGATTACTAAATATGAATTAAAAGCTGCAGAACCCCATTCTGCTAATGTTGATGTATATACAACAAAACAGCCATTAGAAATATAGCAAAGCTAAAACCAGTCCAAGACTTCAAATAGGCCTCAGCTGAAAGTCTTCTCACCTAGCAGCCTCAATAAAGACCATTCCCTGGAATCTTACACAAACAAGCATATGTATTAGATTCAGTGGGGAGAACTTGGCAGAAAGACAAAAAAGAGTCTCCAAACTTCTTTGGAAAGTGTTTTGCCACTTATCCTAAAGCTATAACTCTGCCAACTGGAGTCAGTGGGCTATTATAAATTTATATATGCATTTAATCTGCCTGGAGAATTTTTTTACTTATATGGTACAT
Source organism: Eidolon dupreanum (assembly GCA_028627145.1). Classification (NCBI taxonomy): domain Eukaryota; kingdom Metazoa; phylum Chordata; class Mammalia; order Chiroptera; family Pteropodidae; genus Eidolon; species Eidolon dupreanum. The sequence continues at coordinate 15,256,196 of CM053507.1, forward strand.
CAACATTTCAAAACAACCTTTTAAGATACAGAATCTTCCAAGAAGAAGGCTCTTTATATGTGAGAGGCAGCTTTCCTTCTGAGGGACAGCAATGACTAGTTTGTTTGAGTACAAAACTGACAGTTGGGAAAGTCTGAAATATAATTCTGGCTTTTCTACTTCCTTAGGTTGGCCATACAGAATAAACACGAACCTGTTACGCAAGTAGAATTTTGGAGGAAATACATACACATTTCAAAGAAGAGCTAGAAAATGTATGGGTTAGCAAAATACCTTGACCATGATTTGAGTGACCTTGTCTGATTAGATCTAGATGGAAACCATTGGTAAAATTATCACAAAGACTTCATGAGATTTTGCAAAATGAAAGGAGAATGGGATAAAAGGATTCTGTAGAAAAGTGCATTATTCTGTGAAATTATTTTGCCTTTATAATCTGAAAAGTTCAAATGTTGAGAATGATTGATTTTTTGGAGATTAATGAAAATTAATGAAAAATTAATGAAATAATGTTACAGTCTGAAGAAAAAGTTCTTATAGAAATTCGTTTTGTTGTACTCTGGAAGATGAATCTTAACCTCTAATAAAACTCCTATGTTGATATGGTCCCCTATCAAGATGTGGCCTTTAGTGTTAGGTATCTCAGAAAGATGCTGATCCCTAATTGCTGGTTGAAGTATACTCTGCAAATAGTATGACTGCAGATGGTATTTATAGGGAATATCTGCACTCTTTTTAGTTTAAAAAACTTTCTGTAAGAAAAAAAAATTCACCACAGAGTCTGAGAAAGTTACTTCAAACTATTTGATGGAAAACAGAAATAAAATAAAGTTCCAAGCTGTCAACCGGAAGCAACTAGGGAATTGAGGAATAAAATAGAGGATATAGTAAGTAGATAGAGGTGTCAATAGAAGGATTCTGATATCAAGGAGACCTTCTTTTTCAAATGGGCCATCGAAATCCTGGTTTAGGAATTGTTAGGACTATGAAATGGATTAATCAGTTAATTAGATTGTCAAAAATGTAAAACCTCTCCAAAATGGAAGCCTAGTTTCTTAAAGAATAATTAGCAAATTCAATTTTTAACCAAATTCCTGAAGTAGGCTAAGATATTAGACCAGAAAATAAAAAATAATTGACATAATCACATATGATTTTAGTGGTTCTGGATACATAACTTACAAGAGGTATAGCTGTGACCAGTTCACAAATCCTGAAGTGAAACATCATAACTTGATTGAGGAGATCATGAATCTATAACTTGATTAAGCATGTAGTAGGTCCACTCATATAATGATTAACAAGCTCTTTGTTATGGTCCCTTTACTACATTTGTTGCAAGAGGATCCAGTAGAACAATGATACCAAGTTTAAAATATTATATCTATCTGTGGGGTGTTATGTGACTAAAATTCCCTGAACTATGTTGGGCTATGTTTATGATTCTTTTTTAAACTAGTCTACATAGTGGGATTACCTCTAGGCCAAGATTTTCAATTTTCATCTTTTTGATTACCTCCAATCTCTGGGATCTAACTATTGATCCTCAGACCATACATCAAATTATTTGCATCTGCACTTAGATAGATCAAAAGAGTGACTTTAGACTCATGATGTTCAAACTGAATTCATATTTTATTCAAACCTTGTCCTAATCCTAAATTCTTTGTCTTAGAGACAGGGTCTGCCATCTAACCAACTACCTGAAGAATCTCTTTCTCTCCTCCACCATCTACCCTCCTTTATCCTGCCTGAACCTACGTTTTCTTCTGTAATGTAGGTGGAAAAAATTATCCTTTGTCGTAATTATTAAGTGGAAAATTAAGGTTAAACACTTCATTCACTTTAAAGCATTATAACAAACTCTTTTGTCATAGGCACAGACACATACATGCATATACCAATATGCACACATACACACATAGTATATTTTGTGGAAGAAAAGTAACCAGAATATCATTAACATAAATAAGTTTCAAAGATACTGGGCATGAGAAGACTCTCAAGGAAAATCCTAACTTGAGAAATAGGATAGAATGCTTTATAGGGTGTTAGCAGAAGAGAATCAGGTGAAATTCAGCCAATTTCAGAAAAAATTTGGTCAAGTATGTTTTCAGAGGAGGCAAGAATTGCTCTTGGGAAGGAAGAGTTAGGGGTTAAGGTTGTGTGCACAAGAGTGTGGGCAAGAACACCTATGGGGACAAGCACATGTGAGTGCCACTGTGGAAAAGTCCTTCAGTCTTCAGGGTCTCTCACAGGTTCCAAAAAAAGAATAACGAAAATAAAGAAATCCTGAATAACCTCTATACTAGAGTATAATTAGCAAGCTCATGGCATCTGCTTATTTTATTGTATTTTGTCTTGAAGGCTTTTTAAGATGGAATTTCCCTTGACTGTAGCTTTTATTAAACAAGAGTATGCCTGTATTTATATAAATATACATTGTTTAAATATATCTATTTTACATCAAAGGATCACTTTTAGAAAACATCTAAACAGAAGTGTCACAAGTACTAATTTAAAAAGTATATATGCACCAATATATATTTTAAACAGAAGTGTCACAAGTACTAATTTAAAAAGTATATATGCACCAATATATATTATAAATATTTCAGTATTTGCTAGCAAAACCCTCTGAATATGATTGTATCAATCATTCTAAATTCAAAATGGAAACAAGGCACAGTGTCTTATATGATTTCATTATTAAATTTTTTTTAAAGATAGTACTCCTATTTTTATTTAAAATGTATTTCTGGTGGGTTTGGGATTAAGGTTAAAGTTTTCACAATTTGCAGTAGTAAAGTTGGTATACATACTCAGAAACAGGCATCTAATCTTGAGGAATAAGATATGATATGTTGAAATAATTGTGGTGAGAAAAGGAGAAACACAAATAATAGAGAAACTCCTTGACAACAGATAATACTGATGTAAGAAGGAATTTCACCAAAAATTGGGATTTAGAATTGAAAGAGACATAAATGTTTGAAGAGCAATCATGAGGAAGTTAAAGAAATCATGAGTAAGTTAAAAATGTTGACAGAGTAAATATTTAATAGAATAAATGGGTTATTAGAATGTGTGAGACGAAGGGCATGTGAGAAGAAAAATAGGAGAAAGAATATTTAATAGATTTGCTTTAGATTCTAATCGAAATAAAACATTTTAACTAATCAGAAGTTCTGGAATATTAAGAGTCAAGACAGGAAAAAAGATTTTAAAGCAGAACCATGTTCTTCTGTCAATCCACTCCGCCCTCCACTTCTGTTCTCTTTCTTAATCATCATGTCTTAGGCCCTCTTTTCCAGTTACTGTCTTTTCAAAGAATTAAGTTGCACAGTTTCTGTTTTTTGGAATGCAAACAGGCTTTGAAGATTCCTTTCTAACTGCTTCATCTTATAACATTTTAATAGGTGTGTTTTTTCCAACATATTAGATTGAAATTACTGTCAAGTGAGCAATATGAAAGTGAGAATGATTTCTTTGCATCAAGCTTCCTGAACTAGTAGTGGAGTCGTTCATTCAGTTTTGTCAAGAATATCACACAAAAAGATATGTTCTTCTTAACACAACATATCAGGAGGCACGTGATGGTGTTTTGTCCTATACTGAAGGTATTAACTTTGATTCTTTGGCTAAAGTGGTATTTGCTAGGTTCCTCTATAGTGAAGTTGTAATTTTTCCCTTAGTAATTAAGAAATAATTTGTGGTGAGATTCACTGAGACTCTGAATTGTCCTCTTCTTCATTAAATTTCACTCACTATTTTAGAAACCATTTATTAAAAATCAATTAAATATCAGTTACTAATTCCACCGTTATTTACTTATTCGTTGGTATTCTACTATAAGGAAAAATAACCTTCCTTCCTCCCACCCCTCCCTTTCTTCTCCCTCCTTTTCTTCCTCTTTCCCTCTCTCTCTTCCTTCTTTCCTTCCTTTCTTTTTCTCTTTCTCTCTCCTCCTCCTCCTCCTTCTCCTCCTCCTCCTCTTTTTCTTCCTCCTCCTCCTCTTCCTCTCTATCTCTCTGTCTCTCTGTCTCCCTACTTCTCTCCCTCTCTCAGTATGAACCCAGGGCTTTTTATTTTATTTAATGGGGTAATTATCATTATGTATTTTGAGCTCAAAATGGCCAGATTTGGCCAATGACAGCCCCTTTAAGTCCTTTGTCCTCTTAATGAGTTCAGATTATTTTTGAGTACTTTCTTATTTTCTGAGCACTAAGATGTTCTAGAAAAATTTCTCTCTTGCTAAGATGTCCTAGAATCCAGTCTGTCCTTGCCACTTTTAGTGAAATGGAAATTTGGTTCTGTTAGGTCTTCTCTATTTGCTTCCTACTTGCTTGATGCCGAGTCACCATCTTATGCATCCATTGATATGAATATTTTTCCTCTTAATCTAGTAGATTCCTTAAATAATCTAGATGGTTTCTGAAAGCTTTTTTAATTTCCTTAGAAGATACAGACTTTAGTCACTTCACATTCTATCAGTCTTTGCCATGGATGTCACAGGCAAAGGAACTTATGCAATCTTGCTCACAGTGGCCTTCCTACTGGAATTCAATTGATCAGCTCATGGCTATCCAGTGTTTTATTTTATTCAAATTACTTAAACATTGCAACAAAACATTGCACTGTTTATCACTTAGGATCCTAGCAGGGCCTAGATTCATCTCAGATAGTTCACATGAAAAGTTCTTAATAAAAGGATAATATATTAAGTTATGAGCAGGGGTAAGAGAGCAAATGGACACTGGAAGGACACAGAGTTATGGTGGGCCACTGGAGTGAGGACCATGGAGGAAGGGCTCTGTGATGACAATGTTAGCTGTAGAGGAATATAGCCACTGCCATCCTTGTGGCACCAAAGCAGGGAGGAAAAGGGAGAGTAAATGTAGATTTTTATTTCTTCCCATCCTCTTCTGGTTATACTCTCATTGGCTAAAACTAACTGAAGGTCAGCCTGCGGGAGAACCCAGTATATGCAATAATCTGTATGAACACTATATTAATCAGGGTTCTCCAAACAGAACCAATAGGAGATATATATGTATATGTGAAAGCTGGTATTATAATTCAGTCTGAGTCCAAAGGCCTGAGATTGAAATGGTGCAAAAGATTTGATAGTTTAACTCCCAGTCTGAGTCCAAGAGACTGAGAATAAAGAGCACAGATGTCCACAGGCAGGGGGAGATAGATGTCTCAGCTCAAGCAGAGAGAATAAATTTGCCCTTCCTTCGATATTTTGTTCTATTTGGGCCTTCAATAGATTGGTTGATGTCCACTTGCTTTGGAGAGGGCCACCCATCTGCTTTACTCAGTCCACTGATTCAAATGCTAATCTCTTTTAGAAACAATCTCATAAACACACCCAGAAATAATGTTTTACCAGCTATCTGGGCATCCCTTAGCCCAGTCAAGTTGACAAATAAAATTAACCATCACAAGCACAGAGAAACCAGAGAGGGGAGGGAAGTGGTTTCTGTGGACAGAGAGAGAAGAGCTGGCACACATGCTCAAACACAGTCTTCTGCACCGTCACTAGGGAGCTTAGTGCAATTTATTCTTTAGCAAGGTTGTAGATGCTGAGTTCCCTGTGCTTAACATCTCAAAGATGCACTTTTAATTTGGTTCAAAAGATTCTGCCGTATAGAAGCCATATCATATTTGTTTTATTAGAAAGAGCTTGTACCTCTTTCTTGCTTTTGAAAAATCCAATTTGTTGTTCCACTGAGAGAAAGTACGTCAGGTGCATATGCGGATAAGGCCGTCATAAACAAGTCTCCATTCATCTCACACAATCTAACCCTGTTAGAAGCTATCATTAGGGTGTTTTCAGTGGGGACTAAAGTTGATTATGAGAGAACAAAGAAGCAAAATCATACTATATAATAAAAATGGAAATTAGTTTAAACTCTCAGCTCCATTTCCTGAGCAATGAACATAAAGTTCATGTTCTGCACATCTGTTTGCTGAGATGGATCTATAGCTATGTTCGGGTAAACTAAATTAAACCCCGAGTAGGTTTTAGGGTCATCCTCAAAACTAAAATCATATATCTTGGTCTCTCTGTGGGTGGATTCAGGGACATACCACTTGGGGTTTTTGTGAGGGTTATGATTTCCTCATTTTTACAAGAACTATAAAATTACAGTATTTCCCCATTATATTTTCCCTTTTAAGCTTGGCAAGCAAGTTGTACTGATCCGGTGCCAATATGATACTTAAGGCCAAATGTCTGCATTTTAGAAAATTTAATTATGAAGAAAAGAATTTATCAAAAGCCTGCTACTGATAGAAATATTTTCATTAAATATATTTTCATCCAGTTATGAACCCAAGCAGCTTTCTTTTTTCTTTTTCTTTTTTCTTTTCATGAACCATTTTGCTGCTGTGTTTACAGCCTGGTACTGCAGCGCTGTGCTAGCAAGGGAGACTAGGAAGCAGACGTGACCAGACACAAAGGTGATAAAGGCTTGTCTCATTTTAATGTTCAGCCAGAGTGGAATGCAAATAGCAAGCAGTGTATGACAAAAAGTAAATTAGATCTTTAAAATCCTTCTTTTAATAATCTTAGATGGTATTGGAAACTCAGGTAAGGCTTTTCTACGAATATAGGATTTTTAGCTCAGCAAAATCCCCTTAAAAGCCAGATAAGAGGTACTATAACGTTGTCCCTTCAATATAAATGACATTTTTTCTTCTTTTTTTCTACACTGGCTTTTAAACACACAAACATATACATATCTATATTTTTCTGATGGCGTCTCAGTCTTACATTGTTTAATTACATATTCTAATACCTACTACGATAGGACACTGTCCTGGGTACTGGAAACTCAAAGGTCAACAAGATAAAAAATGTGTCTTCCGGAAGATCACAGGTTGCCTGGAGGAGCCATACACAGAGACAAATAACAGGCGAGTGAAACATGGCAAAATGCTCAAATACAGGTGCGGATACAGTGCTTGTTGGATCACTGGCAAGGGAGCAAGTAGCTCTGCCCTTGGAATGAAAGTGTCCAAAAAACACACATAGAACTAGATTGTGAAAGATCAAATGCAAGGACTTTTCCAGATGTAATAGAACAAACTATTCAAAATACAGGGTCCTATGATGATAAAGCCCAGCAATTTTGTATCTTCTTTTGTTAATTTCAAGATGACATAGTACTGTCAAGAAGAGTGGAACTAGCTCTTTACACTATCTTGAGTTCAGGTCGGTAGAGCTTTCAGACGTGCATTGAGATATATATTGAAGTTAATCCATGTTTGAATTTTGGTCTAGCCTTGGGCCACCTGGTTGCTAAGAGCTTTAGTGTTCTAATATCTTAAATAATGAGAATAATACTCCATCAGAGTATTCATTTAGTGTTGATTAAATCACACAGCTTGTAGACATTATAGGGCACCTGAGAGATCATTGCACACTGACTTATGTATGAATGAATCTGATTAGCACAAGTTTTGGAGTCCGATAACCTTGGGTATAAATCTCTCTCATACTGCTTAGCTGAGTGAACCTGGGCAAGTTAACTGACTGTTCTGACAGTGTGTGTTTTTAGGTGTAAGATGAGCACGATGGGGCTTAATAGCACTGGTGGTAAGATTGTAAATAATGAACTAAAAGTAAGTCTTCCCCAGCACACTAGCTGGCCCATAGCAGCTGCTCAGTAAATGAGTGATGGGAAAATAATGCAGAAAAAACATTTCATTTATCCTAAAGCATGATGTAGGGAATGAGGGCAATACTGTCTTAATATGAGAAATTATACATTCCACTTTTAAGGAACCCACGCTAGCATACCTCCTTTTTAAAATAATGTTTTGCAGCCCCCAGCACTTTTGAGATGGCATTTGTATCTGCTTACTCTATTCTGCAGTTTACAGGGAAGATGGTGGTGAGCAGTATGGTAAGTACCAAGTGAAGGGTAGATATAAAGAGGAAAAAGATGAACAGGACATTCTTGTTTTTGCCATTCTAGAACCCTCTTTCTCCCATCCCCACCTTCAACAGAACAGGTTTCTGACATAAGAACACAGTGGTTGTTATATAATAGGTTCCTAAAACATGCATCTGAAATAGATTAAAATCTGTGAGGGTCTCCTCTCCTATTTTCCTCCTGGAGCAGGTTTCTTTGTCTCCTGCAGCTACGCTCAAGCTGAACTTGTCAGCAGCAGCACAGGAAGATCTGTGATCTGAATCTCGGACTTAAGTTGTTTACCGTTGAGTGTATTCAGGCATCGTTGCATTTTCTTCTCTTTAATATGTTACTGGCAGTTGGATGGCTTAAAGCATCTCTGTCCAAATGGAAGCTTTTCCTGCTTTGTTCTCCCTTCCCTCTGCCTCAGACACATGGCCACCTGGCATATGCTGTGAGTTCTCTGTGCAGAGACTGCCAGCACGCAAACAAAGCCCGGGTGGACACGCATGACCAGGGCAGCACGATGGCTGTGAACTCAGTTAAACCGCTGGTCAGTTGGTCAAACATTCAGATCAAACGGTTTCTTTGACTAAATTAACCATAGGAACAGTATATTCTGTCATGTATAGACACAAAAAAAGAACAGTAGTAATTCACAAGTTTCTTTTCAACGACTCACATCTCTGAAAAACAGTTCTCTAAAAACTTTGATATTTAAAAAGTTCAGACTCAATCATTATTGGCCAAATGCTTTCTAAAGAAAAGCCAAAATCTTTGGTTTAAAAGACAGTTCCCATATTTTCCTAAAAATTACAAGGATTTTTTAGAAAGCTTTGAAATAGTTTCTCTAGACATAACAGGCAGTATTCAAGATTGGTATATCCTAGGAGGTAATTTCTCTATAGGTCTAAATTATAATAAAAATAATTTGGAAAGAAAAGGGAACAAACTTGCAAATAGAGGTAGATAATAGGATTTTTTTTAAAGTGGTAGCCACACATATTTTTGGCATTCCTTTTTTTCTCTAGGTGATACTTTACACGGCACAGCTTGCTTTTCACAAAGAGAAAACATAATAAAGAGTACATAAAGGATTCAGTGTCTTAATTCCCTTTTTTTTCTAAATTTACATTTTACTATTGAAAGATAAATACAGTATTTTTTGGAGCTTTAGGTGGATGCACAATTGTTGCTATTTTTGCTAAGAATTTGTTAGTAAACATGGTACATTTCACTAAGTTTAACATAAAACAGTGTACTTACTGTTCCGATAAAACAGTACTTCCTCAAGCTGGCACATTTTTCCCCCATGTGCTGTGAAATTAAACAGCAGAGGCCATTGAACCATATAAGAATATTGAAGCTAAGTGCTGTATAGTCTCAGGTCTTTGAAAGGCACAGTGTATGGATTTGATTTGTGATCAGCATTCATAAGATAAACCACAGACAGGTAAGTCAACATAGCCATGCCCTTGCCCAGGGGATCCAAATTTCAAAGAAAACAGTCAAATGCCATAGATGGCAGCAGCTGTGGAGAGTAAGTCACATTAACTATCCAGCTGTGGTCAGGTCAATTCAATTTAGTTGATTACCTCCACACCCTCTGTTGAGGGGTAGGATTTCAAAATATACAACGAAGGGCTCTACCTACAGTAAACTTGTCTGGCTTATGCAAAGAAAGCAAATTAATAGTACAAGATAATAGATAAAAGATGCCAAATCAATGGGTTCTTTGATTCCTCTCTCTCTCTGCCCTGTCTTTTCCCTTTCTCCTACTTCCATTTCCATTAACCAGATATCAAATTATGTAAATTATCTCTCCTGGAATGTTATATATCCTGAATTATAATTATCCAGGTTCAAGTCGTCAAAATCCTTCTTTTACAGTATGTCAACACCCTACTATTTTGTTCCTTTGCCTTAAATTTGCCAGATTATCTATGTCAATGTCCGTATCTGTATCTATGTCTATCTCATCTATATTTATCTATCTATATACCTATAGCTGTATCCGTATCTGTAGATCACTTGTAGCAGGATCATCTATTTATCCTTTAATAAATCTATATTTTCTAGAGAAAAACATTGTATCTGAACTTTCATACTTTCACCCTAAGCTAAATTTCCTACTTAATTTATTATAATTTCCTTTTCTGACAGACTATGTGTGTTTGTGTATGTGTAAATGCAAAATCCTTTGATAGATCTATAATTTATTTTCTAAAAAACATAAATTTATACCCTTTAGCCAGATATTCATAATTTCTAACAATCTATTCCACAAGCTGACTTTTCTACCTTATTTATTATAGTTCTTTATTTTACACTCATTCTCTATTCAGGCCAGTTCCTCATATACAGAAAATATGTTTTCATCTTCCTGTTATTGATCATGCAGTTTCCCAAGCTAAGCATTTTCTTCCTTTCATTTTCATGTTTGTAAATTCTATGCATTCTTTTATGTTTGACTCAAGTATAACTTGTACCATGAAACCTTTCCTGATTTCCCAACTCAACTCAATTATAGTTATAACATTTTCTATATGTTATTTGGGGTTATTACTTTTTATAATTGTATTTTTTACCCAATATTTATTGAGAACTTTTTATGTGTCCAGTATTGCAGTAAGATATGGAATAAAAGATGGAAAAAACCATATTGTCTCTACCCTCAAGATGTTTACAGTCTTGTGGTGAGACAGACATGAGAACAAATATAACATCATGTTGAAAAGGCTCTGGAAGTATAGAACAACAGGTGCTATTATATGAATAAATGATTATATTATTATCTAGGGCATTATGAAATATATAACAGGAGAAAAAATGCTTGGATTGAGAATGAAGACTAAACAAGAGTTCATAGGGAACCATAGAGGGTATACAGCTGGGTGCATGCAAAAGGGCATTCCAGACAGATGAACACATGCAAAAGCATGTGTTTAATCACATATTCGAGGACAACTAAATAATTCAGAATGCCTGAAACTTAAGTTGCACAGAGGGAAATGGTAAGAAGTAAGATGGGAGAGGCAGTGAGGAGTGAGATGGTAAAACCATTAGCTTCTATACAAGTTCGTAGCTCAGCTTGTAGGTTACAAATAAGGAATATGATCAGATGTGCATATTAGAGTTTTCATTTTGAACAAGTTATGGGACGAGGGGAACAAGTCAGGTAGTTATTTAAGGGGGGAAATAATATTAGGTTTTCTTTTCTTCTTCTTCTTCTTCTTCTTCTTCTTCTTCTTCTTCTTCTTCCTCTTCCTCTTCCTCTTCCTCTTCCTCCTCCTCCTCCTCCTCCTCCTCCTCCTCCTCCTCCTCCTCCTCCTCCTCTTCTTCTTCTTCTTCTTCTTCTTCTTCTTCTTCTTCTTCTTCTTCTTCTTCAATACCTAAAACATGGGTAGTAGGAATAGAACATTACAGAGAAGAAGTTAGGAAGGTGCTATGTATGTGTCTTGGGAGGTACCATTACTATATTAAGAGATGAGTGTGAAGGCACAGGTTTGGACCAAGTAGAATGAGTATGGCTCCAAATTGGGTGAGTTAAGTTTTCACCATTTATCCAGATGTTTCTTTAGATTCATTGCCTTTACTCTTAGCCTGTTAGGTCCTTCAGAGCAGAATCTGTAGTTTTTTCTTCTACATATTTTCATTTCACATAATCTAAGGTCTTGTATTTAGTAGTTAAATTGGGAATCAGTAGACCTGGAAGTTTATGTAGATCTCAGAAACCGTGCCAATCTGGCTTTTTAGAGGACTTCAAGTCTACAACAGACCAACTCTGCAACTTCAGAGGCAAAGAAGATTCAAAAACTTTTTCCCTTCTGTCCTAGGGGTTTTAGATGAACTCAATGATTGGCATGAAGATATTCCAGGCAAGCTGTGGTCTCTTTCAGACAATATGGAATCCCTGGAAGGTTTTTGCTAATTCATGTGTCCTGTAAAGTAAAAACAGTTGGTTAGTGATCAGCTACGATTTCCCTAAGCCAGCTCATCAATTTCTGGATTCAAGATCCCAGGAAGTACTGAGCAGTTTTAAGTGACAACAATATTAATGTACTAATATCTCAAAGACTATCTATTACTTTTGGAAGAACTAGGGTACCTAAGTTTAAATCCGAAAATCCCTAGAAACATACACCCTAAAGATTTCCCACATATGTTTTGTTCGAACAGTAATACCAGAACCATTTTCTATTGAGGTAGAAAATAAGGAAGCATTAAAAGTATATTCAGAACAATATGTTTTTCAGTTTGTCACCAATTTGGACTGTTACAATTTATTTATGGATTTAACAAAATATTTAATATTTTTTTAGTTCAATGTTTAGCTTCTAGTGTTTGCTCGTGGTATACTTTGGAAAATAACTTATTTTGTTTTTTATATCAACTCCTGTCCAGTTTTAATAGCACTGTAAAATAACATTTTAACTTCAGCTATTTCTAGAAATGAGAACGATGATTTTTAATTGGTGGGATTTCAATTTCCCAAGAACAACCCAATTTATAATTTTAAAGCATTTTTTTTTCTACAAAGCTACTTATCCAAATAAAGATATTGTCTAGTTCAATTTTCTGATATCTCTGAAGGGAGCAAGAAAAACAAGAAATATAATTGAACAAATTGAAGCACTTTTTTTTAGTTTTAGTGAAAATCTTAATATTTGAGAGGACCAAATAATTTACCAAATCATTACTGCAGTATTACATTTTTTGGGAATTGTTAGCAACAACATTATACAATAATGTTCTAGTTTGGATATGCTATAGTTATAATAGGTTTTTACGCAGGAATAATATGGTAATTTAACACAATAAAAAGAAGTATAGAGAAGACAAACAGAAAGAGAATATTTAGATACATTTTACATATCACTGACCTGCTACATGCAAACACAAATAAATTCTATAATGGAAAATTAGTCAAGGAAGCAAGAGTAAGAAATTCAAAGCAGGTGATATCCATGATAATTGCAGATAATTAGGACAGAATTCCTCGGAGTAGAGCTGCCCAACTTTTGTTGGCTCACATGCTAAGGCAGCTGCAAAGAAGTGAGACTGTGTTTTATTTCCCGAACTGAAACTTGTTTTTATTAACATGACTCTTTTCTGGCTAAAAAAAAATGTTTAATTCTACTCTTCTGACTTTAGGGAGTTATACAATTTTATAAGAGATACTGATGAAAATAATCACAAAACATATACTTTCATGCATGGAGAATAAGGATAGTGTATAAACTTGTCATTATATAGGAGTGGGAATATGTGGGACTGTTTATTTAAAGAATGATGGTTCCTACTGTAATGCAAGTGCTGAAATAGCTTTATCATTTCCTAGACAAGAAAGCCACCATTTCAGGAAAGTCTCCATGGAAAACACAGAGTACATTTAGATTAATGAAAAAAGAAATGTAGTAAGACACTCCACCAAAATGGCACACCAGCCACATTCCATGTTTCCAGAGATTGTACTGCATGTTGCCGTCTTACTCTCAGGGAATTTCATTCAATTCCCATTTTTAGACAAAGGCTATGTATAAAGGTCATCATCTTTCAGTTGCTATTGAGGGAAATATCTGGGTTTCAAACCCCTTTTGGATAGAATTGAAGAGCAAAAACGTCACTATTTTATTTTGTGACTGTGCAAATATTTTTATTGAATAAGTGCTAGGATCTCATACTTGGGACATTTGTTCTATTGGTTGATCTAGGGGGCAGAAGAGACTTGGTATACTTTGCCTATTTTTCTTATTTGCTCTCTTATATCAAGGCAGAAGAATTTAGAAGTCATCATCCTCTAAGAAGGCTGCACCTGACTGTCTAACTCATATCTTTCCTAATACCATGGGTTAGTCAAGATAGAACCATACTTGAATACACATTTGTACAGACCTCTATAGTGTGTATTGTAGAAGTTACCAGGGAAGCAAGTAAGATCTTATTCTAAGGAGTTAATTTCACAAAATGCAGAACCAGGAGTCAGAACTTAGGTTTATAACCATAAGACTAACATAAATCGTATTACATCACAAATTATCAAATGATATAGAGAAAGGAATATTTCAATCACTATTTGAATTGAGCTTAATTTTATGATGAACAGAACATTTTATGGGGCTCATCCAAAGGCCATATTACAATCTACAAGAGAATAAAAAGGTAATTTTTGTAGATTTACATTAAATATATTAAAATATATTTGTAATTTTATTATGATAATGAAGCCTAAAAGGCTAGTTTGAAATTACCTTTTAAGGGAATTTCCTGTTGTTATATAGTTTTGAATCCCTTGAAAAAGTGCTATTTTCTGAGTTTTCTAATGTTTATTCTTTACATGATTTGAATTATGTAATTTTAGAATTGGAAAAACAGCCATTTATCATTTGTGTGTTGCAGGAAAGCAGAGGACAAGAAGAGCTGATAAAAGGTTGAATAATACCTAGACTCCAAAACTATCCTCCTAGGCCACAGTTTAGTGAACACTGTATCACAGATTCACAGAATATTAAAGAAAGGACTTAAAGATCACCTAATCCAACCTCACCATTTTTACAGACCTGGAAATGAAAACCAGGGGATTAAGTGACTCATGCACATTCACAAGCAAGTTAATAACCAAACCTGAACTCAAACTCAGATATTCTGTCTCATGGTTCAGCTTGTTTCTCCAAGTCATCCTAGTTCTCTAAATAGTATAGCTTAATTTTTAAATTTTTTGAAAAGGTACTATAACCACATGGTTCTTTTATAAAAAGTATAGAGTAAAAAAGTACATTTTTTACTCCTTTCCTCTTTTATTTACTTTCCATTAGCTCCTTTCTCATCACATCCTCATCCAGATACCTCCTTCAAAACCTGCTCAAAATCACTCCCTTGTACATTCTACTTAAATCAAGACCCATACCTCCAGGACTCTGAATCTCATTTACCTACCTTAATTTCTCCACAGAACCAATCACCTTTTACCATATTATATATTCAACTTTTTTAAAACTTATTTATTTCTCCACACAAGAATGCACGATATACATAAGAAGGAGTCTTTGTCTATTTCTTTAACTGCTATTATTCCCAGTGTTTAGTGGGAACTAAATAAATGTTGGATTGAGCTAAATTGAACAACTGCATGTCTGCTTGTGTGTTTAATGTATTACTCCTTGAATATTCTATAATTTCTGTTTTCTGAATAATGGAGTGATGCTATTTAGTACATGGATACTCATAACTATTACATCTTCATTGTGAATGTACCTTACATAATTGTAAAGACCCTCCTTTTGTACTACTTCATGAGTTCCATCTTAGTTGATAATAAAATTATGACTCTACTTCTTTTGATTTGCATTTGCATGGTGTTCTTTTGCTTATCCTTTTATTTTCATATTATCTTGTTACGTTTTCTGGATTTTTTTACCAATATTTTTTGTACACTTTCACTATATGGCCTCTTTGATTTTGGTGTATGTATATGTGGTGTGTGTGTAGGTGCAGGTACATGCATGCATTTAATGTTTAGGAATATTTTTTCCTATTGTTATAATCTTAATACCCTTATTTTTTGATTAATTTAAATAGTGTCTATTAGTTCTTGATAATAATATAATTGGTACATTTTCTTCTCTTCCCTCTCCTCTCTCTTCCAATGTTTATCATTTTTACTCTTTTCCTTTGTACTGTTAAATGTGCAGAAACTTATATTACTTGACTTGCCAAATTTAAGTGATATATTTAGTTTTTAGGTATTTTAGATGAGACAATCAGTAGAAATTGCTGTACAGCCAGTTCTTTTTTTCCATTATTTAATTAATTTTTGTTTCATATGTATAGTAAGAGGTTGGAATGTTGGTGGAAAAAATAAATTATTATACAAATTTGGAAAATTGATAACCCATGTATATTGTTTCTATTTTTGCTATAACAAATTAGCACAAACTTGGTAACCTAAACAATCCAAATTTATTATCTTACAGTTATGGAGGTCAGAAGTCCAAAATCAGTCTTTGTGGTCTGAAGTCAAGATTTTATTTCAATAGGGCTGGTTTCTAAGGGCAGCTCTGTGGAAGAATCTGTTTCCTTACCTTTTCCAGCTTCTAGAGTTGGCCTGTATTCCTGGGTCCATGTCTCCTTTCTCCATTTTCAAAGCCAGAAAAGTAGTATCTTCAGATCTCTCTCTGCTTCAGTCATCACACCACCTTCTCTGACCTTGATCCTGCCTCTATTTTATAAAGACATTGCAATTACTAGTATTGGGCACATCTCGATGACCCAGGATAATTTTCTCCACCTCAAGATTTCTAATTTAATTATACCTGCAAAGACTTTTTGCTATATAAGGTACAATATTCACAGGTCCAAGGATTAGGATGTGGATGGACAGCTTCGAGGAGGCATTATTTGGGCATTACTCAACTTGATGTACTGTTAGACAGTGGCAAATAGTTGGTAAAACTGTTACTGTAAATTGAAACAATTTAATGTACCCAGTGATTTTGTGATCCCAAGAAGAATGGAAGGTTCTAGGAAGAAGGTCAGAGCACATTTTTGTTGCTTTTAGCTGAACATAATAAGGTACTACAAGAAAGAGATGAGCTCAGAAAAGTGAGAGCTTTCTTTTTTAATTTTTTTTTTAATTGAGGTAAATTAACATAAGAGTATATTAGTTTCAGGGGTACAATATAACATGCATCACCATACATAGTCACAAAATTAAAATTTTTTTCTTATGATGAGAACTTTTAAAATTTACTCTCTTAGCAACTTCCAAATAATGATAGTAGTATTAACTATAGTTACTATGCTATCCATTATATCCCCATGACTTATTTATTTTACACCCCAAAGTTTGTACCTTTGGACCCCCTTTACCCACTACAGGAGGGCTTTTTTCAACTCTAAGCCTCAAGAGGCCTTGTGTGTTTCTTAAGTCGCTGCTATAACCATAAGATCATGCTTTGCTAGACAGTTCATTGTCCCTGAAAGGATAATACCATGTAGAGAACACCTGGACCCACACACTTGCTTTTTGAAACAGAGCTTCCTCAACCAAACTGCACTTTTCTTGGGTATTAAAGATTATTGTCTTAACCACTGATTTTTTTGCATGATTGTGGTAATGGGTAAATGACAAATATTATATTTCACATATTTATATTTATATTTTGTCATCTGTAAATGATATTTCAAAAGAGACAATAAGGAAATTCTCCTGGTCTTTTTCTACCTTCTCTTTCCTAATTTTTTCTTTTATTGTTTCTTTATCATCAGGGAACATATCATTGCCTGCTCTGACTTACCCTAATCTTTGCATTCATTTTGCAGTTAAATGTATTCAATGCTTTCTTCTAGTTTTCTTGTCATGTTTTCAACAATCTTTCCTTAATTAGCTGAAGTCTCTTCCTCTAGTGGTTTTCTTAAAAAGGCCTCTTGGGAGTAAAATCCCATTTCTTGCACATTTAAAACAATTATCTGTAAGTTTTATACTTGAGTTCGGCTTGTCTGAACATAAAATCCATGGTTCATGCTTTCTCTCCTTAAGCATCTTTTAGATAATTGCTACATTGATTTCTGGTATTGAAAATTCTGTGGAGAAACTGGAAACCAGCTTCATTTTTTTTTCTCTTTATAAATGTCGTGATACTTTTTCTTGTCTCTGTGTCTTTAATTTTTTAACTATGTCTTGACCTGTTCTAGGTCTGTTTCTTATGACACAGGGTGTTCTTTTTGTTGTTTAGTTACAAGAAGACAAGCCCTCTTTTATGATTTTTCTTTACTGTGGCAAAATATACTAAACATAAAGTTTACCATTTAAACCATATTTCAGTGTACTGTTCAGTAACATTAAGTACATTCACATTGTTACGCAACCATCACCATCATCCACGTCCAGAATTGTTTTCATCTTCTGCAACTGAAACTCTGTGCCCATTAAATCCATTAAACCTATTAAACCCATTCCCTTCTCCCTCCAACTCCTGGCAACCACTATTCACCAATCTAATTTCTGTCTATGAATTTGACGACTTTAGATGCATCACATAAGTGGAATTATACAGTATTTGTCCTTTTGTGATCTTTCACGAATTTAAAAAATTATACTTTTAAATATATATTTCTGCTTTTTGTTTTGTTTTGCTTTCCTTTTCAGGGACTCAAATTATGTATATACTGGGAACACTTCCAGCTACTGTAAATGTATAAGTTATTTTTAAATCTTTACCTTTCATTTTTCATGCTTCTATACTCTATCTTACTTGTTATGTTTTTTTTTTTTGTTTGTTTGTTTGTTTTTTTTTGTCTGTTTTAGTGACCATTCTTCTTTGTGGCCTTCATGTTTATTTTGGCAATTATTTTTTATACTTCTTTTCTGAGGTAAGACAGTTCAAATTTCAGCTCACAAATTTTCTTGACATCTTTTACTTGAGTTCCTTACTTGTGTTTTCAGTCTAATGTTATAGAGGTTCTAATTTCTTGAGGCAATTTTTTTTCAATTCATGCTGAAATATTTGTTCATGATTTTCACAGGCGCCATAGCAGTGTGTTTACTCTGCAGTGTCCTTTATGCTTCATTTGGTATATTATCTTTGTAGAGATGCGTTTCTAGTTCCTTTTGTATTACCCATCACTGCATGAGTTGGAGTTTTCCTGGACAATTTGTTTGCAGGAAGTTTCTATAAAGTTAGATATTCCATAGTATTTTTTAAAATTTCAAAATCCAGATGATCTCTCCTCTGCTGACAAATAACTTTCTGGATTGCTTTGTGCTAAAATTTCTCTTCTGGGAAATTTTATTTAGCTCTCCCTCCTCTGGTTCTTTCATCCAAACCACTTCAGGTCTGGGTCGAGAGCAGGTTTGCCATCAGTGCTGCTCAGACCTGTTCCCACTCTCATTACTGCAGGAAAAAAGAAAATCTAAACAACAAAAAGGTATAGTTTCCCAGTTCACAATGAGCCACTCACCTTCAGGAAATATACTTTTGCTGGTGCCTACTGAAATGTGCTGCCACTGAGAAATTCTATAACTCTCATATTATTCCCTGTAATTTCTTCTCGTGGCTTTTCCTCAATACATTCATTTCAATTCTGCTTCCTAGTGTCTCTGAAAATGCAGCTCGAGAGGTTTTCATTATCACTGTGGCTTTGCATGTTTTTAAGAGTAGAAAGGGAACTTAGGTGCTGACTTATGCAGAAAGATTTCTTTAATCCTTTCTTATCTGAGCTCCAAAATATAATTTAAATTTCAAATTAGGAAATAAATAGCCTTCATAGTATATTATACAGTACTTGAGGTTAGGTTCTATGACATTATAGTGTGCTTCATAGTCACTTCTAATATTATCTTTATATTTATCTTTTTATTCATTCCTTTATTCCAGAGTGTTTATCACAATATTTGTTACATAATAAGTGCTTAACTAATGTTTGCTGGAATCAAATAGATGAGTGAATATATGATATCTAAATAATGGTGAATTTTCTAAGTTTATCTTACACAAAATACGATAAATTTTTTCTCTACTCAAGAATTTTTGCTTACTTAACTCAATCTAACCAGTAAACATTTTATCTACGCAACTATTTCTCAATTGATTTTGTTTAAATTTAAGAGAAATAATTTTAAATATGACCATTGAGTGACTACAAATTTAGACAATACTAGTGCTGACTTATAAAGATAAATCCTATATACTTTGAGAGGTGCATTTTACCTCACTAAATAGATTAAATTTGATATGCCAAATAAACAAAATGATGGTATAATAAATGTTTTACATTTATATCTGTGTCTGAGAATTAACACAATCATTTACCTGAAACATTCAAATTTATCTGTTCCTTTTCAATAGTTTACAAGGTTTCACACTCTGGAGAAGAGCTGATCAATAAAGAATGGAAACTTTTCTATTTTCTTAGCAGAGGACACAAAGTGCCTTTTTATGCACTTCCCCCAGCAGTTACATGATTGTTTATTTTAACTTTTTAGTTTTCTTGTGCTATCTTAATGCAACATTTAAATTAACATGATATTAGAGAGGTAATTTGTGTAATTACAAAGAGTTTTCTAATCTCTGGATTTACACTGATATATAATCTTCTCAAGATGAAATAAAAGCTCTTGGTTAGTATGCTGGGTAAGAAGATGTCAATTTTCAATTACCATCCAGTATACAGTACCCCCACTGAGCATGAATACTATATTTTTTTATTAATTATCTTAATGTAATTGCTTTTTTATTAATCTTAATACTTAACAAATGAGATCATATCTGCAATGAATTTTTCAAGAAGCTTTATAGAGGTTTATCATCACCACCACTTCCCCTTGAATTTTATTACAACAAATATAAAATTTATTTTACATTCTTCACCTTTACATATTTAAAAAGATTTTAATTCCCACTTCTTAAGAATAAAAATGTTTTGTTGGTAAAAGCTAAGAACATCATTTCTTAAATATGATATTAAATATGATATGTATTACTCCGAGAATATTTACAATGTCAAATACAAAGGCATTATTTGACTTATTTCCATTAAGAAAAAATAGTGTTTCTTCATATTCTATTTTGTTATATGAGGAATACATATGTATATGTATATATTTAGCTGAACTCCAAAGTAAATAAATACATTTTTAAAAAAAGAAAATACATTTTATTATAATTCCTTATGAAGTTAAAAACAGAGACAGACCCTTCTAAATAAAGGATTGTAAAACAACAAAGGGCCATTCTATTGAAAATAAAGTAAAAGCCACATAAATTCATTCTGGAGATCTGGTGTATAACAATGTAACTTATAAATACTGCATTCCTGAAGTTTGCAAAAAGGGTAGGTCTTGTGTTCTCACCACACACACACACACACACACACACACACACACACACACACAAAGCTAACTATGTGAAATGATGGATATGTTAATTAGCTTGATCGTGGTGATTATTTCACAATGTATACATATATCCAAATATCAAGTTATGTGCCTTAAATATATACAATTTGTATTTGTCAGTTATAGCTCAATAAAGGGGAAAAAAAGATAGGATTTTAAAAAAAGTGAATTAGTCAAGCCAGCCTACTCGAATTGGGGGGATTACACAAGGCTGTGAATACTAGAAGGCAGTGATTACTGGGGGCCATTTTAGAGACCGTCTATTACAGTAATCAAGGGTGATCCTAGTGACATTAATGTAGATTTTACGATTCTCCCAGTTCTAATTTTTTAAAACTGTATTAAATTTAAATATATATATTAATATACACAAACTCACATATATTGTAGTAAGCATTCTGTAAAATATAGAGATACATATTAGAAACTATTAGAGTTCAGTTTCCATACTTATTTTTCCCCAGAATGTATTCATCTTGTATAACTGAAAATTTTTACCCCTTAATCAACATCACCCCACTTCTCCCTCCTTCTCGTCCCTTGCCAACCATCATTCTACTCTCTGCTTCCAAGTTTAGGTTTTAAAAAGATTTTGCCTTCCATCTGAAATGTTCCACCACTCTGTCTCTCTCTGCCTCTCTGTCTCTCTGTCTGTCTCTCTCTCTCAGCCTCTCTCATTTCTTGTGCTGAGGCAAATACACTGTCATTGTTGTTAGCAGCTCTGTGGAGAGGCCTGTATACCATGGTAAAGAAATGAGTTCCTCATTTCCACAGGGTGCAAGGTATTGAAGCTTTTTGATTACTACTCAAGCAGCTTAGAAGTGGCTGTTTGAGCCCCAACTGACTTTGAGATGTAGCTCTGACCTATAGCTTGACAGCAACCTCATGAGAGACCTTAACCCAGAGGCACCCAGTTAAGTTATACCCAGATTCCTGATTCACAGAAACTATCACTTAATAAATTTTTGTTGCTTTAAGCTGCTAGGTTTTAGTGTAATTTATTATTCCATGGTCAGTAAGTCATACAATTAGCAATAACCTCACCTCTCTAAACCAGGTAATTTTTCTGACACAAGATTACTATGCTAACTTTTCATAGGCTATAGACAAGTGTTTCTTCATAAATACAAGATTAAATGAATCATCTAAACACTCATAATTTAAAAATATATTTTGTAAGAAATTTTAGAAGTTTATAAAATGGAAGAGAAAAAACTCCTTTAGCACTTAGATTATGAGCTATTTTCAGAATACATATATATTTCACTTGATGTGCTGGAGGTGTCAGAACTATATCAAATATTTTAAATATATCTTCAGCTCTATATTTTTCTAAGCTCGTACCCATATATACAGCCATCTACTCCACATCTTTATCTCAAATTTAACATGTTTGTAACTAACATGATTATAACATGATCTTTTTCTTTTCCAAACATACTCTTCTGCTTTTCCTGTCTTAGTTAATTGCCTTGTCATGCCTCTGGACAGTAGACTGTGAGGAGTGATCAGTGGCAGTTCCTATTTTAAGTACCTGATTTAGCATAGTGTACAGAACACAAGTGACTCCATCTTTAAGTTAATCTGCCATCTTAGTATCTGGGGGAACCTGGGACCTTGACCCTTTCCCCCTGGAATACATACACAGAGCTTTGGGCTCTTCACAAGACTCCCATTCATTCTCTCTCTGAAACAAGCACCCTCAGTATTTCTCCTACCTCACTCTGGCACAAAAGACTCTTGGCATCTGATCCTTTTGATCATCCATACATTCTCACTCCTTTAGCTATAAAATGCAGCGTGTGGGTGGGAGTTAGGGAGGTGGAAGGTGCAGGGATCTATTTGCCTTGCTGCTTCCTGAGATGCTTCTGTACTCTATTCCCCATTAAACTTTTCTAAACAGACAAGCTGAACTTGTCTTCCTCATTCTTTGGCTTATCAACTCTTATGGCATCTGGGGTCCACTTTGCCTACATGGTCCTTTCACAAAACACATAATTTATATAATATAGAAGCATATTTTCATATGGCTTCTAAATCAGTGGTCCTAGGTTATTGGGGCAGCCTTGCTATCATCAGTATATGACTTCCATTTCTGGATTCAACACTGACCATCTCTCACTAGGAAAAGAGAAAGGCAAAGGAATAAAACACATGACCAAGCAGTAGCATGTATCACTATTACTCACATGCCCCTGCCCAGAGTTTAGTCACAAGAACACAACATACTGCAAGTGAGTCATAATCTGAGAAATGTAATCTCAAACTGGTTGACCATGGGCCTAGTTAAAATCTGAATGGGCTTGCATGGTTTGGGATTAAGATTATAGACCCTTAGGGCAGACTGCCTGGGTTCAAATTCTTGCTCTACCATTTATGCAGTGTGTGATCTTGGATGAGTTATTTTGCTTCTCTCTGTACCAGATTCCTTATATGGAAAGGATACATAATCTCAACCACTTCACGGAAAAATATTTATAAAGTATTTAGAACTGTGCCTGGTATACTTTAGTGTTTTTCAATTAAAATAGGTGGTGTTAAACAGGAGATAATGGATATTGGTGGACAGCAAGCACTTAAATTTCTTTTTCATTCATTATCCACATTTAATCTACCACCAAATTTTGTTGATTTTTCTAATTGTCTTCATGTCAACTGTAACTTCTTTGAAGCTACTTTCCTTTCCTTTCATTCTAAAATCTATTTTCAGCACTGAAAGCATGATCATTTTATTCTCCATCTATTATTCTCCATGGTTTCTCAAAGCTTCTTATGGTTTTTGAAAGGAAGAAAGAAAAGAAGGAAGAAAGAAAAGAAAGAAGGAAGGAAGAATCAAAATGTAAGAAAGGAAGGAAAGGAGCAGGGGAAGAAAGGAAGGAAGAAATGCTTCACAAGGCTCTCTATGCCTGGCTTCCACCTATGTTTTTAGCTTCCTCTCTCCCAGTCTCTCAACACTTTGCGTGAAAATGTCTTGCTTTAGTTTACTTTGTAGATATATCATGCCTTCTCTAGTCACAGTTTCCTTGCATATAATTCTTGCTCCTTGCAGGAAATATACCCACTCTACTTTCATTGACTTATTCTTTTTTTCAGATTTAAATAATTACTCTGTGAAGTCTTAGTAACTACCTAGATAAGGCCTACTACTCTCAAAAGTAATATAATCATTCTTACAAAACATACATAGTTTGTGATAATGTAAATTTAGTGTTGGGTTGTTTTCTTTTTTTAAAAAAAAATATTTGCCTCTCACTATATTGTGAACTTTTAAATATGGCAGTTAGGACTGTTTTATTGTTTAAAACTTGATATCTAGCTTCTAGCTAATGCATCACACAGTAGGCATTCAAGAAATACTTGTGATGGAAAAAATGAATACCTATAAAGGAAATTATGTTAATGATGAACACTTATACAAATAAGCTGTGGAGCTCGAACTCAAGAGTGTCTGTTAGTAGGCAAGGTCCAGAATTACATTAAGACGAATGGTGCATAATAAATTAAAAATAATTCAGTAAGAATGCTATCTTAAAAATGTACTATTACTGAAAATATTTCTCCATTAAGCAGTGAATCAGTGGTATTTATAAAATATACTCATTAAAACAACAAGGCATTTCTTTTTACTCTTTATTTTTAGAAAATGTATAAATATACATGAGTACAGTGAACCCTCATATATTCATTAGCAGCATCAGCAGACAACAATATTTTGCCATATCTACTATTTAGTCTATCTATTCACTTTTGTTGGTATATTTTAAAACAAATCCCCCCAAAATGTGATTAAATTTATAAATATTTTAGTGTTTCTTTAAAATAACAATAGAGCATTTTTATACATTAACGCCAATGGCATTATCACATCTAAAAAATTATTCAATACCCTGTCCATATCCAATACCCAATTCATAATCAAATTTCCTCTGTTGTCTAAATTTATTTTGACATAAACTCAGGATCCAAACAAGGTATTTTTATATCAACTCAGGATTCAAATGAGGTATACTCATTGTATTTAGTTATTATGGAATTTGAAATGTTTAAAAATAAAAAAATGAAAAACTTCACTCACGTTAAGCAGAAGAAGCCAACCACAAAAGGACAAATACTGCATGATTCTGTCTATATGCAGTATTTAAAGTAATCAAACTGATAGAAACAGAAAGTAGAATGGTGGTTGCCAGGGGATGGAGGAGGGAGAATGGGGAGTCATTATTTAAGGGGTATAGAGTTTCCATCATGCAAGATGAAAAAGTTCTAAATCTGTTTTGCAACGATGTACATAGATTTAACAATACTGTAATGTACACTTAAAAATTGAGGGTAAATTTATGTTATCAGTTTTGTACCACAATTAAAAAAAAATGAATGCAAAACAAAAAAAAGGGGTTGGGCAAAGGACTCAAATAGACATTCTAAAAGAAGATATGCAAAGGGCCAACAAGCATATGAAAAGATGGTCTACAATGTTAGTCATTAAAGAAATGCAAATCAAAATTACAATGAAATATCTCTTCATATCTATTAAGAAAAAAAGAACAAATATTAAAAGTATATGTTCAATTACAGATCTCACTACTTGGGACTCCATACCAGATTGCTAAGAATATGCAGATTTTGAATAGGCATATTTACTTGATTTTAGTTATCACAAGCCTCACAAAATAAAGACGGCTATCAATTTTTGAAATATCTTCCACTAAAAAGTGGAAACTATGTCTTTTCCTTTTGAATCTTTGACAAATTAAATAAGGCAAATTTGATGATGGTGTACTAGTTTTGGGGCCCAAGCCTTAAGAAACTGAAGAAGCTTCCAGCTTTTGTCTCCTTGAACACTTTCTTTGCCAACCCTTAGCTACCATGGAAGAAATTTGACTATCTTGAGACAACCATTATGGAGATGCTATCTATATATAGGTGGCATAGAGCCAGATGAACCTAGTTTTCTGGCCATTTGAATCACAACACCAGATGTCTTAGACCACTTGAGCTGTTATAACATAGACTACAGTTTATAAACTACAGAAAGTCGTTTCTCACAGTTCTAGAGGCTGGAAATCCAAAATCAAGGCACTGGCAGATTCAGTGTCTCATGAGAGTCCACTTCCTGTTTCATACAGAGCCATCTTCTCACTGTGTCTTCACATGGCAGAAGTGGTGAGAGAGCTCTCTGGGGTCTTTTTTATAAGTATCCTAATTCCATTCAGAAGGGTTCTATCCTCATAACCTAACAACCTCCCAAATGCCCCATCTCCAAATGCCATCATATTGGGAGTTAGAATTTCAACATGTGAATTTTAAGGGGACATAAACATTCATTCTATAGCACCAGACATGTGAATGAAGTTGTCTTGTGCCCTCCAGACAAGCCCATCTGCCAGCTGAATAGCATTGGTGACCTTAGACAATACCATATGTATCAGAAGAATCATCGTGCTGAGCTCTGACTAAATTTATCGCTCACAGATTGTATTATAAAATGACTGTCATTTTAAGGTACCAAGCTTATTCATTAAGTAGCATTAGCTAACAGGAACCTTACAGGAAATAAGCTTTTCTCAGAACTGTCCTGAAACTTCTAATCCTTGTATAATAGCAGTAGATCATAAATCACCTAAAATTTATTATATGTGTATAGTGGACCCTACTAAAATAATACAAGAATATAATTAATTGGCTTTGTCATTTTTTCCCCTTTGGAAAATCTCTCCCAAACCCTTATTGTACAGTGAATTGATAACTAGTTTAACTACATCTTTTACCAATAATACTACAGGTTTTGCCTCTTTGTTTCCAAGTTCAATATAGGTGTATTTTAAATGAACATCTTATAAAAATGTCCATCCAGATGACGGTCAGAGACAGATGAAGGAAAGATAAAAGCTGGATAGACATTAAATATCTAGCAGTTAACTTCTAGATTGTTTTATGCTACATTAGGCCCTTATGTGAGCTTCTGTTTGCTCCAATTTGCAAAGTTGAACTAATTTCATCTTAATAGTAAAATCTGTGAGGAAAAATGAATTATTCTAAAACTGAATGTTTTCTAATACTTTTCCCATGGAGAGCTAAATTCTACTTGCAGGATATCAAAGGTCAAATGTGAAAAGATTAGATATTTTTATCCAGGAAGTAAGATTTCAAATCAAAGATGTTCTTCACAGTATCTAAGTCTGTGTATTGTACTCTACTGACAAGATGCTCCAGTGCCCTTAAGAATTCTCTATGCTTATTCAAACAGACCACTTATGTGTCTTTTAGAAATACAAGCATATATACAATTTTCCTTCCTAATTGTCCTTCATAAGTTTAATTTCTTTTCTCACAGGCATAGAAGTTATTCCCTAAACAATTGTCACCAGTTTCTTCCTCAGTTGTATAAAAAATCTAAAATTTAATATTCTAGGACAAACTAATTTTTTTGAGTCACAAGTACATTGTCTTTGCTATAGTACCAATGTATAAATAATATGTTTTAATCTCTTCTTCATATACTATTTCCTGAATTTTCAACAGCTTTTTTTGTTTTATCACATATTTGCATTTTAAACAACTTCATTTATGAACGGTGATAGAGCATAGGACCTGTAACCCAAGTACAGCATATTTGGTCCTCTTTCAAATAGACAAGGACATATTTCTCTTTGGAGTGATCAAAGGGACAGGGAAGTTGGCAAATTTCAGATCATGATTATGAGTTAAACATTATCCTGTTCCCTCAAGGCCAATTGCTGAAAGAATTCATTGGCTAAGAAACAGTCTCAGTTACTTTTTTTGGACAAAGTTTGTGTTTTAATTTTATTTTTCTGGACAGTTATAAAATGCACTTCTTTCTTGTGGTTTGCAACTAATAAATTTCCAACATATATGTCAATGGCAGAATGAAAACATTAAAAATCATAGTGCATTTGCCAGGAACCAAATAGCTGGCAACCTGCTGACGCATCCACAGCTGGAAACCACACCTGAAAGGTCTGTGGTGATTCCCAACCAGCAGCAAGCACTAGCAAGTTTTCTCTCCAAACGCTTCTCATAAAAGACAGATACAGGGAATTTCACACTTGTAGATCCCTGCTTGTCTTCTAACTAAAGTATAAGGAAAGCATCAGCATAACACCTACAGCAAAAATAGTCACCTATTTAATTCATATGATTAAAAAAAAATAATAGACCTCTTAATGAGCTTCCAATGAGTCAGCTTGGTCTCATCTTCAGTAGATGGATAGCTGACTTCCTTCTTCTTTTAGGTTTCTGGTAATATTTTACCTCCTTTCACAAGTCAGGGCCACATTCATGAATTAGGGGAAATAAAAAGCAAGTGCTCCTTATTGAATTCTAATTTAGTCTTTTGTGCTAAAAAAAAGAAAGAAAAATAAAACAAACATAAAACACAAAACAACACAGTAGAGAGTAAAAGTAGGTTAGAGGCCTGGACTTGTTCTATTGAAATACATGTACAATGGCTAGATAGTATGTAACCGGCTCTGTGTCTGTTGACTAAGAGTTGCTTAAGAAGGCACTTGAGTCGGGTAGCAAAACATACCTCGTTACCACTGTCTGCAAATCCCAGGCTTTGAAGCTACAGGAGCAACAACAACAACAAACCCTAAAATAATCTATGCTTTTATATATTTTAGAAGAGAGAAATCTCTACAGATGACAGTATGTAGGAAAGGTTTTGTGTCGTTTACCGGTTCTCTCACAGACAGAAAAGAGTAGAGGAAAGCAGAGACATTGATTGCGTTTAATCTGGATATACGTCTTTGGAGTCAGAATAGTCTGAAATGAAATCCTGAGTGAGCCTCGTAGCAGCTGGCATTGCCTTGGGGCCTGTTACTTAACTTAGCCTCACTTTCTTTACCTCTATAATGGGGATCAAAGAACATGAATATTGTATTACAGGAGTAAAATAAATTTTGAGCAGCATGTTTCACATTACTAAATTTGAGTTTAAGTCATATAAATTTTTATTTAAAGTGAAGTTATTTTACTGAACTGGAACTGACAACACCTTAGTAAAAATTTAAAGCAAACATTAGAATGGGAGTTTCCTTAAACAGTAATATTTCCCCCTAATAGAACTTCTGCTAAGCTTAAATTGTCACGTTATTTAAAAAGATACAGTTGGCTAAATTATACTAAAACTTAGAACCCAAACTTGAAAATGTTTCAAGATATTTGATGTTTTTATCCGATTGTTCAGTGGGGCAATTTATAGCTACCATGGAATGCTAAACGGAGACATAGGTAAGCCTTTCCTAGAGCATGCTGACCACAGATATTTGTAATCAAACTAAGCTAATTGCAACTTTCTAAATTTCCCAAATTTACTTTATTTGAAAAAAAAAAAAACCTGAGACCTTGTTAACTGCATGAGGATTATTTAAAATGATATGAAAGGACTAAAAAAAATAATGTAACTATGACAGTGTAATTTGAATAAGTAATAAGTCAACTGTGCTTGGATCTTCTGTATATTGGCACTTAAAATTCCAAGCAATAGTGTAAACTAACATTTTATAGAATGTGTAAAACATTATTCTACATGATCTTTGAGGTGGGTGTTTCCAATTGTGTGATAGGTTTCTTTTGATTATTCTTAGTCTTAAACTTCTTGTACTTCAGCTTTAGTTATAAGATTTTTCAAAACAGAGGTAGTAAATATCTCTGCTCCTCTAAAGGCTTAGATTCAATACTTGAGCCTTCTGTGAGAAAACAATGTAAACAATAAGAACAGATAATAGCAACTGGAAAAACAAAATATAAAAGAAATAGGGGACTTGATTTATAGAAATCTATTTTTTTAAAAATATTTATTGTATTCCTTTGCAATGGGATGTGTTTGCAAATTTTTTTCAGGGAGCTCGTTTCTACTAAAATACTGATAACTAGCAGATTCATCTTGTCCTTTACCTAGGAATAACTCTATATTGCTTTAGCAATATAGTTAAAAAGAAATAATATGTAAGCATCATCTGGTAACTCTACCCATGTATCCTTATCTAATTATAATCCTTATTAGCATACTACTTTACCCCAAAGCAAGAATGAGATAAGAAACAGGGAAAAGGAAGGTAGATGACTAATGAACCATAAAAGTTTCTTTATGGTTTATTTTTTAAAAATCTAATCTTATAATAAAAAAAACTAAAATTTCAGGATCTTTGGAGAAACACTGTCATTTAATCGCATGGCTTAGAGTGACAATATGAAGCATGGTGGATAAAGAGAAAAAATCATTGAGATCAAAAAGAAGATGAGAATGAATTGTAAAATCCCATTAGAAAAAAGTAAGCAAACGATAAAGAGAAAAAGCAGTTCATGGCTTTAAAGACTGTCATTGAATAAAGCCCCCTGCTTCTAGAATTATCTATCAATTTAGCATTAAGATGTCAGTCTGTTGCACAACAGTCCCCTGAAAAGAATAGAGATTTTTTAAAAAACAATATCTACTGAACACAGAAAAAGAGACCAATCTAAAGTAGATTTCCAAACATAGTAGAAATCTAATGGTGACAAGTTGAATATCAAAGGCTTGACTTTGGCCAAAAGGAAATAAAAATTTAAAGGCTTCGATTTGATAGTTACATTTAAATAGTGGTTAGGTTTACATTACACATATAACATGTAGTTATAAGGAAAAATATATAAGTAATATAAGGAAACAAATGAATATAATGAGATGTGTTTATATTTTATTAATTTCAAAATAAGTAGGAATGTTGTACTATAAAGGCGTTTTGTTATAAAATTACATTCACATCTGTCTATAAAATATACATATAAATTCATCTGCAGCTGTTTAAGTAAGTGAGGATGAATACTGGGAAAAGTGAATAAGCAAATTAGTTCTATAAAATGTAGGAAAACAAGACAAGAAAGAATGATCACACTTGGTGGTTACACATAAAATCAGGTGGGAAAGGGTCCAGCCATGTGTAGCAAGATGATGAATTAATTGTTTTAGGAAGAAAGTGACTGCCTAGGTAAATTAGTTCATAATTCTCAATGATGAAATTCCTGAATACTCATTGTCATTATTAGGAAGATGTTAAGGAAGATTAAGGGAGTTAAATAAGTAATAAACCGAAGTAGGCATCATTTGAGCAGCTGTTGATAGATGTGGCAATGACAAAAGGAGACGGTGAGGAAAGAACCCAGGACAGAGATGGAGAGAGAAAAGAGAGGCCAACTAGATCTCTGGAATGGTTATAGGTGGAATTCCTCACTAGCTCAGGGGCACCGGAAAGTTTTTAGGTTCCCTAGTGAGTCATGGAAAAAAGTAAAAGTCACTGCTTCCATGCTAGCTGACTATATGAGGTATGAATAGGAAGTGGTCTTTATGGTAGAACTGATTTGGTAACAGTGGCTTGGAATTTTGTAAGGGTTTAGTGTTTGGAAAAAGATACCAGGTAGAGGAGGGTCAATGTGAGGCATCATTTATGGTACATTTACCTATTTACATCAATAGGTACTTACTCAGTGTTTACTCTTCTTCATTTTTAGAGAGATAGATAAATGAAAAAAAAAGAGATAGATCTATATCTTTATTGATATCTGTATATATATAGTTTTAAGCAAGTCACCTTATCTTCCCCCTACATTTTCTTTAAAATGATTATAACAATGCTTATTTATGTTCCCTTTCCTAGGAATCAAATATTTAGTGATCTCTGAGGCACCTACGCTGTAATTAGAAATCATGAGTGAAAATGCTTTGTGTTCCTCCCAGGAAAGACTCACTTTAAAGTTATCATTGCTTCTATTGTATCTTTAAAGTGTCTTCTTGCCTCTGCAGGATTTTATATAATCCAAAGTGCAGACAAAAAAGGGAAAATCATGATCTAAACAGCAAAATAGCATTTAAGCTTAGCTCCATTACATTACTTAAGGACTTGCTAAGAATAATAGACACCAAAATAGTACAAAACTACCACTACATTAAGGGATCATGCAATATTCATCACTCCAGATAAAATAATGCATAATAGAAGCATTCAGCACTTTCTATACTAGTATACTTTCAGTTTGGCTGATGGCTTTTGAGCCATTGTTTAAGTGTACCAACTTTGAGGGAGATAATACATATTATTAAACCATTATCCGTATAGCCATCCCTTTTGGAATGTCTAGTAGTGTTAGGCTTAGACATTTCAATTAACCATTCTGAGTCCTATTCCACAGAATAATTATTGGAAAGAGCAAAAACAGAAACAAAATTTTATTTTAATTGCCCTTTTACTTAAAAGAAATTTAAGTAGAAATCGACAATATGGTATTAGGTTTAGTTGGCATTTGTCAATTTCACTCTATTAAATGCTAGAAGTGGCAAGATTTATGTACATTCAAAATGTACATATGAATTGAGTCATATAAATAAATTTTCAAGGAAAGGATAGTAAAATATAAATAAATATTGTAAAATATAAATAAAACACTACAAGCTCTGGCAAGATTATACTCTTTGACTCTCAATTTTTACTTCTTTCATGACCAAATTAATATCGGGTCCTGGATTTCCACAAAGGTTGTTTGTATTTGTTTAAGAAACCACAAATTCAT
Source organism: Eidolon dupreanum (assembly GCA_028627145.1). Classification (NCBI taxonomy): domain Eukaryota; kingdom Metazoa; phylum Chordata; class Mammalia; order Chiroptera; family Pteropodidae; genus Eidolon; species Eidolon dupreanum. Next base: position 15,288,581 of record CM053507.1, read on the forward strand.
GACTGCTAATATGGCATATAATTGTCCACATAAAATGGAATAAAGCATTACTGAAATATTTAAGTGATCTTTTAGACACTTAATGGTAAATACTGTATAGTTGATAATGTCAAAGAATAGAAGTTCAAAAACTCTTGACTGAATTCAATTGAATCTCAGCAAAAGTGTTTGTTGGAAAACTCTTGCTTAAGTGACTCCTTTTTGCATACTGACCTCTATAGTAATGACTCAGAAAAATCGCACATCACGAAACGGCATTGGACTCTGGAGTTTGTTTTGAAGTTTCTGAACCTCAAGTATTAAATCGATGAATGCTGTGGTCTACTGCAAAGCATTTCATTTCAGAGACATTTTATAAAAGTCCATTTTGCATCTCACAAATCAGTTAGTTTCCAATCAAATTAAATATTTTTTGGAAGATCTTCTACTATATAGTAAAAATTATGTGTTAAGAAATTACTTCCTGAGAGAGAGGTGGGGAAGCATTGTATTGGCATGGTGTTTACTTAGAAAATTTAATAAAATTATATGGATAACATTGTATGCATGTATATATATGGATATACACACATATATATATTCACATACATATAATATATACTATATATGTATACATATGCATACATACACACATAGATGGCTAGATAGATTAAATAGATAGATAGATAGATAGATAGATAGATAGATAGATAGATAGATGATAGATAGATAGATAGATTTCTACTGAAGTAATTTTTGTTGGATGTACCATAAATAATTTTTAAAATCACATATAATGCTTCTGTTTGCATATACCCTCAGCAGGGGTCCCTAACCCCTGGGCCGTGGACCAGTACCAGTCCGTGGCCTATTGGGAACCGGACTGCACAGCAAGAGGTAAGCAGTGGGCAAATGAACAAAAGCTTCATCTATATTTGCAGCCGCTCCCCAGTGTTAACATCACCACCTCAGCTCCACCTCCGATCACCAGGCATTGGATTCTCAAAGGAGCACTGGTGCCTGGTGCCAAAAAGGTTGGGGACTGCTGCTAGAGGAAAAACCTTAAGAAGATTAATCTAGGTTAATTGTCAACTATCAGGACTATACTATTTATCCCAGGTAGTTAGCTAGAGTATAGTAGAGTATTAGAATTAAAAATATTTTACCCCTTTCTGCCTATTTAAACCTTGAATCATCACTGCTTATTCCAAATAGATTTTAATCTAGTCTCTGCTTATTCAGTTTGTTTTTGAGGAAAATGGTCTGCCCTGTGAATCTGAAGTTCAAGAGTCTGAGGTTCATTCTGCAAGTTCCCAGGCTTCTGATCTTTCCCTCCTTTGTATAAAGAGTATGGTGGAGCGACAGCTGCTAAGATCTCATCTGATTCTTGGATGTTATGAACATCTCACTCCCTGAGAACCGGGAAATCTATTTAAATCTTGTACTGCGCTTGCTGTTAGAAGGTTATTCCTTGGGTCCAGCTGAAACTTATCCCTCTGTACTTTCAGCTCCCATTCTCCGAGTTATCTCTTAGTCTTCAGAGTCTTAATTAGAATCTAAATCCTTACACTGCTCAGGAACAGGTTCTAAATTCTGATACTCTTTCAGAGCCAAGTCATTCTTATTTATGTGTAGCAATATTCTTTTGATGAAAGTGAAGTCAACCTTTGGCTCCCTTCTTAAAGAAGCTAAAACAAAAGGGGCCATCAAATACACTCTCTGCTGGATTATACAAACTATTATGTATGATGGAGGAGACCCCCATCAGTAGGCATGGAGATCACCTGGAATGTCCAGATGGTTCCTCAGAATGGGAGTTTTCAAAAGACCATTGCTAGACATATGTGTCTGGTTAGAATGTTTAACCTTCATGGTCTTTAATCATGTAGCATTATGCGAAATGCCACTGGCTGAATGGCTTGATGAAGTGTTTTGAGGCTGTAGAGTTTCCAATCTCCTGGCCACCACCAGAGGCCCTGCAGCCACTGGGTCCCTACAGTATGAATGCCTTGCTATTGGTCTATGAGAAAAGAAGGCAGATGGGTGTCAGCCTTCACACTGTGTAGCATGGGCATAAGGAATATAGTGATCAAACAAATGAGAGAGAGAGAGAGAGAGAAATCAACCACTAGGGTGGCAAGGAAATACCTAAAGGGCTGTGATTCTGTTCCAATCTTCCCTAACTGTTGATAATGTCAAAGATATTTTCCCCTCAGAAGCAAATTCACATATAGAAGATTCTCTTTGGAATTTTTAATTCTCTGAGGGCAACAATATCATGTCATAGAAGTTCATTACTCTGCACACCATAAGTACTAGGGCACCATTTTAAGGGCAGCTGTAGTACATGGGATGCAGTTTCACAGTAGAAAACATTTGCATCAGACCATCCTGACACTGAGTTCTGACTCTGCCGCTATTAGTTGGAGCAAGAATATGAACTTCTCTAAACTTCAGAGCTCTCATCTGCAAAATTGGAATAATTTCAGGGTTGTGGTTAGAGTTAGAAAGATAAGTCATGCAAAGGGCTTACTGTAATGACCAAAACTTAGTCAACTCATGAAAGATGGCCATTATTATTTATTAGGATTATAATGATCATATTGTGCTTATGAGGAATGCTGATAATGCTTTAGCAGCAGAACTTGACCTAGGACCTTTCTGTGTAAATGACTTGTCCTGTATGTGTTGATGATGTAGGCCATTTCAATATCCATTTATCTGACATGACGTTTTCATTTCAGATTTTTTTTTTAAATGTTGGTTACCAGACCTCGCTGTGATACTTCTGAAGAGCACTGAGGCTTAATGGCAACATCTCTTGCCTGCTTTTTAGAGTCCTCATTCTGCCCAAATAGAAGCATACGAGTTCTCTCTTCCATTTATTGGAGGTCAGCATCTTTGTTGTTGTTGCTGAAACTCTGAAAAGACAGCAGTACATGGAGCCATGCTAGCCAATTTGGCAGCATACTTTTTCAGCCCACTTGGCTGTGCACAATATTCTGTCTGAGTTTGGGAAGATCTGTCTGCTTTTCTCCTTTGTAGAGAGGCTATGAGGAATGAGCAATAGATTTGTCTTATACAACAGCCTGGAAAAATAGGCCGTGGCCTAACAATGAGAATTACATGGCCTTCTTCCAGAGAGTTTCTGGCTGGAGACAGGAGGACAGGTTGAGACGCCTTCTGATAGATTTTTTCACTAATTGCCCTCTTTCCTAAAAGAAGTCCTGTTTAAAAGATAAAGTGGGGGATGAGCGGGCAGCGAGAGTTGAGGATTCTTACATAGTATGAGATCCTTGTAAGAAGAATCAACATTATGCAGATTTAAAGGTCACAGGTCAAATCATGTATCTCAAAGCATAGCAGTAAACACTCTAATCCTTGCATATGACAGTGAGGTGTGATAGGTACAGATTTGACCTAGCCTTAAATGCTCTTCATGTGAGACTGACCTAAACCATTTCCTTGTCTTAGATCCTCAAATGACCATATGCTATCCCTTTTTGCTATGTTGTCCTCATAAAATCCTTTTCCCGGTAAGGTTTGCCTGTTCCAGATGACTTTTTCTTCTTGTTGTTTTCTTTTTCAACCAGTGAGGAAGACTCAGACACAGTGTCATTCATGTTTCTTGCCCTGTATTCTGCCCCCATCTGCACATACGCTGCCATTTTAATTGCTTTTTCCAATGATGACTGAGTGATGTCTTTCCTATCAGGCACTCTTTGTCATTTTGGCTTGCAGTTAGAGAAATGAGAGAGGCAGGAATATCATCAATCTCCAGAGGCAGCTGATCTGACTCAGCATCTGCATCGGAAATACTGTTTGAAAAAAGATGCAGTCCCCTCATCTCTGCTAACACGGAGAGTTTCCTTGACTGCCTACATTGGTTACGATGGTCGTGGACTGAATCTCCATTTCTTCATCTCAGAATAATGCTCTCCAGAGCTGCTTTATGGAGCTATTCATAGATAAGAGCAATAACAAGCCCAATGGCATTGCTTCCTTTTCTGTATTCTGTGACATTCTCATCTCGGCCGACTGTGTCTGGCAGCCACACAATGAGGCCCTGCATGTGTCAGGGAGATGGATGATACCTGCAGTGTCTGCATCTCAACGCTGACTCCATGAGCTCCTGCTGAACTCTACCTCAGGGATGCTAGATTCTGTGCCATTGAATTAGAAAGGCAACCTGCCCCCTTCCAAGCAATGTCTTATTTTCTCCCAAAACAAAATACTTTAATGGAAATAATGGCACGCATTAGATACTTTGATGGATAGCACATTGTACTTTCATCCTCGATATTCCTGATTATAGGACTATTTGTTTTTGTCTTTTTGCTCTCTTGTTATTTTCTCAAAGCAAAAACAAAAGGACTACCAGAATAGGTAGTAGTTCTTTATATGCTTTTCACACATCTTTGCTTTCTTCGGCTAAATGGTAGTGAAAAAAATAAATTAGAAAGGATATTAATGAACCCCTATTACCCTATCAGGAAAGCAGCCAGTTAATTTTGAGAAAGTGTATTCTGATCTAAATTGACTGGTTTTTGTTTCAGCATAAAATCGGGTTTGAACTGTGCACAAATATACTGCAGTGGGGTCTTTGGTAATGAATTATCAGTAAGATCTCAATGCTTCTAGGATCATCCAGGCACCTCTGAGCAACAGGGAGTTATGTGAGATATGAACCAAAGGACTAATAACAAGAATTATTTATACCATCTATTTTCTAGGGCAGTTTTCATGGGCATGTAACTTGCACTGTCACACCTGGCCCTACACTTAGATGGACAAGTTAATGTTCTGTTAGCATCATTTTGAAATTTGTAATAATTTGTGAGTAAGCGGACCTCAGCATTTATTTGTTCTGGCCCAGAAAATTATGTAGCCAGTATTGGTGCCAGACACTACTCTGTGCTTTGTAAACAATAACAGGATTTGGCCTCAATTTTCCTTCCTTCTCAGTTTTGACGGAGGTACAACAGGGTAGATAGCAGGGTAGATGTTAAGATAACTAAATAAGCATGAGAGAGCCTGCTCACCACATATGAAGGGTTACATTGCAAGGATTGAAATCACCTGTTCTGTATGTCTTTGACCTTTCAGCCAGATTAAAGTGCTAAACAGGCGGAAGGGAGAAAAATTTGGAAAGATACCTCTTCAGAGAAAGCAATTCCCTTAATATAAAATCTCTTTCCCTTTTGTGGCTGGGAGGACAAGGACTTAAGAAGGACAAGAAGAATGGATATATCTGACTCATGCCTGAGAAAGTTTCAGCAGACTATAGTTTAGATCCAATTTGTACTTAGAAATCTATAATCTAAGAGGGTGACAGAATAGAGGATCAAAGGAAGGTGATCTAGTTTGTTGGAACAAGGGATGATGTGTGAGAATTGTCTGTGGGCCATATGGAAGAGAACCCTGGTGTAGAATTATCTTAGGTCTTCCAAGGTCTATCTTGGGGCTTCTGGAGGCACGAGAAGACCCTAGGGGAAGGATGTTCAGCTGGTGATGAGTAGCTAAAGCAGGAGTCAAGGCCCTAGAATACAATATATCCATGGTGACCAAGAGAACCATGAGAAGAATTGGCTAAAGAGAACATTCAAAAAGTTCCCTAACACAACCATGAGGAAAAGGGCCAGCTATAATTATTTGCATGGCCTTCTACTAAGAGCTGCCAACTTTAACTATCTGCCAGACCAAAAGGCATAAAGTCACCAAAGAATCACTTCTTCTCACTATCTCTAACTTTAACCCTGAAATGCAGCTGAAGACTGGGAGAGGTAGTGAGCAGGAAGGGAGAAGTACCAGAGCCCTTGCACCACTGTAGTCCTAGGATGAAACAAGTGCCCACTGGTTGAGGGGTTAAGTTTCTCGTTAAATCAGAATTGGACTTTCCACTATTATATCAGGGTAAACATTCTGGTGACTGAATTGAGCCTGTGTTCTCAATGTAAGGCAACCTTTGGATATTTTTTACCCAATAATGAAAGAAAAAGCAGGGGAAGCTGTCTGAGTATTCATGCCAGGGACAGGAGAAGGTTATATCTTCTCCCACTGCCCCATTAAACATTATTCAGTGATCACAGTGTACACTCATCATGCTTGTTGACATATTGGTCACATCTTTATTATCCATTCAATCATCCCAATGCTCTGCAAAAAGTACCATCCAAATGTTGAAAGGAGAAAAATAAGAAACATAGAGGTTAAGAGAACTTAGCAAATTAATAAATGATAGAGCTAGAATTTGGAGCCAGGTTTATGTTTTTTAAGATTATTCTTTTAGTCATTAGACTGATTCTCTCTCCTAGATTAGAAAAAAATACCATTTATTGAGTACTTACTATATTCCAGGAACAGTCTAATGGCCTCACATATGTTATTTACTTCTTATGTAAAGCATGAGTTAGATGCTATTCTTATTATCTAAAGGAGGAAATTGAGAATTAGGGGGTTTCAGTAACCAGTCAGTAACTAGTCTGAAGTTGCAGAGCCATGAAATTACATAACTTTTGTATGTCTGGCCCAGAATTTGTGCAGTTCATTCAGAGAGAAAAATAGAAAGAGGAGGGAAGGGTAAGGGGGAGGAGGAGCAGAGTGAGAGAGAGAGAGGTTTTCTTTCTACTTTTCTTCTCAAATAAGTCATACCTTTGCTAAAAGAAAATACACATAGAGGTCTTCTTAATTATATAACCAATGGTAGCCACTGAAAACGACGTAATTATTAGCTAAATGTGATCCCATGAAGAGGTCACCATAAACACAGAAAGAGAAGACTAACAGTCACGACATCCTTAGCCGACAAGGAAGTCGCCAACTATGCGTTACTCATCTGAGTGAAATCGTAACATTAGAGAGAGAGCTGCTTTTTCCTGTTTTCAGGTATATTCAGAGAAGTCTTCATGGAAAACATGAGTCATTAATAATAGTTTTACTTAAATAGTTCAAAAACGAAAAGAAAAACACTCAGGTTGGGGGATGGTAGTAAAAGCAAAATCACAGAACTGTAAATAAATTCAACTGATAAAGGTAGAAGGCAGGGAATGAGTTTTTCTTTTAGAAAGATTGCTGTTATAGAAGATTGGGACATATGTCGTGGCTGCATTATTTATGCAGATAGCTGAAGTCGGGCTGATATATGTGAACTTGATGTGGTAGGAAATGAGAATCCATGGCAGGTGCTTCATCAAGTGATTAAGGAAAGAAAGTTAAGTTTTGAAATATTTGTTTGAGAGTGGTATACTGGCTAGTTTGGATTCAAAAAGAAAATAGAGCCAATGAGAGTGACTAACAATTTGTTAAAATTTCACAGTATGGCACCTCATTTAGCCTTTGCAGAATGGACTTTTGGATTCTCTTAGTTTTCCTTCTTGAATGAGAATAGAAATGAATGAGGATGGGAGTAGACATCTAAAACATAGACAGGTAGATTCCTGATATGTACGTATCTGCAAACTCTAAGAGCAGAGCTGTAGCCCTGAAACAATGTGGAGAGTTTTTATCACTGTATTTTAAATAATGCATACACAGATCATAGTTCAATGACCCCAAATTCAATATATATATATATATATATATATATATATATATAATGTAGAGAAAAATCATCATTGTAATACTGGGAAGCATGATGTGGTAGAAACATCACTGACCTAATCAGAATTATGTGTGTTCTTTTGAAGCACGATATCACTATATGGAGAAAATATGTCTTTCCTTATTTCTATACATTTTAAAATCAGCATGCAATTCTAGTTTGTTACCTACTGCACTTGAAGACAGTGGAATATTCAAAGGAAACCCTGAATACCCTGAACACTCTGGAGTAATGACTTCTATTTAAAATTCCCTAGCATGCTTTCTGGGGTTGGAATGCCAAATCAAAATTTATCATGAAAGGTTTTATTGCAGAATGCCAGGATACTACTGAATAAGGTAACAATGAGGCAAGGAGGACACTCTTATTTTGCTCAAAACTTTTCTTACAGTATCTGGATAATAAGCTCTGATGAGCCCTCGTGGGAGAGGGTAGAAGTGGTTAGGGAAGCGTAAGTCACTGATGTGGTGAGTTTTCCAAATTTCTCACTGGCAATATCTATATCATGGTTTCTATTTGAAGTGTTAACAATGGAGGAAACATTGCTAAGAATGGCTGTGATGGATCAGCCAAGAAAGCTTGAATTGCCCTTTCCTTTCACATCCACTTGTCTAGTGTGTCTCTGACATGAAACAGAATCAACTCAGAAGGGGTGAAGTAAGGTTACCTAGGATCCCAGACAAATTTCTTTTAAGTTTGGCTTATTCCTTTGAGTGATTTCTTAAAAATTGACCTTTCTATTGAGGCATTTTCTAGAACAGTATGATGTCTTATTGAAGCATGCCCGTTGAGAGTCTTTGAAAGCCTTTTTTTTTTCCACAGCTGCACAAGTCTATGTCGGCTTTGGACCAGAAAAAACAATGTGATATTTTCTCTTTTCTTTGCAATATTCAATTTCCATTCTCATGAATTATAATTTATTTGAAGTAATGAAATATAAATGTATCTTTGAAATCAGATGTTAATTTGTGTTCTCATTTTTAAAACACTTTTTTTGTTTGTTTCTGTACAAATTATCATTCAATTATATATCTTTAGGTATAATGTACACATAGTTGATGTTTAGGGATTTATTTCTGTAGTAAATGCATGCTGCCCATACAAATCTGAATAAATGACTACTGCTCCTGAATTGGTAATAAACATAATCAATAATTTGGTTCAAATAAAAAAGTTCTCAGGAATATCATATACAGTACTGAGTAAGTAGTTTTACTTAAGTTGAAATGATGATTCCCTATAAAAACCCTCTAATCTGGCTCAAACATTTTACTTGAAATGTAGGGCCTCATATGTCTTGTTTTTTTTCCATAATTTTTTTCTTTTTTTAAAAATAAAAACAAATCAAGATTATTGAAATAAATATTGTTTGAGAAATGTAACAGCTCAAATAAATGCATAAGTGTTCTCTGAGCAACTAGTGGAAGAGGAGAGGATAGAGTAGCAGTGAAGGAAGCGAGAAAAGCATAAAGAGTTTTTCTAATGAGAAGCAATGTTAGAAGAAATCCCAGGCCTAAGGAACCCTCTTTTCAATTTGAGCTTTGTTAGTGTCACTATCTCAATTCATTCTTAGTATCCTAAAATAGTTATATCACTGTCAATTACTTGTTATGCAACAGATATGTTTCATCTTGTTTTTGTAATTATTTTTGAGGCAAATGGAAACATGACAAACTGAGCAAGATTAATGCTACTAGTATTCTATAATATAATTATTTTCCTATTATTCATGTCTTATACTTTTTCATCTTCTACTACTGTTCTCCTTCCAAGATTATTGCTGATGCAGTGTTTGACATTAATACTAGTTATTAGGAGTGGCTAATTATATGACTCTTTACACAAAAGGAAAAAAATCTTGAGTCACCCAAAATTACAATAGTAGAAGAGATAAAACTTTAGAAATTTTGTTCAAGTTAAGATGAGTCATTCTAATATTATGAGACACTATTTTATATTTGTCAAGTACTTTATAATTATCTAGTTATGTGGGAGTATTATATATGTATAAATGCTATTTTATTGAAATGTCCTATAAAAATCATTGACTATTCACCTTATATCAGTACTATGCTTGATGATGGACATATAATGATGGATATGAATAGTCCTAACTTTCTAGGTCTTATGGTCCCCTTACCTCTTCTCATGAAACAGGCAGGGATGATATTATTAACTGAAGTCCAGAAATCAAACAGCTTGCCCAGGCTTCAGAACTAGTGAATATCTAAGACATTCTTATTCCTAGCTCAGAGTTATATTTGGTACACTTACTCTTCTCAAATTGTGTTCCACCATGGAGATTCAACATTCTGAGAAGCAGTTCAGTAGAGAAGCATTGTTTAATTCAGTGTGTCCCAAATTATTAACATTTCACCATATATGGTTTTGGGATGTAATGCATCATACTTATATTTTCAAGAGATGAGCTCAGAAATACATTTGCTTAGTTCATAAAGTGAGAGATTTGTCAAACTCAGTTGACCTCCTTGCTTGGAGATCCCTTTGTCAGAGTAGTACTCATTATCATCTTATGGTAACTCAATACTGAATGAATCTCAGAGCAGCAAAGTATATAAACTACTGTGCATATTGCTAGCCTTCTTTGTCTCTTTGAAAAAGAAGACAAGGTCTTTAAAAATTAGATTTAATATTTTTAATAATTAATTTACGTATTTTATAAGCCATTTAATCTTGCAAATATTGTATGGTGACACAGTATTTTATAACCACACAACAATTACTCAACTTCCTAGAAAGGGATGCCTCAGACTAATTATATTTTGGTTTCTTTGCCATGCAGGTGGATAGGTGGGTGGAATGGTGCTATTCCTTACTATACATAACTTTATTCCACAAACCCATCCTAATGTTGCTATCATTCAGTCTCTATAAACACCACTATCAAGGACATAAACATATCCATTATCTTCCAAAACTTCCTCCTATTCCCTTCATTATTTGTGTGTGTGTGTGTGTGTGTGTGAGTGATAAGAACACTTAACATGAGATCTACTCTCTTAGCAAATTTTAAATATACAACACAGTACTTTTAGCTATAAGTACATGTAGGTATCCAGAACTTATTTATTTTGCATAGCTGAACAACTTTGTACCCTTTGACCATCACTTCCTCATTTTCTCCTTCTCCCAACCCCTGGCTACCACCATTCTACTTTCTCCTTCTATATAATAGTTTGACTATTTTAGATTTCACATGTAAATGAGATCATATAGTATTTGCCTTTCTGTGTCTAGCATATTTCACTTAGTACAATAATCTCCAGGTCTATTTATATTTTGTAAATGGAAAGATTTACTTCTTTTTTTAAGGCTAGATAATACTCCACTGTAGGCATATACCACATTTTCTTTACCTAGTCATCTGTCAATGAATATTTAACTTGCTTTCATGTCATGGCTATTGTGAATAATGCTGCAATAAACATTGAACTGCAGGTATCCTTTTGAGATCCTGATTCTAATTCTTTTGAATAAATATCTAAAAGTGGAATTGCTGGATCATATTGTTATTCTATTTTTAATTTTGTGAGGAACCTCCATTTTGATGTTCATAATGACTGTACCCATCAAAAGTTTATCAGAGTTATCTTTTATCCATATTCTCACCAACATGTATCTTTCAAAAAAAATAATAGCTATTCTAAAAATTGTGGGGTGATACCTCAATGTGGTTTTGATTTGCATATTTTCATATACCTCTTGGACATTTGTATATCTTCTTTGGAGAACTGTCTATTCAGATCCTTTGCCCATTTTCTAATCCATTTATTTATTTATTTTGCTATTGCATTATAGGAGATTTTTATATTTTTTTGGATATTAACCCATTATCAGATATATGCTTTGCGAATATTTGATCTCATTCTGTAGGTTGTCTTTTCATTTCATCGATTGCTTTCTTTGCTGTACAGAAGTTTCTTAGTTTGATGTAGGTCTATTTGTTTGCCTGTGCTGTCATTATCACATTCAAAACATCACTACTAAAACCAATGTCAAGGAGCTTTTCCACTTTGTTTTACCATAAGACTTTTACAGTTTCATGACTCATACTTAAGTCATTAATAAATTGTTAGTTTTTGAACTAAAAGTCACATCCAGTAATGGCATGGGTATAAATGGAAAGTTATAGATGTAGAGAGGAGTGGGAGAGAAAAATAGATTGACAGAGAGAAAAAAATGTGTATGGAGCCCTATAAGCAGAGGGATTTTCTGTGTGCAAATCACAGAGATGTGGAAGATATGGCAGATATTTTCAGTGTGGCCATAACCCATGATATCTGATGGAATAGCTAGAAATTCTGAGGTAGTCCAAATATTCTGGATTAGATAAAGTTTTGTATTTATCATACATTGAAAACCACAACATGAATAACCTATCGCAGTTGAACATTGTCCTATCCTACAAGCTCCTTACAACTAAAACTGCTCTTTGGCTCTAGAAACATATCACTTCAAGTGTTTTGCATTTTATATTGTCTACCCTTTTACTTCTGAGCTCAGTAAAATATTCTGATTTTATCTGGTTCCTTCTAAAGAATTGCCATTTGCAAATTTCTAAGTATCAACTTTCATTCCAAATATTTCACAGCCATTTAATTCCACCACTTGTCTTTAAAAGCCATTTGACCTTAGAAGATTGCCAGCTCACAAAAATGTGTTCTTGTAAAGAAGAATCTATTTCTTGGACATATAACCACAATCTGTTTGTCTGTGGTCCTTTTCCCCACAGATAAAGCAATCACTTTAGACAACTGCAATAATAACTATTTAAGGTAAATATTAATATTAGAAGTTAAAAACTATTTTACAAACAAAAATAAATGAGATGTATAGAGCAATAGCAGTAGCAGCAAAAATAACAATACATACATACACACTTTAGACTTTCATTACTTTAAAACCTTTCCAAAGAAATTATTTAATTTGCTTTGAAAAGTTTTTATTTTAGGCCAAATATCCTGAATATTTGTAGCTTGAGGATGTCAAGTGAGTGTCACAAATCATCATGATTATGAGCATCAATCTGTCTTGGAGTAGGAAATTTGTATAAGCCTCTGGCACCAAAGAAGATTTTGTAAGAAATATGTTGTCTGGATGTCATGACTTCTTACTCAACTTTCAAATAATTGTAGTAGAAAGTATGAGTTATAGAATAAACTCAGCCAGAAGGGTGAGAGATTCTCTACCCTCACCAGTGTGCTTGTCCTCCCAGCTGTCTTGCTGATTGCATTTGGCTCAGGTCAAGTTCACAAGAACATCTTCTGAGACAAGGAGTCGCTTGGCATTGAGAAATCTGTCATGCCTAGACACCTGATTTCAGGATTTAACATTAAGAGTATCCATGCCCCATAAAAAGCAGAGCAGATTTTTTATAAATATTTAATCATTATGCTAATCTTTTGTCTCATTTGCATGGATACTTGAGAATGAATATTTGGATTATTTTTAAAGTACTCTAGCCTATGAATGGCTTTACTATCTCAGATGAATAGGCCTAAATTATACTAAACTTCTGATAGAAAACTTCAGAGGATATATTAAAATCTGTGTTCTATATTTCTGAATTTAACTGAGAATATGTTATAATAAATTGATAACCTATAAATAAAAGTAGGGTTTTTGAATAATCAAATATTATTTTGTAAGAACCAAGAAGAAATGGGGGGTTTTATTTTAGCTTTTATATACAAAAGATTAAAAATAGAAGGATCACTACCATATGCAAATATAAAATATCTAAATTTGCATCATGACAGATTTCTATGATGAAGTCAGATAAAAATATAGTTGTTAGGAAAAACAAAAACGTTTTAAAAATACTTTGTGGTTGAAGATGGTTTAATTGCTCTAAGAGTATTCTCTCAAGATGATTATATAGTAGCCGTTTCTTCCCCTTTGTTCTTCACAGGGAGATCAAGAATGGAATATTTTGTAATTTTCCAATTTTTATTGAGTATAACATGCCAAAATTGTAATGATAAGGAAAGATCTTAAAAACAAAAACTAAGTATCAAATTAACAGTGTCTTTTGGAAAAGTATTGGCCAGAGTCTACAACTTCAATAAGGAAAAGTAGAGATGGGATAGCATTTGAAGTAAAAACGATATAACTTTTTATTACCTTTGCCTCCCTACAAGCTTCTTATTGGAAATCTATCCAAAAGAGAATATATAAAACCCAGTAAAACTACAATCTTTTAGAAATATTTTTAGTACTACCCAATACAATTTCTGCAACTTCAGAAAATATTTTGTCTTAAACAAAAATAGAGTAATAAGCAAGTGCCTTATGAAATTTATAACATCAGACAATTTACCTGAGTTATGCAGTCAAAGGCCACTGCTGCCCAGGCCGAAGGGCAACACTAACTATAGGACCTAAAGTGAGACTGCCAGCATTGTAATTAGGGTTTCACCATTTATTAGAAGGACACATTATTTTTCTTGTACATCTCCGCAGATCCTTCTAGCCATACCATCTCCAGGGTCTTTGGTTGCCATTCCAGCCAAGCCATTGCTGCAGCAATCAACTACGCACAGGTTTCAGATGGTTCAGAGGGAAGCAAATCAATTTTACCTTCAGTCATTCCCCAGCAGTGCCTCCTGTGCCTTCTTCTCTGGTGCATGCTGTTTATGAAAGACCATAAAACACCAGGGGATCCTTTTGACAACTGCGTTTGCCAGATCCAGAAGTAAATGTTGGAAAAATATTTCTAATGGGACACGTAAACCCATGAATACTCCTTCTTTTTTCTCTTCTCTAATGGTTAGACAGTCCTGAGATGTATTCAACATAAAGCCTCTCAGAAAACAATTCTGAGAGATCCAGACCAGTTGAACTTGATACCGAGTGCTGATGAGCTACCTTATAGCGACTCTCTCCTTCCCAGTCTCGGTCCTTTTTCCCTAACTCCTGCTTCCTTGGTTTTGCATTCCTTAAAAAATTTTAGCACATAAACTATTGCCTCAGACTCCTTTCAGAAGATCCCAGGTGAAGAACATGTATAATATTAGGTAAACAAACTCCCCTGTGACTCAATTTCCTGATATGGAAATGGGTAATAATAGTACTCATTTCATAGGATAATTGCACTGACAAAATGCTTTCATACATGAAAAATACTTAGAACATTTCCTGACACATAGAAAGCAGAATCTGAGACAAAATTTTATGTACCAGTTGCTTTTACGTCTCCTTTTCCCAGTTGCAGAATTTTTTTTTCAAATAGAAGCCAATGTTCTCTTGGTTCTATGACTATCTTTTCATTTATCTACATATGTTGAGCATAACCTTGGGCCAGACACTATACTCTATACCAGAGATTTATATAAAGATCATAATTCTTCTCTTAAACAAGCTCATAGCCTTGTGAGGAAGGCAGGAAAAAAAACAATAAATATGGACTATTAAATACTGACAGGGATATTCACGACACTATGGAAATAGGAAGCAGTTACCCAAAATGAGAGGCTTGAAAACTCATTTTAGACAAAACTACAGCTTAGCTAAATTTTGAAGGGCACACAGTAGTTAATGGGATAAGTAAAGCATTAAGATCCTTTCAGAGAAAAAGCAATGAATGTATAAGGAGACATGGGAAGGAGTACCCTCAGGTATTATAATCAGTTCTGTATTTTTATATTTAAAGCTCAAAGTGAGAAGAAGGAAAATAAAACACTGAAAAGTAGCAAGGGTAATATCATGAAGAGTTGTGTATATTATCCTAAGATGTTAGTTTTTATCCTGAAGGCATTCAGGAACCATAGAGGGAGCTTAGGCAGAAGAGATAGACTTACAGAAAAAATCACTCTGGGGTGGTAGAATGAACTAATACCAAAAAAATGACCTGAACCCAGGAAGTGATAAAGGTAGTAGGGATGGAGAGGAAGGAACTGATTTAAATTTAATTTAATTTATTTTTTTGACTTAAATTTTACTAAAGAACAAACTAGACATAGAGGTAACAGATACATATATGATAGATAGATGATAGATGATTAGATAGATAAATAGATAGAAGATAGATCATTACAAATAGATTTTTTATGATAGGTATTATAGATAGACAGGTATATATGTGTGTATAAATATATGTAGATAAGCATGGGGATTTAAAAAGTGGTGGACTGAGAGGAAGAGAATTCTACACCATCCTCAGATCTTGGCCCAGAAGTTGTGGAAGATGGTACCAAAGGTCAATATAAGGCACATCGAAAGAGGGGTTCTTAGGAATGGAATCTGGAGGGTATCTACTGAGGTCAGTTTTGAACATGTTGAATGTGAAGGTTCTGTGTGACAATCAAAAGCAGATACCTAGAGTTCTAGAGCAGAGAACTAGCAGTTCTCTGAGTTTCTACTGAGAGAAAGGAGAAAAGAAGAGAATAATTTAAAAACATCAGAGCCTTTGAAGAGTTTCTTCTTTTGAAAATCTTCTTATAAACTTTCATATATAACTAAATATAAAAAGTTAGATATTTAAGTTCTTTGACCTTACATATTCAGCTAAGAAAATTAAAAAAATTACTTTGTTTTTATTAATCTTTTCTAACATTAACTGGAGTTGGAAAAGAGAAACAATTTCAGAACATTAATAAACAATTGCAAAGTAAAACAACAGGAGCAAGTGTTAGTGTCCATATATTTGGGGCAACAACATGAATGAACCTTGAGATAATCATGCTAAGTGAAATAAGCCAGACAGAAAAAGAAAAAGTGGAAAACCACATGATATCACTTGTATGTGAGATATAAACCTAAAAGCAACAAACAAACAGGACAAACAGAGACTCATGGACATGGACAATAGACTAGTGGTTACCGGAGGGTACAGAGGGTAGAGGAAGGAGGTAGTAATGGGGTAAGGAGTCAAATATATGGTGACAGAAAGAAATCTAACTATGAGTGGCAAATACAATGCAATATAAATATGCTTTACTGTTGAATCATACACCTGAAACTTACTGGATTTCGTTAATCGATGTCACCATAATAAAAATAAATTTAAATAAATAAAGAGAAAAAATAAAATAAAAATATGTTAATGCTAGATATCATATATGATAAAGATATTACAATGATTTAAAATAATTTGAGGTAGATAATGTTCTGATAGATGCTACATAGATAATTAAGGAAAGGCCTCTTAGGAAGTGCTATTTAGGCTGAAATCTGGAAAATGAAGGACCAGCCAAGCAAAAGCATAGGAATGTTGTATAGAGAGAATCATATTATATTGAATATTGAACTGAAACCTCCCTAAATAAAATACTATCTTATGAAAACTATTCCTTCCATAAAGAAATGCTTAGAAACCAAATGATTTTAGTAGCATGGCTTCTAGGAACTAATGCCGGATGCTCCAAAATAAAATTCAGCTACTTAATTACATTCAAGAACTGAATGGTTGGGCAAAGATCAACTTAAAACTGAATCCCAGACTTTGGTTAATTATGAAAATGTCAGAGTTCCACAGACTGTGGCATGAAAGCCAACCACAGACTTCACGGACTAACTTGTGGTGTCTATTAGGCTACTGAAATGTCTCAAAAGTTTGGGGAAATGCAAATTAAATCTATTTTAAGATAAATATATACAATTTCATATCTCAGAGTGTATGTCATGAATTTCATTTCATCTGTATCAAAACCTGAGGACTATTATCAAATGAAAATAAAACTCTATGCCCTGTATGAATTCTGATTCTTACATATGCAGTATAAAATATTAAATAAACTTATAACAGCCACAAGTTTATGGCAGCCAAATGAACTGGCTGTTTGAAAATGTGAATTGTCAGCACTGCCATTTTCTTTGGCAGAGATGGGATTGGTTCTAAAATAAATACCAGCGAACAGTCTTTCCATTAATTACATGTGTAACCACAAGCTATTGGTCTGAATTAAGACCTATTTTCTTTAGTTTTCTATACCCCCATCCCACAATCAGTGAAATAACTGAAAATAATTGAAGAAAGATAACAATAGTAGAACTTTCATATATAAAACCTATCAATGTAATTCCAGAGGTATAGTATAACCTACACTCTTCTCACACCTATTTCACATCTAGCTCGTTTCACCTCACAGCTGTGATGTTTAAATTCACACAATACAATACCTAGCGCATTGTAGGCATTTGCTGAATAAACTACTAAGATCTTAAAAAAGTATGCAGTGGTAACCCTCAAGTAGCTCTCAATCTAATAAGCTTCACTTGAAATTTTGGGTGCCAGTTCTTACAAATTTAACAAAAGATGATCTAGTCTTACAATGACTCATTAATAATTACAGACAAGTTTAGAACCAAAGTCAGTATATTTACTTAGATATTGGCCAGGTGGCTAAAACATTGAAAATATCTGATTAAATTAATTTAAAAATTTGAAGTTTGGAGGCAGCATAGAAATCCATTGTTAAAATGGAGATAGGAAGATTAATTAATCTGTGCTGTAATATATTTTACTATGTATACTGCAAAATATATCTTGGTCCCCAACAAATATTCACACCACTCATGAAACTAGTTTTAAGTTTTTATGCTTATTATTATTATTATTATTTTGCTTAAAAATGACTTCTCTGACCTATAATAATTTTAGTTCAGATTCTCAGTCTTTGGAGTCCACTTCTGTTCAAAGCCTGTCCTGACAAGTTCTTCCCAGTAACCTTCTTTCCTTATCTCATCCACTATTGCTTAGATTTTATGTCTTCAGTTAACACTTACATGCCTATACACATCAGATCCTATTCTTTACATATCTTGATTTACATATATGTAAGTCATATTGATTCATTTAACCCTCATTTAGATTATAAAAGGCAATTATATGTTTTTAAATTATCTTATGCATGTTATGCAAATAAATATTTTTATTATCTGTTTTATTCATTTAATACTATGAACAATTTTCCAAAGCCATTAAATATTCTTTTAAACATATTTAAGAGACTACAAAACATTTTGTTATATAGGCAATTTATTATAAATATATATATAAATATATAACCAAATTCATTTTTGTGTATATTTGGTTTATTCAGTCATTTCCCAATTTTTAAATTTTATTTGAAAATGACCACCATAATTAGTGTCTTAAATGTCTCTAATGTCCTGCCACCATGCTCCACACTTCAGTATTGATTCTAACAACAACTGTAGTAGATAGTTTTATTTGGGCTTTAATAGTCTAGGCTAATAACAGGTGTCTTTCTCTAGTTATGAGGCCAAGAATGCCCAGGAATTGGCATTAATCCATGAAGAATATAGGCAGATGGTGAAGAGAGGTGATGCCTGCACTAGAGCCCCTACCAATGGGAGATGATCCCTCAGGGATGAATTCTTCTCCCAGTTGGTCTTTGAGAGAAAAATTCTGAGAAGGATTATACAGACTCTTGACGAGATCCCAGGTGGGATAAAGCCCCACTGGTGACTTCAACAACAGACACTTATTATAGCTTTTTCTCCATGCCTCAGTCTCTCCTATCCTTTATCCTTCCATCCTGGTATTACCATAGTAGCACAAATCCTTGTCTCAGGCTCTGCCTTGAGTTGTGAAGGGAGCCATACAGTTCAATTAGTGTCCTTTCCATAACTCCTTGTACATATTTCTAATTATTTTCATTGGACAGACTGCTAGATGTAGAATATCTGAGTTTAAAACAAAAGTTTTGATACATATTATATGTTGATAGATTTTAATTAAATAGACAAATACCAATTGCCTAATTACTGTGTGTCTTTTTCATTGATTTATATTTATTTTTTAACTTAAGAAAACTTTTTATTCTATATTGATTCAGCAGACAGCTATTTTATGATCTTTGGGATAATTTTTAATCTTGGAAAAGTCATATAAGGAAGTGATATTTGCTGTACAAACTCCATGACAGTCTAATTTCTATGAAAACTTTTCCCAACCAAGAATTTCACTGACCTTTCAGATTTGAACATAACTAATCCTCTCAGAAAGAATAAAATGCCACAACAAAAGCTGTCAGCATTCCATTTCCACTCTTTTGGAAAATAGGTAGAATTCACTTTTAGTTAGAGGCATCTATTGGTAAAATTTTCCATTTGCCAGTTCTCAACCACTTACTGTTTGGTTAATAATATCCCTATGAAACATATTCAAAAATAAGATATTTATTTGAAAAACTATATGAGTGCTGTGCTTCCTTTGCCTGCAGATGTCTAACCTAATCATCCTCTAGACAGCTAAGATACAATGCCATAATTTTTAATCCACCTGCTCTGGTTCACATCCAGTCGTTCTGTGATTATATCACAGGCCTATAGTGATGATAAGCTGTTCTGTATATTCTTGTTAGTAATGTTTTATAGCAGCTGTTGCTGGATCTCAAGGTTAATAAAAGCCTTTCTCTAAGAAAATGTATTCTTTTTACTTGAAAGAAAATTCAACTGTATATGGTCTCTTGGACTTTCATGAGCTTGATTTTTATTGTTGCCCTCATTCTCTCTAGTTTTTTATTTTATAAGAATTATGTACATCTTTAAGTAATCTGTATATAAATATAAATGCTCTTTATTTGACACTGTTGACAGTTTATATCTTTTTTAAAAACATACTTAGACACATGACTGTATATAATTAGGTCCATGGTTATGAGAACTTTGTTTTTAATTAAAGTATATTTGACATATAATATTATATTAGTTTCAGGTATACACTATAATTAGTTTCAGGTATACGACATAATGATTCTACATTTATCTACCTAATAGTAAAGAGAAAAATACAAATCCACTACTCACAATGATTAATGAGTGCTATGACAGTGTGGTATCATTAAAGCCAAGAAGAAAATGTGTTTCAAGAGGGAAGGAAAGGTAAACTATCAAATGCTACTAGGTGGTCCACCAAGAGGACGAAAAGTAGATGGATTTAGTATCCTAGAGATTGTGAGTGATCTTGACAAGTGTAGGCTAAATGGCATGTTATGGACCACACTTGGGAATGAAGCCATATTGGTGCAGTCTGAAGAGTGAGTAGTTGCTGAGAAAAGAGAGATGGTAAATATAAATAACTCTTTTGAGAAGGTTTGCTTTGAACAGGGTTAGAGAGAGGTGAGAATACAACTGAAATAGGGTATGGTGTCTAAGGGCACTTAGAACTCATTTTTAACTTGGGAGACGCTAAAGTGTGTTTATATGAATGTGTATATCATAAGAGGGTTTCTCTTAGTGACCATACGTAAAAGTAAAAAAAAAAAACCTTTCAAAACATTATTGAAATATCCAAAATATACAAAGAACACATATGACTCAATAACAACAACAACAAAAAATGATCCAATCAAAAAATCTGAACAGACACTTCTCCCTAGAGGACATACAAATGGTCAACAAATATATGAAAAGATGCTCAATATCACTAGTTATTAGGGAAATGCAAATCAAAACCACAATGAGATACCATCTCACACCTGTTAGAACAGCTATAATCAACATGACAAGTAATAACAAATGTTGGAGAGGATGCAGAGAAAAAGGAACCCTTAAACAATGCTGGTGGGACTGAAAATTGGTATAGCCACTGTGGAAAACAGTATGGAGTTTCCTCAGAAAACTAAGAATTGATCTACCATGTGATCCAGCAATTCCTTTATAGGGTATTAACCCTAAGACTTGAAAACCCATATCTGAAAAGATATTTGCACACCGATGTTCATAGCAGCACTATTCACAGTGGCCAGGACATGGAAGCAACTGAGGTGCCCTACAATAAATAGATTATTGGCTAAAGAAGCTGTGGTACATATATACAATGGAATATTACTCAGCCATAAGAAGGGATGAAATACTGCCATTTGCAACAACATAGATGAACCTTAAGATAATCATGTTAAGCGAAATAAGCCAGACTGAAAAAATTGAAAATCACATAATATCACTTATATGTGGGATATAAACCTAAAAGCAGCATATAAACAGGACAAACAAACAGAGACTCATGATCATGAACGATAGACTAGTGGTTACCAGAGGGGGAGGTGGGGGGAGGTCGACAGGGTAAAAGGGGTCAAATATGTGGTGACATAAAGAAATCTAACAATGAGAGGTGAACACACAGTGTGTGTGTGTGTGTGTGTGTGTGTGTGTGTATGCCTTACTGTTAAAGTGTACAGCTGAAACTTATTGGATTTCATTAACCAATGTCACCATAAAAATTAATTAATTAATTAAAAAATATTATTGAAGCAAATCTTTTAAGGAACTGTTAAAAAAAATAAAACATTTCATTGACATTAACTTGAAAATAACTATTAGAACATTTAAGACATGCTGGCATAGATGAAAGTGCTATTGAGGAAATATCTTGAGCAGAATCATAGACAGGAGAACATCTCGAAAGGAAATAACACTTGACATTTTTTTCCCACCATAAACACACTGCTGATCCATGCTATAACCTTCTGCCCTTCAAGGTGGCAGAAGTTATCAATCCAGTAGCTTTCAAACTCCAAATACCTTGCTCATATCTATCAGTCTCTCGTGGCCCAACAACCCAACAACATGCTAGCCATTAGCCAAACCTGTGTCTTGGTGATTTGTTTTGGCAAATGTGTCCTTATATAAAGAACCAAAGATTTTGGTGCTTCAGAGACTGAACTTTCAATGAAAATATCCACAGTCTAGCCTGTGGTTATCTCTCTAATGCTTTCCTCTCACACTCTAGGCTTGAGATATACTTTACAGCAATGGAATAACCTTGTCTTCATGCAGTCAACACAATCTTAAGATGATTTTCAAATATATATAAATAGATATTCTTAACCCTGATCATTTCCTCATACTTCTAAGGATATGACCCCTCTACCAAACTATCTTTGCATTCTCAGCATACTCACTATGATTTCTATCATAGACATTCAATAAAAGAGAGAAAATAAAGCCTTGTATAAACTATCTCTCATTCCAAGACTACAATCTTCTTGTCAAAGACCACATGTTTCTTATCTGTGTTCTTTGAAGTCACACATAGTAACACACAAAATATTTTAGTAGAAGAAATAAAAAAAATAATAATAAATCATTTGAGGCACTTTTAAGTTTTTATAAAATGATTATTTCTTATCTTATTTAGTCATTCAATATCTTCTTGTTTAATCCATTAAATAGATTTAACCATTCATTTAATTCCTCCCTAGGCTCTCACCAAATCTTCTTTCACATACTTTTTTTTCTAATACAAACCAATTGAAGATTTTTATCCTTTTTCTGTTATTTGCTCATTTTCTTTGATGTTTTTATTTTTATGAAATTGTCCACTGTGGACAGTGACATTTACATGTTTCAATGACCATTACCTAATACATTTAAAATATCTCATTATATTACCATATTCCTTTGTAAGGAAATTATCATACAACTATGCAAATATGCTCTGATGTGACTTTTGAATGATGGAATTAATCAGGAGTATCTGAAGGTCTCATCTTAGGGCCAGAGTTAAGATGCTATTAAAATACCTGACAATTAATAGAATGGCACTTGGAACTGGCTTAGGGAAGGGAGAGCATTCCATAATTATTTCTAAAATTAATGCCCTCATAAATCCAGAAAAAAAGATATACTAGTTGATTATTTGGGATTAAAATTAACATGATAAGAACATCTGAAATAGCGATATTCTAAATCTAACATAAATCTTGTAAATCACTAAACCAAGGAAAGTTTAATAACATTTCTTTAGCCAACTTAAAGCAATTTTAAATAAAGAAGTAGGTTGACAGGTACATATCAAAGTGAGAATACTGATGACAGAGTAGTTTGAAAAGAATGAAGTCTCATAGCATGGTCTTCTGTGATAAAGACCATGATAACATTTCCCAGGGAAAACATCAGATCTGATACTGGCTCACAGGGAAAATTTAGGTGGGCTTCTAATAGTAGAAGGAAACCTGGAGGACACAAATACAAGTTGATGAAATTGAATTCCTTTCCCTAAGGGAAGAAATAGAAGTGTTGGTAAGATTAAGAAAATTAATTTTTAGGAAGCTAATTGTATCAAGCTTGAAAACTAGTACAGCGAATCCTTGGGCTTCTCTTGGAAAGTGGAGCTCAAGGAAGTTGACTATCAGAAAGAATATAGTTCTGCCCACTCAAAACAAATTATACCAGGATATTTGAAAGCCAAGAAGGGAAACAATCCAATATGACGAAACCCAGAACTCTGGATGAAGTTGAAGGGCAAATGAGAGGGTCACACGTAGTTAAATTTAGAAAGAACTTTACAAAAGGAATTAGTAGAATCAGAGCAAATTAAATACCTAATTATCAGAAATAACATATTTAGAGAGCATTCTCTTTTTTCCAGAGGAATAAAAGTCATGACTAATGTGATATAAATATTTTTCTCATTTATTTTTTCTACAGATATTTATTGAGAGCCTACTGTGTGTATTGTTTTAGGCATTGGATATTCACCAGCAACAAAACAAATAATATCATTCCCTTGTGGAATAATATTCTTAAAATATTATAAATACATCATAAAAATTAATTGAAATATTTTCCAATATATCTCCTGATGTCTTATTCAGTTCAATTCTCTATACTTTTTACATGTATAATTTTTTTTTGTAATGATGATTCATGATAATCTAAAGTTATAACCCCGAGACAAATCATTTATAAACTCTATTCATTTCAAATAAGAACTAATCATTTTAGAATAATGTGCAATAATAAAGGTTGAAATATACTTTTGTTGTTCTTATTCATTTAACCAAATAATCATGATATGATGGATACTACATTTGCCTTCACAATGTTCATTTTTCCTTTCTTTCCAAGAGAATCCTGAATTTTTTCGGCTAACCACTACCCTGCACCCAATACACGCAAGGCTAATTATGTTGATGAGGTGAATTCTGCTCTTTCGCAAAGAAAAGAATGTTAGTCCAAGGCGTAATCCCATTCTTTTTGCTAACGACTGGTTTAGAAATGGACATGTGACCCAATTTTGCTTCATGAGGCATTTACTCATTGAGCTCTCAAATTGTTCTTCAATATTTAAGTGAAACTATTGACAATGACACATTTGTCATAATTTAAAAAGAAAAATAAGAACAAAAAAGGGAAAATAAAACTGTATTTTAATCTCGTCCCTGAGAATAAAGCAAGGCACATTTATAAAATCCTTGCTCTAGCAAGTCTTTTGAAGTTTCTTTTTTTCTCATCTATTATTGGGTTAAACAATTTTTTAAAAAATGCAGCTAGTATGAGAAGGTCATGATTGCTCAATGGAACTGCTTTTCTAGGTGATTTAAAATTGATTGATGTTCTATTTGACAATCCTTTTTTAACTGATATTACTCACACTTCCCAAATAGTTCCCAGGAGACCTATGATTCAAACCCTGGTCCCTCTTAAGTTTCAGACTTATACCCTCAACTGTTTCTCTGAGTGTAAAAGGCATGTCTTGCTTACACAGCAAATCTAAAATGTCTCCTTCATCTGAGCCTATTATATTATTTCCCTCAGTCTGTCGCACTGCCTCTGTTTTCCACCATGGTTTGCTAGCACCACTATCCTCTAGGTTAATCAACTAGAAACCACTCCCTCAATTTTCTCTATCTCATTTATTCCTGAAAACAAATGGGCTGTTATTACCTATTAGTTTTAAATTTGAATTATTTCTCTAATTAATCCACTCATTTTCCCTCTATAGCCAAAGCCTTATTCAGGAACTTATCCATTCTTCTCTGGATTTCACAGTAGTAATATAACCAGTTTCTCTCTTTCCTCTTTATTCCTCATGCTACTATTAGTTATTTCATTACCAGGGATGAGTGTGTGTGTGTGTGTGTGTGTGTGTGTGTGTGTGTGTGTACGTGTGTGCATGCACCAAAAGCTTGGCAGAAACTCAAGATCATCCATGATCTGACCCTTATAACATTTTCCAGACTTGATCCTTGTTTTATTCTCCTTCATGAACCCTGTATTATAGTCAACACAGGACATTCACCATTTCTAGAACATGCTTTTCTTCTATTCCTTTGTTCACAGTATTTTCTGGGGTGGCATTGCCTTAAGTCACTACCTCTAAAAATGTTATGTTTCCAAAATTCCAGCCCATACTTTAACTCCACTTAGAATTTTTCTTTTTTTAAATTTCCAAGGGTAATCATTCTTTTCCTCCTTGGCATTACCATCAAGTTTTGTTTGGGTCTTATCAGGCACTTATCAGCCTTCTCTATAAATCATAAATATGAGTCATTAATTTATTGTTATCAGGTTAAAAAGCCAGCTTGTTTCTAGAATTTAGTATACAAGAGCCAGATAATACTCGCTCTATATACTACATTATTGAAATAGTAATTTTAATCCCACTCTGCCAGTACATTTTATTAAGTTTACCAATAAATCAAAAAGAGCATGGAAACTAAAAGACAAAAAAAATAAAAGAGTAGAAAACACAAGGAAAAGGCAATTGTAAAGAGTTAGGGATTTAACAGGATCGAAATTTGATTTCTGTAAATTGACTGGACTACTAGAAAATATTTACCACAAAATCAGTGGCTTCCCTTCCTAGTATGGACCTATATCTAAGAAGCTGGATGCCTTATTTAGCTTCAGCTCTTTCCATTCTCAGGACCAAGATCATCTTTTTGATAGTTATGATCCTCTGAATATTTGGCATGATAATAAAAAGACACAGAAAGACCTGACTCAAGAAATGTAAATGTTCGTTGATCTCAGATGATGTCTCAGGGATGTCATGCCATTAAGACATACTATTTAGTTCCTTGTTTGTGTATTTCTCTTTTCCTCCTCTACCCCAATAAAAATAAAATTTCTATGAACAGAAAGACTTTATCCAGCTATTGATTATAGTATCCCAGCACATAGAACGGTGTCAGTTCCATGGTAAATCCCACGATGAACTGTTGACTCAGTTAATGAATTACAATATCCCAGTGCAACTATGATTCAGAGAAAGTAATTTTTATAAGTATCTTATAAATCTTATTTGTTTACTATTAACTAAAATGAATATATTCCCCTCACATTGTCTCCTTTATAGTTAGATGTGGCTAAATGACAGAATCCTGGCTGATGAAAAGTCATGTGTGCCATCTGGGGGACACAATTTATAAAAGAAGGAAGACCTCCTCCATACTTACTTTCCCTCCTGCTGGTTTAGAGCAGATAAGGGCAGAGATTTTTAGCCCTTAGGGGCTTGTGGACAGAGTTCAGGGAGTTCATGAACTTGAGTAGGAGAAAATTATGTCTTTTAACTAGGCTTCAACTGAAAGTTAGCATTCCTCTCACTTTTGAGGGCAGTAAAAAAATCCCAATAGCATTAGTAATACTTATGACTTAGTTACCAGCTGAAATCACAGCTTTTCATATCACATTTCTGCTGCTGCAGATATCTCAAAATATAGTTTTCCTTTATCACTACTTCAGAATTATGGTGGTGATTAGAATTTTGCTGCTAGATTTAGTTAATTAATGTCAATTAAAAATCACATATACTTACTGTCATAAATTCCATTTTATATACATTTCGATAAATCTATGTCAACACAATTGCTGTCCTTTACAGTCCTACATATTTTATGTCTTTAAAAATATCATCCTTTAAAAAGGATCATTAGGCTTGACCAGAGTGACAGATGGGTCTTTGGCACAAAAGCAAAAAAATAAAATATAAAATAAAACAAAATGAAACAAAATAAAATAAAGAACTCTGTCTCCGGATGGGCAGAGTCATGAGATGAAAGGAACTTGGGTTCCTAAATTACCACAAGAAGAAAACTGCCTGCTGAAAAGTAGCTCTTTCTTGAACTATTAAGCATACGAAATATTATATAGAATAAGCAGCAGAAAAAAGGAAAAATATGTAAGTATTCTAGCTCTTCAAGGCTGTTTGACTTGGGCCTGATTTACTACGATTCCATTTGTGTAATGAGCTTGCTTATAATTAATAACAGTTTCCTTAATATCAGGTCTCTGAAAACTTTGCTTATTACTTCTCATTCATAGTTAGAACGAAGGATTTTATTTTTGTTGTAAGAGACAAAGAAAGTTTCTCTTTGCTTCATGATTGGAAATAGCTTTGCCGCTTGGTGACATATAATCCAAATTTTGGTTTTAACATTTTTTGCTGATATTAAAATTGAAAAAATAATGGGATAGTGTCCATAGTGTCAAAATTGTATATCCTTTCATATCCTTTTCTTCTGCACCATTAATCCAGCTAAAGCATTTTTAGTTCTCATCTTGTGTTGAATGTTTTTAATTGGCCACATTTTCAAAAAACAAAAACAAAAACAAAAACAAAAAACAAAAACAAAAACAGATGTGATTCATTTTGGACAAGATTTAAACATATAAATTTCACATCAGTTTACAGGCCACTAAGTCATGAAGAAGCATTTTATGACTTATAAACTCAACTCATTCTGGGCGAGTGACCAGTTAAGGTGATAAGGGCAAGAGAAATATCTGAGAGCATTTAAGGTGAACTATTCTTGACCGAACTGTAAACTAAATTCACAATTATTTCACATTGTTATAAAATTGCTTTTTGAAACTTAAAACAGCAAAATCTGATCTGTTATTATACTCTCTCTTTCTGCAGCCTCCTCTGTAGGCATCACACTATGTGTTTGCACAAAGTCCAAAAACCAATCACATTCCAGGCATTTCTTTTGGCTTTGTGTATTGTTCTCTCTCCACCCATCTGCAAGCCTGCTTTACCCTACAACATTCAGACTTACAATTTAAAAATTATGAGGCTCTTTAGAAACTTAGTAATTAGTAATTATTAATAATTTTAGTATCAAAGCAGGTTTTATTGCATGGGGGTGTTTGAAACTAAATGTATTGCATGTATATATGTGTGTGTATAAGCCTCCTTTTAAAAAGAACAGTTTTAGAACTGAGCAATCTATTTTTTTTAAAAAAGAATTATTGTTACAAAATTCCCCCAGTTATATATTTAGGAAAAATAATTGACTTTTTCAAAACCAATAGAGATATATACTTTTAGATTTTTGATTGGGAATTATTCTTTTATTTCTTAGCTGCATTGGGGTAAATTTAGTGTATTAATTAGGAAGTTTTTACTGTGAGAGAAATTAGGTATAAATGGATTATTTATTCAAAAAATTTGACAGTAAAGTCATAAAGGTATAAATATTTTAGAGAGATATCTACCAATTTGTTAATATTTCTAAATCCAACAGTGCATTTATTAGTGCAAGGTGTGACCCATGATAATGGACACTTTATCATAACAATCATCTATATTGTGGAGAGCTATTTCCTCAAGATAAAAATGTATATTACCATCAAGTTGGTCTTACAACGTGAATGACATTTGTTTTCGTGGAAGTTTTTCTTGATTCTGAGTGTTTTTCTTGATTCTGAATTTTTTTCTGATGCAGAACAAGATACATGTGGGACGTGGCTAAAGAGGAGTTAATTACCAACAGCATACTATGACCGATAAACTGAATTACCTCTAATGTTCTTATGGCACGGGCTCCAAGAGTGAGACTTCGTTGTAATCGTTGTAATTGCCATTCCTTTGTGTCATTAAAGCACAAATAAAGATCAGATATGCCAATTAAATGAGAAATAAAACATAGTAGGGTTGTTTCTAAGATTAAAATCTCCTCTAATTAGCATGAGGAAAAATTAGACCTGAAACATTGAAGAATTTCTTACTATTTTTAGAGCTAGAAGAATACTGCTAACGTCTCATTTAGAATTATTTGGCTGTCATAGCTGTTACATATTTCAAAACCTTCTTTGCAAAGAATCTGGTTAGTCCACAGATTCATGAGAATGCTAAGTACATTCTGAGAAAGAATGAAAAATTGTTCATTATAACTGGAAAACTTCTGAAGTAGGGTTTGTCCTTGTCCACTCATGCTCTTCCTCTAATTCATTGCCAGAAACAATATCAAACACTTCAACAAGTTTATAGTTCATTATTCTAGTATAGCACCAAATGACATGAATTTAAACATGAATGAAGGGCAAGGACTATCTAAGGTATTACATTTAGGTCCAGTCTACCATGTTAAAATATTGGTTCTAAAATATTTAAGTGATTTATACAAATAAATATAAATAAATATATAAATAAAATTAAATCCATCTTACATAAAGCTACTATATGACATGAAAATGGTTGGGGAAATTATTCTGTTGATTTGGGAAAAATCATGTTAAAGTCTTTAATTAATGATTGTTGATTTTTTACTTTCTATTTTCATCAGTGTAACTTTTTTGTTACAAAAAAATTCTTTTCCATTAGGATCTTTGAACTTTGCATATTATTGTATCTCAGATTAATATTGTTCAGTCTATAGTGATTTGATAAACATTTGCTTTATTGCTTCCTATTCTTTTATTTTCAATATTTTTATTGTATTGGTCTTCCTTGTATTTTTGTTTTCATCTGGTGATTTAGAAATGTTGCATCTTATTTTATTCTTATTTCCATTTTGATTACAGTACAGTACAGTTTTGTATCAAAATCTAAAGTTCATCACTTAACCACAACCTTTTCTCAAATAAGGCCAGAATTTTATCATGCTTTCATTTGACTCCTTTTCACTCCACCCTTGCCAACACCCATGTCTAGATCTGGCTTTTTAGTTCCAATTTAGTTAGTGTCATACATCTACATTTGGTTAGTTGGTACTAAGAGTAAGTTGTACTTGTTTCTTTGCTTACTATTTTTCTTTGTATTCCAAGTTATCTTCTTTCTTGACTATTTTTGTTTATTTTGTTTTGCTCAAAAATACTTTCAGAGAGCTCTCACTGTGATTTTCCCCTTCACATTTCCATATCCTTTGATTCAAAACTTGGAATGTTTGGGACCCCTCCCCATATCTAATTATAATCAACATTCTTATGATTTAAATCTTTTTTCTAACTAAACCCAATGTCAAAACTCATGAGTGTGCCTGAAGATCAGCTGAATAGATGCAAATGTAAATCACAATTTTCAAAGAAGAATCTTTCTTAAAGCAAGTTGACTTTTAAGTCAGAAGAAAGAACACTGGGCTAAAAAGATAGAAAACATCATTCTGGAGCTCAATCTACTAGTTAGTTCTATGATGTCAAGAAAAACACTAGGTTTTAATCAATCTGAATTTTTTCGCCTGATAAATGAGTGTTTCCAACTTTATATCCTTTGATGTTCTTTATGAATCTAAATTAGAATGTAGTATATTCAGGCAAGATGCTATAGTACATTAAAATATTACTTTACATGGATGTCTATGACTGGCCCAGATTTAGTTTAATATTTCTATTATTTGTAACTTAAATTCTGAAGAGCACAATAATAAAGGATAAATAAGATACTGTGGTACTTAATATATTTTCATAATATAAATATGTGGATAAGTATCCAAAAGTTTATGGATAATATTTGTCCTAAACAACATTTTATTATCCTTAAATATAGCAGGGAAGTCAACTGAAGTATATATTAAATGTCTAATTTTTACATATAGCAAAATATCAAGCTTTTACTAAAAATGAAGCAAAAATAAATCTTAAATATTTAATAAAGTAGAAGCAAAAATAATTGCATTGAGTCTTTCACTGTTAAGCCAAATTTGCAATACTTACTCTTTTTCTTTCAAAATAGTAAAAGGCACTGTGCTCAATTAAAAAAGAGAGAGGGGAAAAAAAAAAACAGACAGAAAGAAATTTTATTTACCAGAGAATACTTGTTGATCTGCAGATAGTGCTCAAGGAAAATCACTCATCATCAGGATTAGTTCCAACAGCATCTGCAGAAACCAAAGGAAAGGATGATGTGACAGCTCTTTTGAAAACATCCATCAGTGTCATCTGATTCCTCTTATTATGTCTTTCCTTTTCAAATATTTCCTTCAGCCTGTACATCTGGAGGATCTCCTGTTCTGCAGTAAATTATCTTTGTTTCATGAAATCTATACAATTTTTACAACATTCTCAATTGTCATTAAAATAGACAACACCCTGTCTGGGTCACACAGATTGGGGCACTGAGTGAATACTTACCATTCATTTATAGCCCTTTTGATAATAAAGAATGCCACTACCATAAGACTTTCAGTTTATTTCAAATAGTTAATACATCATATAGTTTACACATCAAAATGACATTAAAAAAAAGTCTTGTTCTTACCCCTCTCCATACCTGTTTTGTTCCTCATCTATCTTTCTGGTTCCCTATAACAAATGTTTTAGTTCTGCATTTTTATAATTAATTTTTCAATTATTACAATGCTTTGGTTATTTTTAATAGATAACAATTTTTAAAATATTTACTAAAACCCAGTGTTTAGATACTTCTAATCTTTAGAATCCTGAAAATAAACTCCTACTGTCACTTATTTATAGGCTGAAATAAAATAACTGGTCTTGATTCTCAAGTATTATAGAGAAATATTAAACATGAGTCTGGCTTTGTTTATAACCTACAGTTTAAATAGAAATGTACCAATGGAAACTAAATATATCAGCATAAAACTTTCGTCACAATTGGCCAGATTCTTTTAAAGGAAAATGGCAAGTGTTTGGATTCATTTACACTGATTTGCTTGCATTGGCTTCAGAAGAATAAAAAAAATATGTGCTGGTAAGAATGAACTGTAAGAAAATATAACTAGTTCAAAAAGTATTCGCTATGTGGAAAAAAAGTCTCAGGAACAGAAATACGGTAACCACAAGCATGTGAGCTTATAAAAAAGCTAGTAAAAAGGAGAAGGTACTGTATCACTAAATCAAGTCAAGGTCTGACCACTAAGATGTACTGCTTGCTCTAACGTAGAAACAGGGAGAAAATGGGTCAAGATGAACAATCTAATCTCCTTAGGCTACTTGAAGCAATATAACACCAGAAATATTTCAAAATGAAGTCATAATACAGATAGTTGAAGTTTGTCTCATCTAGATTAAACAGAATTGATTACCACATGTGCTTTAAAATACACTTATTTAACTTGGGTCTTTGAAAGCAAGTAAATTCAGAATGAATGTTTAACTTCTTCAACTTAATCTTCAACCTTTCTCTGTGTTTCTGTGTAGTTTATAATACAAATCTTCCTCTTAAACCAGATCATAATTTCTTCAAAGTCTGTAAAAGCAGATTTCCAAATAGCAGGAACAGAATCAACTCAGCTCTGCTGACATCCTTAATTGAATATGCTCAAAAGGATTAAAAAAATTAAAAGTATAATTTTGTACACCTTGAAGGGATGTTTTAAATTAAATTATATAAACCAAAGGAGGGAAAACAATCAGCCTCATCATACATGAGGAATTATTTTCATCAGTGCCCATCATGTCATATGATTATCACTTAGTATTTAGAAAAATTTTCTTTTTATCAAAGTCCATTACTAAATAGACTACATAAAAGATGGTAAGATGTTTCTTTGCCATAGAATTTAGTTTAGAGTATACATTTTAATTTAAAAAAAAAAGATGGGGTTTATTTTACACTACATTATTGTGGAAGGGAACGAGTAGACATGAAATGAAAGAGAAAATATCTCCTCCCTTTGTGCTGTCAGGGCTGGGGGTCAACATTCCAGAGTTCAACACCCATAGGGCTAGGATGCTAATTTCATTTGAGAAGTGCTTCTCCTCAAGATAGGAGATAAGATTTTCCTTTTTCATTGCTTATTTTTAATGTTTTTAAAGTTTTATAAACCTAGTCAATGTATGCATTAAAAAAAGATAGTAAATTGTTTATAATAAAATATAACAATCTCCTGCCCTTCCTGTCCTTACTTTCTAGTCTTAATCCTCAGAGGCAATTGCCTTCAACAATATGTTTGGTAAAAGAGTTGATAAATTCACTTTAGATTATAGTGAATTTGTCTAAATAGAAGTGTTCCAAAAATAGTTGGATGTATAGATTTGAAATTTAGGAGAGAGACCTTGGATAAACATACTTCTTTGAGAATTTGCTATTTATAGGTGGTATATGAAGCTTTGAAAATAATATCTATCTTAGAGGTTGCTTTTTCAAATATGTGTAGGAAAGCCCTTCACAAAATGTGATATAAATGTACAGTCTTAAAAAATAAATAAGTTTAATTTTGGCACTAGAAAGCTTAGTGGTGTGAAAATTAATAAACTGAAACCGCATTTAAAATGGAATGAGAAGACTAGAAGATACAAGTCTCAGTCACATGTCACTCAACAGCATATTACTGACCCCAACAGGATGAGAGAAACTGTGTATCACACATAGTGATACTAGGTTACCACCTGAACAGGAGGAAGAAAAGAATCCTCCTTGCCCAGTGATAGCTCAGCCAATGGAAGTATGTCAAAACTCAGCCAATAAAAAGTCACTATACTTTGAACTTTCTGTTTCCTTCAATGGACTGTTTATTTATAACAGTTCCTCCCAAGTCCAGGAAAGAGCATTCCTATTTTTGTTTCTCTGGACTTCTGCATGATTCCTAATTAAACTTGCACGTCCCTAATTGCATTTTTTGTTTGTTTGTTTTTCCTGAATAAACTCATTTTGCTGGAGAAATATCTGGCTGTCTATTTGCTTAAGGTCCACAATAGTAATAAACCTTGGCAGACTATTGTACGTCTTGAATGCAAAGAGCCAGACACAATATTGACAGATGAGGCACCAAAATGGGTAAAAGAAATCAACAACGAGCAGAAAGAAAGGGATGGAGGAGAAAAAATAGGAACCCAATCTTAGGTTTTCCGAAAGCCAATCCCAGACTCTGTATCCTGCAGCAGTTCAGAAATTGGAAAGAAGAATTTTGGGGTAACGATTACACACAGAACTTTGCATAGAATGCTTCATAGAATTTTCTATGGAGATGCACATAATTAAATAGAATATTCTTAAACAAAAAATTGGGCAGTGAGTAAAATTCGTCTTTGCTTTGTTTATCCATAAATGCATTTTTATTGTTATATTATGGTTTCCCATAATTCTCTACTTAAATTCTCTATTCAGATTTATCCCTGAGGACCATGTTTCTTTCTTCACAGGACTTATTCTTCACTTACATCAAAACTCACTTGAAATTCTACTACTATTCATGAAAGATTAATTGCTATGGGAATAATCTTTCTGGCAAAAATGTTTGTAAAATTGAACAAAATATTAAACCAATTTGATACATTGGACAATAGTGTACAACTATGATCTCTGAGATTAGGAAAATAAGTGAGGTGAATCCTAATATTTCTCCAATTTATACTGGGTGGGAGCAGTTTGCAGATCATAGTGCATCAAGAAAAAATTCAAATGGGGCTTAGCTGAATTGAAGACAGAAGTTAGACCCGGAAAAGAAGTTGGCTAAATTTTGTAAGGCAGAATATCCAAAAAGAGGGGTTACACATACACTGAGTTTTAGGAGTTTGCAAAAATGACTCCCCGAGCCTTTAACTGAATAGAAATCTAGAAGTAAAATTTCATGAAATACCAACTAGGAGAACATCACCTAAAACATAATAGTTTGAGAATTTTCTGGAGGTCACCTACATCTGGGAAGAAATTGTGTTTCCTATCAGCCAGCATATAAACTCTGATACATGCAGCATTGGGTAGAGTGCTCAGAAAAGCCATACCTATACAGTAGCCCTAGAGTAAAGGTTGCTTTAAAACTTCAAGAAACAAAGTGAAAACGCATACATCTGAAAGCATCAAACTTATTCTAGATAAATGCATGCCAGAAAAAAAGTTCAAAACTATTTAAAGAAAAATATCACCATTCAAAAACCACACAATTTAGAATTTCTTGCATCTGATAAAAAATAACCAGCACACAAAAGTGCAGGACTGTATGACTCATAGCCAGTAAAAAAAAAAAAAAAGAAAAAATCAATAGAATCAGACCCAGATATCACAGAAATAATGGAAAGATCAGGAAAAAAAAATGCCCTAAGTGTCTAATATAAACCTCATAAATAGATTTAAGGATGTTAAGAACACCTGAAGAGATAAGAAATGGAACACATAAAAATAAAACCTTTAGAAATTACAGAGATTAAAAATACAATACCTGAATGAAAAATCATTGGAAATATAAAATCATTAGAAATTGCAGAAGAAAACATCAATGGACTTGAAGGCATACAAATGTACACCATCCAAAATAAAGCCCAAAAAGAGAAAAAAAAATGAAAACAAAGTTTGGTTTATCAGGGATTTGTGCAATAATATTGTGTTTTTTGTTTTGTTTTGTTTTGTTTTTAATATAAATGAAATTGGATCCTGGGGGATACTTGAAGAAAGAATAGTTAAAATATTTCATATTTTAAAAATTGTCACATTCTATTTTTTTATTTTTACTTATTTATTTTTTAAATACCTACAGCACCTGGTATTCCTAAGTGGTCTCCCACCCAAGTACTAACCAGGCCCGACCCTGCTTAGCTTTCGAGATCAGACGAGATTGGGCATGTTCAGGATGGCATAGTTGTAGACAAAATTGTCACATTCTAAAAGATCACTTAAGCTGAATATTTAAAAACAAAACCACACCGTGACACATTCTAATCAAATTGCTGAAAGCCAATGATTAAAGATAAAAGTCAGAGAAATGGCTCACACATAAAGAATCAGATATAAAGAGAAAACTTTTAAAGGTAAGGGAATGGTTCTGTATCTTGATTACACAATTATGGATTTTTCAAATCTTATCAAACTATAAACTGAGTGAAATAATCTTATGCAAATTGTCCTTCCATAAAGATGATTATTTAAAAATTTTTGCTTGATCTGTGTTCTATTCTTTATCTACTTGACACGTTATAATTATATAATGGGCTAATTAAAAATAAACTTTTCTGAGATACTTTTATTTCAAAAACAAAATTTTGGAGTGAAGTTTTTAACTTCAAAGATGGGAGTTTTAATGGTGGTCATGTTAAGTGCTGCAATGAAAATATTTGGAAGCAGGATAAATTTCCTAGCACTTAATTGAATCTCACCATAGGACTACCCAAATAGATGCAGTCCTGCAAAAATAAACTGGCCTAAATTTAAAATGTTAATTCAGGCAATCGTAGGGAAAAAAACCTCAAGCTATTAGTTCCAGCAGTTCAGCCCCTTCTCAACAATTTACTCTAGTGAAGAAGTACAGTGGCTCCAACATTCCACAATAGCCTCAAGTCATGAGAGAATTTCTATTTGGCTTTATAATACATCGTGTGATTTTAAGTAACTATTTTCCAAAAATTTAATTTTATGTAATATAGTTATATCAAGAGTAGGGCAACCGAACTTCACAGGAGACAATACAACAACAAACATTTTAGACATCCTCCATTGATAGAGTTCTGTGAAGGACATTAGGAGTAAAAAGACTTATCAACTTAATTTTAATGATTAGTACAATGCCTGTCACATGTCATCTGTGGAATGAATAAATATAATAAAAACAATATGTTTCATCTTCCACAGAATCATACAACTATATTGGCTTGGGAGTACTACAAAGATAGGATATTTCCTGGGACAAACCATCACATATTAGCATGCCCATTTTTCATTATAAATACACATTCCTCTACTTGGAAAGTTCTGCTTCCCTTTTATCCTCATCCAAATCAATCTGGTATGCAATTTTAGTTTTAAAAAATCTACAAAATGGCAAACTTGCATATCAATTCCCAAGAATTGCCCAAACAACAAAATGAATTCTGATTAAATAATCTCAGGGTACATCCATCATTATAATTGATCTACACATCTATTAAAGAGGAAATTGATTCTGTTTAAGATTCTGTTGACTTCAACTTGTATTTTATAAATCCAGGATTAATCTGCAAATAACATCAATGCTAACTGGCACGACATAGCTTACTAAATTGAAATGTAAATCCATAACAGTCTCCTAGGTGAAGTAAATTTAAGTTAAAGGTCAGCACTTGTTTCTTTTAATAGGTTGCATTTTCAAGAAAAATATGAAAGAGAAAGTACATTGATATTCTTGGGAAGCAACATACAAGAATGACTTCTCACAATTGACTAAAACCAAAGTAACGCTATAGAAAAAGAATTCAGGCAAATCACCAGAGTCACTTGGTTGTAACATGTTCCTACTATATCAGTAATCTAAGTTTAGGGGTGAGAGCCTAAATCTCAACAATATTTATTAAAAACTTTAATCACAAAATTAGAATTCCTATGACAAAATCTTTATCAGAAACTCAATAATGGCCTTTGAGTTTAACATTCTCTGTCTCCTAATATATCTAGGGACTTAAACCAATGACTTTTGACCCAAGTAATTTTCTTCTAAGATGAAAGTGATTGGATTAAAGACTAGACAGATATCACTAAAGAATTTAATTACATTCTCTGGCTTAAAAAGTATTATATATCTAGCTTTACTCTACTTATGACATAGGTAGCAGTTAAATTATTTAGATAGGTTTTAGAGTAAATATTGTTGGCATAATGAAAGACCTACTGTTTTTTGTCTGTTTTTACTTGCCTATTTAAATGACCTGGCCATGCATCTTGATAACTTTAGCTGGATTTCCTTTGGGCAAAGTAAACAAGTTATAATTTAACCCACTGATACCATAAACGTCACTGTACTGCGTACCCATATTATATGTTCATGGGTATACTACATTCTCATCATACACTTGCTTTATACATTTGTTCATATAAAACATATTCAATGTAATGAAACAAAATTATTGACCCAAAGAGTATATTTAATACGTATTGGTTTTGTAAAATGTGTTCTCAAGTTCAAAACCAGTCTTAGGCCAAATAGTGGTCTAAGTTCCCTTGATACCCACTTTGCTAAACTTTTGCCATCATTTTTTCCTCTTTTCATGGTCAATAAGAAAAATTCAAGCAATAAAAGGGCAATGAATGATCCTAATTTTTTATACTTGTGAAGAAAACAGTTAGTGCCCAAGTTTAATTTAATTCTTCTCACATTATTTGCTTTTCTCTTTTTAATCTTTCCTTCCTTCCTTCCTTCCTTCCTTCCTTCCTTCCTTCCTTCCTTCCTTCCTTCCTTCCTTCCTTTTTTCTTTCTTTCTCTCTTTTTATTAATTCTTCACATCTTTTTCTATACTTTTGTCTCATCCACAGTGAGTACACTCAATTTTGGCACACAATAGAACTCTCTCATGCTAATATTTTCTTAGTACTCTTTTTTTCTGTATCATTAAGTAAAACTTAACAGGTTTTGCGTTGGAACTCTTTAGGAATCAAGTCACCAGGAAGGTGAAGGAATTAATAATATGTGAGCTGAGGTCTGAGAGTACCAGAAATACTAATGCTGGCTGTTTAAGATTCTTCAGTTTCTCCTCAGCATCAATAGTCTAGCTCCTGGCTTCACATATATGAATCTGAACTCTTTGGGCCATATTCACCTATCCTGCAGCTGAGCTATTGAACTATCACCATCAACCACCAACTGGACCATACAGTGTTTCTTACTCCTCTTTATCCTGTGCCTCAGTTGTGACCTTCTCTTTCAGGCCTGCAGGTAGTTTCCTGACTTGCTAGGTTTGGTTTATATTCTTCTGCACAAGCTCACTTTCAATATGATTACCTCCCCATTAAGAGTCATTGAGAATTTCGAGTTCCCATTTTTCTAAGAGGTGTTTCCACATCTTACAGTGAAAGGCTATGAGGTGACAAATTCTTTATAATTAAAAGAAGTTTGTTCCTAAACAATGTAACTGATGTTATGTTCACATAGCAGTTATCTAGGAAATACTGATGATAGTATATTGCATATGTTGATATTGATAGTATATTGGATATATTGTAAATGTCAGAAGTAAGGAGAAATTAGCTATAGTTTCACTATTTGTGCATCTTGCTTCAGATATTAATTGGATTTTAGAAATTTAGTTACTGCCTCAAACCTACATTGCTGCAAACTGCATTAATGGCCCCAATTCTTCCCTCCTTGCTGTATCCATGTCCCTTACTGTATAAACTTGCTGTCCTCTCTGAAAAAGGGAAGAGTGTATTTCCTCATCTTTTTATTCTGAATCTGGCCATATGCCTTCCTCTGGTCCATAGAATGATTCAGAAATAACATATGTTGATGAGGGTGTAGAGAGAAGGGAATACTTACTTGTACACTGTTGGTGGGACTGCAAACTGGTGCAGTGCCTATGGAAAACAGTATGAAGATTACTCGAAAAACTAAAATTAGATCTACATATGACCCAGCAATTCAATTTCTGAGCATTTATCAAAGATAGCAAAAACACTAATTTAAAAAGATATATGCACCGATATGTTCATTGTAGCACTATTTACAATAGTTAATATATGGAAACAAGTGTCCATCAATAGATAAAAGGATAAAGAAGATGTGATACACACACATACACACACAAATAATATAGTAGAATATATAATACAATATTACACAGCAATAAAAAAGAATGAAATCTTGCCATTTATGACAACATGGATGGATCTAGAGGGTACTATACTAAGTGAAATGGGGCAGAGAAAGACAAATATCATGATTTTACTTTTATGTGGAATCTAAAAACAGAACAAAACAAATATGGACTCATAGTAATGGACACAAAAGAGATGGTTACCAGAAGGGAGGGGAAGGAGGGAGAGGTGAAAAAGGGGAGGGGAAAATAGTCAATAATATTATGATAAGTTTATCTGGTGACAGATAATTACTAGAACTAGTTGGGTGATCACACTGTAAGGTATAAAAATGTTGAATCACTATATTGTACACCTGAAACTAATACAATCAATATAAAATTGTATGCCAACTATACTTAAATTTAAACAAAAAAGGAAATAAAGCTGCATTTGTTTTGAAGTTAGACATTAAGAGGTCTTGCACATTTCATTTTTTTTTCTTATTTCTCCACCATTGCCAAAAGTTAGTCCAGGTCAGCAGATTGGGCTTTAGTGGCATGTGACAAATGTCCTTGTCATCCTAGCAGAAGCCAGCCTTCATCAGCCAACAGCCAGCTCCAGGTATCTGAGCAAGCATAGCCAAGGTTAGCAGAGAGCCTTAGTTGACACTTACTTGATTATAGATGCATACACACGAATAATTCTTGTTAATTGTCATTGCAGTTTTGTGGTTGTTTTGTGGTATTACCACTGCAGTATTATTGTGAAAATATGTAGTTGGTACATATTTCAAAAGGCAATGCCAAGGTGACGAAGTCATCAGCAATTCCAGAGGTGATGTGACTTCCTTTCCTCTCAGTGATATTAAAACATTTTTGTGTACTAGTCTGTTCACTGCAGGAAGGTTACTTGAACCTCTATTTTTATCTCTAAATTCTATAAGCCAGGAATATTATTCTCTCTTCCACAATTTGGCCCTTATTCTGAGGGAAATCTTCATATTCCTTTCTTTATATTTCCATGTAGAGTGACATTTATTAGCATAAAAATCATAGTCTTTTCCCATTCTTTCACTCACTTCTTAGAAGAGGAAAATTGCTTTCTAATTGGGAAATCTTTTGGTAAAAATTAGTCACAGAGACAGTTTCCTGCAGAAAGCATGTGATAAACTTCTTTGCCTAACTTTTGACAATGCAGAGCTCCAATATAAAAGTATATATTTATTGATTCTGAGTGTGAAAGGAAAGACTGGATAGTTCTGAGTTTCAGTATTTGGAAACCCTTCGCTGTTATTCATATAAACAACCTGGTTTAGTAAAGATGACATTAGAGTTCCATTTTCTCATCTTCTTTACTCTCTCATTTTGCTTAAACTCAGATGGAAAAAGGCTTCTTTTCCTTTATGCCAAATCCCACTAACTTCCATCCCACTAACTTCATGCCAAGGATGCTTACCTATCATATATGGTCTTTTTTTGTGGGCTACCATTTCCTCAGACACTAACAATAGAGGCATAAAATATAGAGTTATTTCTACTCATTGGTTTAAACCTAAGACCAGTCAATTAATTTGGGCTTTTACTCTTTCTTTCAATTATCAAAATTTACTGAGCACATATAAAGAAATAAACAATGAATGAGAAGATAGGAATGCTGATATGCGATAGTCTTGACCCCTGTCTTTAAAAATTGAGTCGATCATCTAAACCACCAATGTTGTAAGATCTCCAGCAAATTTGTTTGCATGAAGGAAATCCACAGTCATCTTTCAATGGATCGAAAACTAGCACTTTTTTATTCTTTAGTCTTCTTGACATCAGAATTTAACTATTAGCAAATATTTATTTATCATCATCATCTAGTAGGTGTCAGGCACTGTTCTCTGACTTCAGAAGTATGGTGAGGATAAAAACCTGATTTCAGTGGGTAAAAGATAAAAAAAAGGTAAAGGAATACAGAAAATAAGAATAAATACAATTTTCTAAATATGTTAGTATTAAGGGAAGCAAATAGTTTGTGTAGCTGGCAGGGCATGTTGCACCAAGAAAGTTTCCTTGTTTGCTTTTGTTTTTAAAGATGGATAGCTGACATTTGTCGGGTGCTTACTAGATGTCAGCTTACACTGCTGTAAGAGCTTTCTAAGAATTAAACTATTTTAAAATTTTAACAGTCCTACAAGAAGATAGGCAAAATTATTGCCTTTATTTAAAGACTAGAAAACTTAGGGAGTAAGAAGTAATTTCATAAAAGATGCCCAGCTAATAAGCAGTAAAGCTAAGAATTTAACCCAATCTGCTGTCCTGATTGGTTCTAATGCTCATCAGTGCAATGTGACAGGAAGATAAATAATGATTAAGATCATAACCCCCTTGGAGAAGAGGGTGTGTAGTAAGGTTCACAAGTGGAGGGATTGAGCTCAGGTAGGAGCTGGGCAGTTCATGCACTGCAGAGACAAGCATGTGCACAGGTACAGGGAGTTTGCTAGATCTGGTGATAGAGAAATGAAAGAGTTTTTTCCTGGTTGCTTCTGTTTTTAAAGAAACAAGAATTTAAGTTACCCAGTGAAATAAAAGCAGGTGTTGGAGATCTGAAGAAAGAGCCAAGAGTTTGAAAGAATCACCTAAGAAATAAGAGCAACATGTTTTTTAAGCTTTAAAGAACTATCTTAGACTAGTTAAATATAAATTAAAAGAGAGACCAATCAGTGCAGTTGTATGGTTTTCTCTTCTTCTGAGTGCAAGTGTATTATCGCAGAAAGTTGTATATAACCTTCGTTGATATTTTACCAACTAGTATAATGGAGAAAGATATGTGTAAGGGAGTTGAGGGTGGATGTCAGAGAGTAGGTGATTGACCATTGACTTAAATTAGATAAAGAGGTCAGTAATGACATTAGATGATTGGTGCACAATGAAAAGTGATAGGATGACTGATGGATTTGCAGTTCTAACGGGCTCAAAAGATTGTTGGGATGGTGTACCAGAGTAAGAGAGCTAGAACAATAAAAATATGTGATAAGAGAGTAGTGGCTGAAATTGCAAATACTGTTATAGTTAATGTCAACCTTTAGGCTATGGCCACAAAATTATTATGTGGCTGAGATGGGTTTTAGAAAAAATATTATTCAAAGGGAAGTTGCAACTAAGGAGCCTAGATGTTAAATTAATTTTATACATGAAATTTGATATTTTAGAGAATTATAGCAAAAGTAGTTTTGGAAAGGAAGACCATGAACTAATTGCTAAAATCTTCGATGAGTGAGGGGCTGTGATTGGGAATTTGGAAAATATCTACAAAAAGAGGGATAGAAGTTGGTGTAGCCTTATGTCATATACTTCAAAGAAACGGGATTGATTGAGGGAACTAGCAATGGGAAGCAAGGAAAACATCACCTCGAGGTGGTCTTAGTTGTAGGCTACTGGTGGAAAAGCATTCTCTGCTTGAGAAATCTTCATGGAAAGCAGTGACCTCAGAAATAAGATTTCAGTTAGGGAACGAAAGTGAAGCAAATGCTTGGGAAGATGTTGAGTGTATAGGCAATTTTTCTGATGACTGAAAGGGTTTTCTCAGGAACTTAATGGAAGTGTTTGAAGCATTTGGGAGGGATGAAATATTGGGTCAGATTAGTGGGGAGATATAGAGAGACATTAGGTGTAAGTGTTCAGATGATGAAGGTGGATGACCTTTGGGGATTGAACTTTTGGTAGTCAGTTATATAAACATTGATATAAGATTAATGGGGGTTATTTATAATGGTACTTATGGGAAGATGAATAATCACTATTTATTATAACCTGCTTCTTAAGCCTAGACTTTTAGACAATTTTAGAATAGTTGATGGGAAATTATATGGTAGAAATAATCCTCTCCTGATTCATCTTTCTTTGGATTATAGTTCAGAATGTTGAGTGGTTAAACCCTACAGAAACCTTGCCTTATACCCAAATCCTATTCTTCAGGATTTATTAACTTAAGTGGCTAAGAGTTGTAAAAAAGAATAAAAGTGATAGACCTGTTAAAGTATTTTAACTCACAAATCTAAAATCTATAGCTACCAAGGCTTTGGTATAAAAATAAAGTTTAGTGTAATGGCTATACATTTACTATGCATAATGCCAGTTATAAAAACATCAGAAAAGCAGAGACATTTAAAATCTGTTCCACCTCATGGATCAAATGTACCTTTTCCATTTTCTTTTATAATTGTTCTTCTCTCAATTCTCTCTTCTAAAGATCTGGTTTAAATTAAAAGTCACTTTAAAGAGAATTATTAAGTTTAGCTATTTAGTTCATAGAAAGAGGGAAGGATCAGCAAGCATGTGCTTCTTTTTTCTAGTTTACCATTGGCCAGACTCATGACTCCTACCTACCTTTCAGGATGAAGCCCAATTGTATTCTCTGGAATACTGTGCAAACTTTCAGTGTACCACTAATCACAAGCTAATCATCTTTTTATACACTTGGCTACCCACTGGACCATGAACTCCCCAAAGGCAGGAAAGAATATTCTTCATGATCTTTGATTCTATGACACTTGGCATAACTTGGCAGCATAGTATATGAAGTATGTGTTATAATTGAAGCTCTTAACACATTTCCATGCAACGTACTTACCAGATTAATCAGCAGTCTCCATTCTCTCTGTAAAGTATGTCGAATAATGCCAGCCACCTATTGAACTTAATGCTCTGCCCACATATTCTGTTTCCTAAACTACTTAATGGCAGTTGGAGTCATTCATTTATTTATTCATCATATTTATGTGCTAGACAGTGTTTCACTGGGAATACAGTAATGAACAAAAATATAAAAGTCCTTGTCAGGAAGCTTATATTCTACTATACTTGTATATTTATATGGTTTTATGAATATTACACAA
The DNA here is from genome assembly GCA_028627145.1 of Eidolon dupreanum. Lineage (NCBI taxonomy): Eukaryota > Metazoa > Chordata > Mammalia > Chiroptera > Pteropodidae > Eidolon > Eidolon dupreanum. The sequence goes on from CM053507.1 coordinate 15,333,410, forward strand.
ATCAATAACATGAGTACAAAAACGTGAGTTGTCTATTAAAAGCATAAAAATGCTAAATGAATGGAGGGTCATAAAATAGAAGACCTCTACCTTCTCATGGTGCAAGTGTCTTTGAAATGAAATAAATACACAAATAGGGTGTGGGAAAGCTTGGATGATTCAATATGGGTGTGATTTATGCAAGGAAGCTGACTTGGCAATCTATTTTGAATATCTATATTGAAAGACATGGCTTTGGCCTTGCACCAAAACTTTGATGAATGAATATGTGAATAAACTTAAGTTAAAACAAAAAATAAGATATATTTTTATGTATATATATATGTATATATATACACATATATAGATATATGAAATTCCATAAAATGTTATACTTTAAGAATTTTTTAAGAATGATTGTTGGTCTTGATTGCATCGGATGAGAACATTTCTGCTGGGTTACTAATAGTTAATACTTCATAGCCACCACGTGCCATGTATTGGGATTGGCATTTTATATGCATCTTTCCTATCTTCACCTAGTTTCCTTAATCTGGCCATTTTTTATGTGAAGAATCTGCATCAAGAAAAATGTCAAGTAATTTACTCAAAGTCATACAATTATTATAGATGAAGCCAGGTAACCTCTAAAGCCACTATTGTATAAGATTACTCCTCTAAGTTAGAGGTCAAGCATTATCCAACCTGGGAAACTTTCCTCATTCTCTCCCCAGAGTCTAGGTTAATTGATCATGTAATAGTTTGGTGACATTTTTATTGTATACAAGCTTGTGACCTAACCTCAGAGAGGAATGTCCCCAAACTGGGAAAAGGGGCCAGTACAATATCCTATCAAGGTAGAGATTGAGACACCAGTTTCATATAGTAACTTTGAGGTCACAGAGGCTTAGGGACTAAATGTAGCCTGCAAGAACAGGTGCCCTAACAGACATATCTGTCTTCATGTGGACCAGACAGGTGTGGACAATTGACCCTTGGAATAGCAGACATAATGGAATGATAATGGGAATAGCAGACACTCTTCTTCACTTTTCTGGGGAAGTCCCAGGGTTCTCACATGATCCCACAGTATTTTTCAGGGAGAGTCCTGAAAAATAATTAAGGTTTGAGTTTCCATTAATCTTGGCAAGTAGGTATTGAGATAGATTAAATGTTAGATAGAAAAAAAATAAACAAATATGATACACTAGTTTCACAGAGTAATTCCTATCTGTAACATACATTTAAATGTGTAGAAAAATATATATTTAAATATGTATGTGTGAGGTTTTTGTGTATGTTTTCATCTGTGAGTGACAGAAATTTAATGTCAAATAAGATAAAAGAGGACTTATTTTAAAAGTAGGGGAAGTTGAGAGGAATGATAGGGCATATGTGGAAAAATCCACAATTTTTAGAACTTGCATCTTGAATGCATCACTGCTCTTTTTGTCACTCCTTCCTTCTTCTCTTCTGCTCTACAAGTAAGTCTCATTCTCTAAGTCTTCTGAGCATGGACACAGCCTTAAGATCCTCCTCTTTCAAGTCTAAGACAGAAAGTGAAAACAGCTTTACCTCAACTCCAACTCAAAATATCCTAAGTGAAAAGACTCCAATTGTCCCTCTAGCTACTACTGCTTGAAATGATTTTAAGTGGCAGGGTATACTGGACTGGTGTTGGCTCAGATGAAGCATTCTGGGTGCAAGTGATGTAGAGGTGGAGAGGGTGAGACTTCCCTAGAAGCTGCTTTGCTTTATGAAAAAGATGCTGGTTGAGCTGACACATGAGGGTGAGAAGAATTCAAGTAAATTATGTAGGTGAGAAGGGAACATGCTGTGAGCAATATCATGATAGAGTAAATGCAAACGATACAAGGAAGGTGACTTTAAAGAAGAGGCAAAGGAAGGAGCTGTCATTTACTTAGCATCTGAGATCTACCGAGTGATGGTTGGTTCTTCATGTGTATTTCTCATTTAATCTTGGATAAATTTAGATGATTCTGGCTACAAGTAATAGAAATCTGAACTAAAATTTGGTTACACAGAAAATGAGTTGGTTCCAAGAAGGACAAAAGTGGGGCAGGATTTAGGATTTGTTGATCTGGTATCTCAAAAATCTGTTCACCATTTCACAAGTATAGTATTTTTCATTTAACTACACTGTGTTCTTGCACTGAAATGAAGTATCTAACCAAGTTTTACTTTGGCTTTTGTGTTCAGCTCATATGCGAACTATGCACTGTTTTAAGTTAAATAAAATAAAACATTAAGTTCTTCAATCACACAAACCGTATTTCAAGTGCTTCGACAACCACATATGGTTTGTGGCTACATGTTATATAGTGCACAGAATCATTTCCATTTCCATCATCACAGAAAGTTCTATTGGATAGTGCTGCTCTATCTCCTTGAAATACTTTCTGAGATGTTGTGCTTTTTTGCACGTTTACTTTTCATTGCTTAGAGTTTCTTTTTTGTCTTATTTCTTCATTTTAATCCTTATTTGTACATTCCCCTTGGGCTATTTTTTATTCTTGCTTATATATATTATCTGCCCAAGATAGTAAATTTCAAGGGCAAGGACAATTTTCTATGCTGAATGGTGGATGAATAATCATTTGTTGCTTTGAATTTAAACATATTATAAGATTTTAAACTGACATCAAATACCCAACATGAATTGTAGAAAGGAAGCATATTTTGATTGAATTTTTAATTTTAGAATAGTTTTAGATTTACGGAAAAATTGCAAAGATAGTACAGAGAATTTCCATATAGTTTTCCATATAGTTTCCCTTATTACTAAGATCTTATATTTGTATGGTAGATTTGTTATAATCAATTAGACAATATTGACACATTATTATCAACTAAAAGCCATACTTTATTGTTTTTATCTAATCTTCTTTTTCTATTCCAGGATCCCATACAGGGTACTACATTATATTAAGTAGCTCTGTTGCCTTGACTGTGACAATTTCTTAGACTTTTCTTGTTTTTGATGACCTTCATCATTTTGAGGAATGCTGGTCAGGTATCTCATGCATTGTCCCCCAACTGAGATTTGTCTGATGCTTTTCTCATAGTTAGAATGAAGTATTTTAAAGATATCACTTAAAGGCCAATTTTCAGTACTTTTCAAAATAAAATGAAAATAAAGAGAACAGATATCTAAGGATTGACACCATAAAGAATTACAGTCTGATTGGTATACACACTGTGGTGTTATAAAATTAATTGTACAGGGAATAGAGGTGAACAGTTAGATAGTACTAATTGAAATCCTCAAAGGTATGGGAAAAGAATGGACAGAAGTCTTTGTACAGGAAATATTATCAGTATGAGATGGGAGAAAAAGTTGCCCAAATCTATTTCAACACACTTTCTTTTAAAGCAGCCATTTTTGAGTAATAATTCTGAGCAAAACTTTTCAGGAAGGTGAGTGAGTTCATGCCAATATCTATAATAAAAGCAAGATAAATCTAATGTTCTTGATTCAATTTTTTAAGAGAAAAATAAGTATTAGTTTTTATTAATCAAATAAGTAAAATAGTAGCTATTAAAATGTCCCTAATAGTTACATAATAGGTACCCTGGTAATCATTTAACTCTTTCACTCCTCCTAGGACTGTCATGCCAGTCATACTTCCACTTTGAAACATTATGGAGACGTGTTTATGTACATACTTCAGAAGTATGCATGTATGTGCTTTTAGATAAGTTGGTAATGTGAGGGTACTTCCTAATTTTCTTGATTTATCACATTTTTGTCATTACTACTAGGTGTAAAAATACATTTCTCATGTCCAAAATATCTATAAATAACTATGTGTATATTTTCATCTAAACTATATATTTGCTTTAAAATGCTAGCCAAAGCAGGTGTCCATGTCTGTGGGGTGATTAGGCTGAATAGAAAAGCAGGCAATCCTCCAGAGAAGTGAGAAAAAAAAGGAGAAAGTGGGTCAAAGAGGAAAAGGGAGTGCAATTACATAGAGAAGTTCAAAAATATTTTAGTTTTATATAGTTTTTATTTTACCACTCTCATATTAATATCTGTTTCATCACTCTTCAAGTCAGATTGGTCTCAGAACTGAGACTTCTCTTTTCTTACACTTCTAAAGGAGGAAAGTCGATATTACTTTGGTGCCTACTGTGTGCAACTTGCTGTGTTAGGTGATAAAAAACTTTGTCCTACTTAATTGAATCTAAAAACTCTTAAGTAGTTTTATTATTTCCATTTTAAATCAAGAAGCTAAGATTTTAAGAAATTACATAATGTGCCCATTGTTAGAGAGCTGGTAAGTGAAGAAGCTCATACTTGTGTCTGTGTAATCTCAGATAAAACTCATGTTCTATCTGCTGATAAAACATTTCCAAAATGATTGAATTGAGTCAGGTCATATTCCTAAAGCATACACTCAGGGAATATATAAATAGTTTCATCCCTGACAGTTATTTTCTTTTCAAAGATCAGGAGCAGAGAAGTTAAATTTAGGGTCAGTTGATCCAGTAGCTCAAAGATCCACTCGCTGTTCCACAAGCATGGTGTTTCAATCATTTATATTCAATATGCCTCAGAGCTGAGCTAAGGCTCCACAGCCAGACCAAAGGGAAGGTATAAAAGTCATAGCGAGAGTTTCCATTGTCATGAAAGAGCAGGCTTCTAACATGAACTCTCAATTCATTGAGTCACATGCTCAGCAGAGCTTTAAGTAATCATTTGGTACAAACAATCACCAGAATACAAATCCAATCTAAACCAGGAAGTGAGTAAATCACCTCAAGGAGTCAAGGACACAAGTTGTTTTGGGCTGATCATGTTGACTCCTGGTTAAATGCTTTACCACAGTTATTCTGTTCTCTTGAATGGTTTTCAAACTGAGTTCATACATTTGCCCTTGATGCAAATGATAGCTCCAGCAGGGAAAATGATCTTGATTAAACTATGGATGTGTTTTAACCTTGTTTGTGCAATGTTTGATCATTGAAATATGGTTAAAATCAGGGAGTAGTAATATAAGAATATAATTACCTCCATAATTTCAAAAGCCAGCAGAGGAATGATTTTGAAGAAATCGTTACACGGGGTGTGTGTGTGTGTGTGTGTGTGTGTGTGTGTGTGTGTGTGTGTGTTGTAAGAGCCCTGCAGAGGGTACCTGCATCTAGATAATTATAACTTGGTAATTTTGATGACACATGTAGAAATAGGAGTTTAAGAACATGAAGGATTTATTTAGTAAAATTCCTACTCTTGTTCCAAATTTCAATATATAATTTTCATAGCCCTTCTCACCAAGGAGTAAGAAAACTTATTCAAAAGTTAATTTGTTCCATATTTTGGAATTGTATCTTTTACACTATACTGAACTGGCAGTTTATTTGCTACAGAAAGAATAACACAAAGAAAATATTGTGCATGTCTACCTATATTATCGTAGTTTACTGTGAACTGCATCAAATATTATTTGGATACTTATAGGGACAAACATAATGATTTTGGGGGAAAAGTTCATGATTATTTTGGCTTTTTATTCTAGCACATTTTAAGAAATTGACCTGACTTTAACTTTTTTTTTGGAACACTTGCTGAAAGAGCATAGCTGTAAGTTTCAAAACTTGGATTGAAACTTAATCTATATGGCAATAGAACTTGGAAAAATCCAAGCTTAATTCAGACTAAAATGTCAATGTCAGAACAATTTTTAAAAATGGTACATTTCATACGACCAAAAGATATAAAGAAATAAACTGTCTACTGCTTAACAGTTTTTCAACGAAGGGCACAATGTGTAAGGAAAGGAAATAAATGTTCAATAGCAGTTGCTTTAGCATGCCCTTGTCCCTTTTATGGTATATTTCATCTGTGAAAATGTATAAAAATATAGATTACATAATGGTTTATATTTTCCTTTCTGATTCTGAGGGAAAACTTTCCAGATTTTCATAAAATGCTTTTATTTTGTTTTCATGCCATAGCCTCTGTGCTTTTCTTCAATATAAGTTGTGATTAAATTGCTCTTAAACACACAGTATCTACAAAATAGCATTTGCTAAAATTTCAATGGTATTCTTTCCCTTCCTGCCATCTTTCTCACCACCCCACCTCACTAACTCATAAAACCATAACAATATGCTAACATAGAGTACCAGTATATCTAAACTGACTTTCAATCTAAATCACTAGCTCTCAAACTACACATTGGAATCATCTGGAATTAGAAAATGCTGATCTTTGGGTTCTATTCTATTTGATTTGATTGATATGGAGTGTGGTTTTGTCTTTTTTTAAAAGAAGTTTTAAAGGCTCCACAGATAATTCGAAGGTGCAACGAAGTGAGAAGCACTAGTTTAGTGGTTCTCAGGCTCGCTTGCACATTGGAAACTTCTAGAATTCTTTAAAATACTGATGCCAAGTTCCCACACTTCAACTTGGGGGAATTGGCTCAAGGTGCAGCCAGAACACAAAGAGTATCACCCCACCCTAGTTGTTTCTAAAAAATAGCCAAGGCTAAGAATTATCCATTTGCATTTCACTATTTGTTGGATCAGAAGAAGATCAATCTAATTTTCACATTTATAAACTTTCTCACACTGAATTTTTAAATACATAATATAGACATTTTGAGTTTTAAAATAGATGTATTTGATTTAGTTTAATGAATTAAGGCAAAATAACTGGTAATTACATGTGAAGATCTCCCAGAAGAAAAATCTTGTCCTCATTGTAAAAGTGTAAGATTCAAGGGCAAAGTTATTACTACTTGAAGAAAGAAAATTATAAAAACATAATCCATAGAAGTTATTTTTAATGAAAGTACAACAAAGATCATCCTTGGGAGAGATTTATTACTCATAAGAATAAGATAGAGAAGAAAAAAGATACTTTTTGTCAGATTCACCACTTTTAAAAGAAATGTGATCAATTCTCAAATAAGTTTTTTCAGATGTGTGAAAGTCACCTACAAATATTTATTCTACTTAGAATATTCTTAAAAACACAAGTTCTTGACAACTAATGTAAACTGTCAATTGCTTAAAAGTGGTAAAGGAATATCTATTTAAAGACGATAGCTTGCTTCTGAATGAAAGGTACAGTGCTAGTGTTTTCTTTTAATTAAAGACTTGATAACACATTCAGAGAGAAGCCAGAAGTAAACTGTTAAAGAATCTACATTTGTGGAATGGTTTTATATGATTTTGTTACTGTAACTTGCTGAAGTGTTGCGTAAACAATGGATGAGTTATTTCTTATAACAATTTATACATGCTAATCTTAAAGTATTTTTTCCTCCAAAACATATCTAAATGCTTATACTCAAAATGATGCACTGTAAAGAGCCATGTTCTCTTTAGTATCAACAGAAAAATTCTCCCTATTTTTATTTTAACATTTGGGTAAGTGTGTGTATGTGTGTGTGTGTGTGTGTGTGTGTGTGTGTGTGTGTGTGTGTGTGTCTGCACACACACATGTGTGTGTTTTGTATTTGATAATGGGGGACTTCATTTCTCTAAGCAGGTTACTTTCCTTAATAGTTGTCTCTATAATTCTACCATTGCATTGTAGGATAGATATTTTGTTAGGAAAAGTAATGCTTACTGCTCAATGTCTTCTTATGTGTGATAAAATGCTAATACAATGATATGATCAGTGTATAATGCTTAGGGATATTAAGAGCTTCTTTACTCACTAGTTACTAAAAAGAAAAAAAGAAAGGTTAAAGTTGAGAATAGGTAAAGGATCACTGGCAGCAAAGTGTTGCCAGCGTTGATAAAAGAAGCTATACAAACACTTTACTGTTCCTAGCAGTCTAGGAGAATCTATTCTTAAAGAGATTATCTAAATTTGGAAACTTTTTTAAAGTAATGGATTAAAATAATAAAAAAAAGTAAAAAAGAAATCATACGAGTTAGTATATAAAGTGCAGCCAAAATAATTACAATATTTTAAAGCTAAAATAACGCATCTACTTGACTTTTTAAATGTATTAAAATTTCATCTTTCTCCTCATTAATTGTCTTATTTATGGGATCCTTTTGGTTGATATGCCTTCTGAACCATCTTCTAGCATTATCTAGTCTACTAACTGGCAGAATAAAGGTATAATTAATACTTTATTCCAAATTATGCAAATATTATAAACATTTACTTAGCCAGCTATCAAATTAGCTCTGTGGAAGTCAAATTTTACCAAATTATAAAAGTCAATATACTGTTGATCTTGTCTAATCCATAAAATAACTGAGGTTAACTGAATACAGAATAGTTACTCATTTATTTGTGTCTTATAGGCATGGTTTAAATAATGTCAAAATTTCATGACTTCAATAACATTTTTGATCATAGGCACTATGCCTGACAGGAGTACAACAAATGAGATATGAGATAAAGTTCAGAAAGTTTCTTCCTCTATGGGGTTGTAATCCAGGGGAGTAGAAAAAACTAAAATGCAGAATGAAGATAAGAGATTCATACGTCATATGAGACCACAGAGAAGAGGGATCTGTCCCAGACAGAAGGTGATAGGAATGGGGGCAACGTAATAGGGAAGGTTCTTGAAATATATGAGGCCAAGGTGGGATCTTAATAAAACTAAAGAAACAAAATTCTTGCAGAGTGAAGAGGTAGCCAGCAGTTTTAGAAAAATAAACATTCTAAGCATGAGGTAGTCAGGAGGTAAGAAAGGTCTTAAAAAGTTATTGAAATTAGGCAAACGGCAGAAAATATTTGAAGAAACGATAGCCAAGTGTGCTATCATAAGGATAAACAAATGAAAGCCCAATAAAAATATTTTAAGCATTTATGAGAGGGACAATGTTGGTGATGGTGTCAATCAATTTGATCATATTTGCATTTAGGAAAAAAAACCCAACTGTCTAACAGCAGATTAGAGAACGAAGGAAATAGAGAGTTTAGTTAAGATAGATGTTGTAGGCGGGATTCCTAAATAGCTCCCCCAAAATCTCACCTTTGTATAATCTCCTGCCTTATTTGTGAGTAAAATCTGTGAATATAAAGAGACATTCATGATGATGTTGTACTACATGAGAGGGATTTTGCAAGATATAATTAAGTTCCCAAATGAACTGAACTTACCTAATCAAGGGAGTCCTTAAAAGGTCTAAGCTCTTGGCATAGGTATGAGAAAGACTTAATGAGAAAGAAATACTCCATTGCTGGCTTTGAAGATAGAAAAAGCCACAGGGCATGGAATGTGGATGGCTTCTAGAAGCTGAGAGTAGCCTTTGGATGACTGCCAGCAAAGAAACAGAGACCTCAGTCCCACAACTGCGGGTAACTGAATCCTGCCCAAAATATGTGTGTTTAGAAAAGGATTTGAATCTCCATATGAAAATGGAGTCAAGATGACATTCTGAATTTAGTCTTGTGAGATTCTCAGCAAAAATCCCAGTTATGCTATGTCCATATTTCCTGGCATACAGAACTGTTAGCTAATAAATGGGTGTTGTTTTATATTGCTAAATTTGTGCAATTTGTTACACAGCAACAGAAAACTAATACAAGGGAGATATATTATTCCAAGTGGAAAAGAAATTAATATGATAACTTAAAATACTTTCCAAAACCATTTAGAATTATATTCAGTTGCAGTTTGTTGTGAAAAATTAGTCACAGAACCCATTCAAGCAAAAAAATAATAAAAAATTTAGTCAAGTTGTTCAATTATAACTACAGTTTAGGCTATTTTTATAATTGAATTATCTTTGATATTGAGGACTACCAAAGTTTTTAATAATCTTGTGTGCATCTGCAATTTTTCCCCTCAAAACTCCTCTCTTTCAAAATGTTTACTATATCAAAACTCTGATGACCTTTTGCCTAAGGGCCTGAATTACTTATCATCATTCTCTTTTTATAATTGAAGAAAAAAAAATCTTTGTTTTTCTCTTGAATGAAAAGATTTTTCCAGAAAATCTTGTCATTATGAAGTTACTTTAAAAGGTAATATTTGTTTCAAATTTCACTGTGTAATATTGAATTTGAGTCTTTAATTTTAGCTAGGTGCCCATTCTTCACTTTCCCATTGTCATCAAACTCATTTCCACTGGAAATATGAGCAAAACGGGATCAAAAATGCAAACATCACAGAATTTGGCCTCTAAAGAAAAAGTATCTTTCCTAATCTCTGCTTATATTTATTTTTTTATAAATATTAATTTTTTTATTATTTAAAAGTTATATATGGGAAACCCACCATAACAATTTATATAGATTGAAAAGCAATATTAAATATATCTGTCTTGTAACACAAGTGAAGCTATTTACTAAAAACTAATAAAAGTTCTATTAAATAATAATCTTTAAGAATATATTCTAATATTTATGTTATAGTGATGGTTTATGGAATAATGGTTATATATTTATTGACACTTTTTGTGACTACTTCTAAGTTTATAATACCATATTATTCTAAGATAGCAAGACTTTTTCTTAAATTAAGTTTATTGGGGTAACATTGGTTAATACAATCATATAATTTTCAGGTGTACATTATCATTTGACATCTGTATATTCTATTGTGTGTTCACCACCTGAAGTCCAGTTTCCTTCAGCTACCATATATTTGATCCCCTTTACCCACTTCATCCTCCCCCTACCCCTCTATATTTGATCCCCTTTACCCTGTCTACCTCCCCCCGCTTCTCTCCCACCCTACTAGTAAACACTAGTCTATAGTCCATGTCCATGAGTCTCTGTTTGTCCTGTATATTTGTTGCTTTTAGGTGTATATCCCATATATAAGTGATATCAAGTGATTTTCAACTTTTTCAGTCTGGCTTATTTCGCTTAGCATGATTATCTTGAGGTCCATCCATGTTGTTGCAAATGGCTATATCTCACCTCTTCTTATGGCTAAGTACTATTCCATTGTATATATGTACCATAGCTTCTTTAGCCAATCATCTATCGTAGGACACTTCAGTTGCTTCCATGTCCTGGCCTCTGTGAATAATACTACTGTGAACATTGGTGTGCAAATATCTTTATGAATATGATTTTTAAAGTCTTTTGGGTAAATACTCAGTAGAGGGATTGCTGGATCATATGGTAGATCAATTCTTAGTTTTTTGAGGAAACTCCATACTGTTTTCCACAGTGGCTGTACCAATTTGCAGTCACACCAGCAGTGTATGAGGGTTCATATTTCTCCACATCTTCTCCAACATTTGTTATTGCTTGTCCTGTTGATAATAGCTATTCGAACAGGTGTGAGATGGTTTCTCATTGTGGTTTCGATTTGCATTTCCCTAAGTGATGTTGAGCATCTTTTCATATATTTGTAGGCCATTTGTATGTCCTCTGGGGAGAAGTGTCTGTTCAGGTTCTCTGCCCAGCAAGACATTTTTAAAATAAGCTACTTCTTGAGTTTCCTTCATAATAAAACCTTTCTTTCCCATTTTTTTTTTTATTATTATTATATGGTTTCTATTCTGTGCCAAATACATTGTTCCATTACCAACAATAAAGTTTTTTTTTTTTAAGTATATAATTCACTGTATTTTCATGCCAAGTAAGGTTTATTTTCTAAAAATATCATACAGGCATTTTTATACATGGAAAATATTATTTATGAGAATTTATTATCAAAAGCGATGTATTAGATAAAAGATTTGGAATTAAGTATTAAAATATTTTTTAAAAAGAATCTTGAAGGGTGATATCTTAAATATGTAATTAAGTATCACATTTATTATTTCTCTTACTTTGAGAAGAATGTACTTTAAGTTTGTTATTTTGGTCACTGTAATTCAGTTTATCAATGAGCTGTTACTGTATTTAAACATCTGGAACCCATCACACCGAAAAATTGCCAACGCTCATAACCAATCAATGAGTGTTTACTGTGAAAAATAAACATTAAGAATATGATCCTAGCTTGTTATAGTAATTACGTGATGGAAAATCTTCCATCTCAGATCCTTATATCTTGCTGCCTGAAGAATTGTTATTGCCACTCTCTTGAAACTTTAAACATCATCAATCATTTTATGCAAAAACTCAATCTTTATAGATTTTTCAAAATTCTAAATGTCTAAATGATGTGTAATGATGCCCTCTCACCCTCCAAAATAAGAATATTATGGTAAAAATATTATAACTTTAACCATAAGTCTTGAGTGAGAAACTCCATGTAATTAACTTCTAAAATTTTGGCCTCAGTGCTTCAAGAAACCACTTAAAAGAAGAGAGCCTTTTAACTACTCTCAATGGAATTCCACTCTACTTTTATCTCTGGAGAGGATTTCCCTATAATTCTAGCACTTCAGCCAGATTGTTTGCACACGGCTGAACAGAAATAACATATATTTATACATCAGCATATTTAATATCACAGGTTCTTCAATGTACTGACACAATGTTGGCAGTATTAACAATACAGACATCATTAGCTTTCCAAAAGATCCATAATTGAAAAGTCAGACTGCTGAAAAATGTCACCTTGTATGTACTATGCTAAGGGAATAAAGCTTTGCTTAAGTCCTTTAAAGGGCAAATAAAAACTCAATTATGGCTTGCATTGAATCCACAGGCACTAAATTCCATTAGCTTTTACATGCAGTTTTTGGAATTTTCATATCTGATAAGCCATTTCTCCTAAATTTGCAAGAACAGTTCAATCTCTGTCCCACTTGCCTAGTTAAAACCTTATGAAACCTTATGAAAACTTACACAGTAGGTTTGAAAATGGTGTTCCAATATATTACGGTAACAAGTAAAAATATTTTGTAAGTCTAGGAAAAAAGTAACATTTTATAGATTTGCTTATTGTTTACTAGAAGTAGAATTCTTGGCAGAATGTATCTAATTATTTTGCCAACTCAAGTTACACATGATATTTAAAATTTAATTTTATATTTAAATTAATATTATAAAGTAAAAAAAAAACATTCCAAAGGGGAAAAATTTTTTCAATAAAAATTCAGTTCTTGTTTTGTTTTCCACTCTCTCTCTATCCATTTTCCCCTTTTCTTCCCTTCTTTTAGCCTATGCTCCATGTTCTTGGGAGTAGGAATGGGGGTGAAGGTAGAGAAAGGGTGAGGGGTAGGGATGGGGAGATGGGGGAACGAAGACCTTTGAAATTTAGAAAAATAGACTGAAACATCACAGATTAATATAAGCTCTTCTCACATAAGCTCTGTAGGTGCTCCAGTTTTGATAGCCTTAAGCTACTTTGGTTCCATCAGGCAGGCACAGTCTCGAACATGATGAGGTGGGTCTGTACCAGGATGGCACTGAGCCCACTCATAGCTCAGACCTATCATACATTTAGAGGAGAGGGATAAAATCGTCTATGTGCTGTTAGTTTCACTTCGGAAGATATCAATATTGACTCTTACAAGTCATACCTCTGTATCTTTTTCCCACCAAGGTTTTTTAAAAGTGTTTCTAAATCCAGGAACAAAGATTTAAATGTGAGCTTAAGTATTGTGAACCTTTTCCTGCCACTGAATAACTAAGGAGTTTTCTGCAAATAAACCATCAGAAGATATTAGTAAAATATATAATTTTTTTCTGAATAGCATATATAGATGAATTCAATACATCTTTGAATTCAACTAACCATTGAGAGCATCCATTTTGGGTACTACTGACAAATAATGTGAACACAAATTCTGGAGTCAGACTGCCTAGGTTTGAAACTCAGTTCTGCCACTCATTAACTGTTTTGTTGACCCCCCAAACACCAGTACTTCTTATCTGTAAAGAGAAGGTGATGGTAATTCCTATCTCATGAATTTGTTCTGAGGATTACGTGAGTAACTCATTTAAAGCAATGGTTCTCGACCTGTTGATTCCCCCGCCCCCTACTCCGGTCAAAGTGACCATGTCTAGACACACTTGTCATAAATGGGGGGGGAGGGAGCGGCGGAGTGGGAGAGAAATGCGACTGGTGTCTAGCACATTGAGACCAAGGATGCTGCCACACATCCTACAATTCCTAGAACAGCTGCTCACAACAAAGAATCAACCCACTCAAGATGACAACAGAACTGAAGTTAAGAGACCTTAATCTAAATTACTTGAAACAGTGCTTGATGCAGGGGAAAAAAAAAACACTAAAAAAAGTGTTAAATCTTACCTAAAAAAGTATTAAAGTTTATTTACTTACCCTTACTGTATACAAATTTTCCCATTGTTTTTTATTTTTCCCTTGTTTCTCTACTTCATGTTTTCTTTTGGAGTTAAATCTGACAGAGTCCATAATTTCTTAAGCAGCTGCTTTTAGGATGAAACAATTCAATATATTTTTTTATAATTTTGCCCCCGAGAAATACATTTGCAGGACTCCTCTAATGGATATAAGCCTAATAACTGCTATCCTCTGGATTCTGTCCTAATCCTTTGTATTATATATGCTTCACAATAATGAAAAAGAGAAGCTAAGCATATGTAAGACAAATTTAATTTGCATTCTTCTTATTGCTATACAAATACAGAAATGAGAAAGCTGGAACAGATGAGGATGGAAGGAAACAATACTCACATGTAGTGAATTCACCTGCATTACCTGGAATAAATGACTCAAACAGATATGCATCCTTCAAAATGGATACTTTACATTTTAGATGCGATATTATATCAGTTAGGCTTCTTGACTGTCATTGACAGAAACTGACTTTAGTCTGAGCAGGGAGGGACATATTAGAAGGCTATCTGATAATCTGCACAAAAGATGGGGAAACCAAATAAAGGAAGAAGCAGGAAGAAGGGGCAGCAGGAAAAACAGCAAGGCTTCCATCATGAGAGCCGTCTGGTTGGGATGTCTCCCTGGCACTGCTGTCCTGGACATGGCCTTCTGAGGTTATGTGAGGCCACACATGATGGATTCTAAATGGCACAGGTAATCTTTAGTCATGCTGTCAAGATTATAAATCTCATACTAGGTCAAATGCACAAGGCATAACTGCCAGAAACAAGAAGACAGAATATCTGGCCATTAAGCTTCCAGAATAGGAGATGAGAGAAAATTGTACAGGGCAGACTTTTAATAGATAAGTAAGGCATTTCAAGAAAAGCCAATATAAACACTTGGGGGTTTCAAGATGTAGTTACCATGCTACTTTGGAGAGTATCGTTCAGTATCCATCTATGGCCAATTCATTAAATGTGTTCCTGGAGAAGGAAGAGCTTTCTCGAAGATTTTATGAGGGAGTTGTGGTTTGCTGTGATTATATTTTTAAATGAAAGATTTTTCATTTGAGCAATTTGTTTTGTCACTAGAAGTCTGTAAACATGGGCCAACATTTTTTCAAAAAGGAAAGGCCCTAGATTTTTTTGTTAAATGGGAATTTCACATTTGGTGAAATGTTGGCAGAGTTTGGCTAACCACTCAAAGACATGAGCCCGCCATGCTGCTGACTCAGAAATAAAAGCAAAGAGGAGCAGAAGACAACACTAAAATGTTTTTTTCTTTTTCCATGTAATCTCAGTTTATAAAGCCTACATTAAAGTTCTTCACCAACCGTAAAGTTTATATGATACATTGCTAACAGATGTATTCTTGGACAGATAACACACTCATAAACCATTTTTTAAACTTAATAATGTGTCTCCAGGCCATAGTAGCCGTGACTATAGCCAAGAGTATATACATCTATCATTATTAATCTCACAGGTAATGTTAAAATGACCTTTACATGAGTTTTGGTTGAATTTGGCAAGAGTAAACAAAGGCTAGTATTTCTATTTCAGTTTCAATGAGCAATTTTCCTTGTTAGGTAATTACCAGTTCCTCTTAGAAGAAAAGGAAGAGAGTTGCAATTTTGTCCAGAGGGAATGGAGTAGAAAGATTTGTTGTTGCCATACTAAGTTTAGTTTGTAGAGTCTTTTTGTTGGATTTCTTCATTTTATGTTTTGAAATTTTCCTAACGGCAGCGTGTTCTATACTAATCATTAATGGTTATATTCATGACAAGCTATCTCTGGTTCTCTATAACAATTTGACATTTTAGCTATTACAGTGTCTTGATATTTGACCATTTTTCTCAATCAGCTCGATTGCCTTAAATAATTTATACAAATTTTTTTTTATATTTCTTGTCTAGTTATTTTAGTATCTGATAAATCAAATTATTTTCCTGTTACTTCCAGTGTTTCCTGATCATGGTAACCTGTTTAGTTCTGTATTTGGCATTTGTTAATAACTAAATCTAGTTGCTAGCTTTAATCTTTGAAATTCCTGTGCTACTAGATTAAGGATCTCCAGAGAAGGATGGAGGTTTCCTCTGCTAGAACCAAAGAATGCTAACAACTTGGAACTTGAAATTCATTTTTCAACTTGAGGGGTCCCTGACCTAGTCAGATAGTGTAAATTAAAGAGTGAGCTATGTTATCATATTCAGGAAATACTATTCTTATCCCATCCAGAGCCACAGTAGAGACACACAAATCTTCTGGTTCCATTTTGTGGCACATTTGTTGTCATTTGTTATTGCTGCTCTTTAAATTAAGACTCTCACTGAGTTTATATTATCTTAGATGGTCCCAGCTTTGTGCAGGGCTTTTAGATTTAAATGCCAATTGTGTAATGACTCAAGAGGTAGTGGCCAATTTCCCCCATACTCAAGGTTCCTGATTATAGCATTTGGCTTCAAGACAAATGTAGCACGTGTGTGTGTGCGTGCGTGTGTGTGTGTGCGTGTGTGTGAGTGTGTGTGTGTGTGTGTGTGTGTGTGTGTGTGAGAGAGAGAGAGAGAGAGAGAGAGAGAGACAGAGACAGAGACAGAGACAGAGAGACAGATACAGAGAGAGACAGAGACAGAGACAGAGACAGAGAGACAGATACAGAGAGAGACAGAGACAGAGACAGAGAGAGATAGAGACAGAGACAGAGACAGAGACAAAGACAAAGACAGAGAGACAGAGTCCATATGTGACTGTTCCATGGGTACTAGAAAATTCAGGTTTGCTTTTTAGTCAGGAAACAAAGTTAACTTAATATTAACTAGTACATATCAATAAATTTGTTACATAAGTCTACCATATAGGAACTTGTTTTTTGACTACTTGATGTAATCTGCACTTAGGTGACTATTAGTCTAATAGTCTATTGCTAAGCATTCATATAATTTTCTTCAGGCATTTTCTTTAGGTTTTTCAGCTTGACAATGCTATATGTCTTTGTGCATAAAAGATTATCTGTTAGATATTTACTGTGGGTTTCCTCCTTATTCATGAGGTAGTGCTATACTTTACGTTGCTTAGTACTTTTTCCTTTGTATTTTATCTTGTCCAATATTAAACTCTTGATTAATTTGTGGTTTTCAATTATCTGCTACAGGTTTCTCACCTTTTTATTTCAATCTCCCTGAATTGGTTTGTTTTAGGAGATTCTCTGGTTCATACTATATAAATAAATATTTATAATAGAAGTGTTTTAATATTAATAAGTGGTCCATTTGTAGTTTTTAAAATCAAGATTTTTTTCATCTTAGTTCTGTTCTCATATCTATAATTATCCTACTTGCATAATTTTTCAAATGATCACATTAGATTATTTGCTTATTGTTTTGTTGTGTGTGTGGGGGGCACGTGTGCGTGTGTGAGAGAGATATGCTTTGCGTAGTTTTTTTTCTGATATTTACTTTTAAAACCAGGATTAGATTCAGGTTTCATGTGACCTACAGCTTGTACAATTTTAAGAAACATTTTAAAGAAAATAGGGAAACAATTAACTAGGCATGTGAAAAAAAAATTTTAAACTAGCAGAAGAATAACAACAAAATGTAGAAGTTTGTGCAAGAGGGGCCTCGAATCTTAACCTTTATTAACTTCATAGTATATACACCAGAGTTTAGTGTTTATCTATTTAAAATTATTTTTTAAATTGTGATAATAGATATAAAACATAAAATTTACCATTTTAACCATTTTTAAGGGTACAGTCAATGGCATTAAGTCCATTCACATTGCTATGCAACCATCTCTACCACCCATCTCGTACCTTCCCAAACTGAAACTCCATATCCATTAAACAATAACTCCCCATTTCCTACTCTTCTCAGCGACTAGCAACCCCATTCCACTTTCTGCCCCTATGATTACACTCAGTACCTCATGCAGCATTTGTCCTTTTGTGACTGGCTTATTTGACTTAGCATCCTGTCTTCAAAGTTCATCCATGTTGTGGCAAATTTTCCTTCCTTTTCAAGGCTGGATAATTATTTTTTAAAAACAGACTAATTCTTCTGTATTTCATGCAGTGTTTATTGACTCTCTACTATAAATAAAGATGTAATTATACATTGATTCTCTCTTCCTCTTCTGTTCCTTTTCCCCCAGCACTTTAACTGATTATACTACTTACCTTTGATTTTGTTTATTATATAATTAAAAAAAATAAATTATCTCTTTGCATTATTAGCCTTAAAATGAGCAAATCTGTGTAATTTATATCATCTATGGTTTTCTCATTCCTTTTATTGAATACTATTATTTATGTCATTTTAGCTTTGTCAGGTTTACACTATTGATATTCTTTTCTGTAAGGATAATTCCTTGATTTGTGTTTAATACCATCCATGATCCATTTACAGTTGTTTCTCAATTCATGTCTTGGTTGACTAAAATTGATTCTCAAGTAGTTTCTACAGGAAAGCTTTCTAAAAACAAGGGTCTTTGAGTTCCTACATGCTTTGTTCCTGTATGTTCCATTGCTTTTATATGTGCATGTACATTGGCTTTTATACATATTTTCCCCATAAGTTATCTGTGGCATTGTTCCACTGTTTTCTAGTCTTGGGTATTGGACAAACATGAGATTGACCTGTTTTCTCCTCTTAAAGAAGTCTTGACTTCATTTTATTCTATTTTATTATTATTATTTTTTAGTTAGACTACAAGTAACTTTGCTCATGAATTCTGTTTATTTTTTCTGTATCAATATGTAGACCTTTTCTTTTTTTATTAATTTATGTCTCTTAATTTCATTGTAACTTTTTTTCCTTTTATATTATCTTAGTTATTTTTTTCTTTTTTCTTCAGGGAAACAATTATGCATATTTGGCTCCTCTTTTTTTAATTTACATATGTATCACTATTTACATATGTATCCCATAGTTCTTTATAATTTTTAATTTGCATCTCTTTTTTTTTTTATGTTGTCATTTCCTGTTTGGGCTCCTTTGCATTCACTTTATTCTGGCTAATGTGAGGGTTTTTCTTCTGGAATATACAATTGCAGAAATTATATATAGCTAAAGGCCAGGAACATATTGAAAGGTAAGCAGATATTTTCCTACTACCCCAAAGTTGTTTATGTAAATGGGTTCTGTTGTCCATTTCCATCCTGACAACCTCTTTACCCTCTGTCAACTGAAATTGGTGGCAGTGGGCTTGCTCAGAATTCAATATTTCTGATCTCCAGCAGCTTTAACAGCAGACAGCTACTTGCAAATATGGCTTGAATGTGTTTTATTATTGAGTCTCATCTCCTTGGTTTCTCCTTGAAATTAACTCAAGTATGGGGCCTTTTGCAAGTAATGGAATAATATCTCAGATATACTATTTCTTTAGATAACACATGCTTAAGGGCTTTTAAAAAAAATGACACCTGCCACTGTAGTCACCTTCTTTTGGCATTTTCCCACACTATTGTTTCTTAACATCACTGATTTAGACATCTTTTTTTTCTACTTTGTGATTTAGTGTTTCAGGTATCTCATTTTTTTTAATATGTTTTGTTAATTTTTGTATTTTTTTCTTATTTCTGTTGCTTTTGGACAGTTTTGTCTCACAATGTCTTTATTTTACTTTATTTTTGAAGCAAAGTTTCATTGATTATAGAATATTTAGTCATTATATTCTTTTAGTATTAAGCTTAATGTTCCCTTATCTGCCCAATTCCATTGTTTCTGCTGAAAAGTCAGTTCTGTTTTGTACATTCTTTGATTGTTTGGTTTGTTGTTTGATTGGCTGGTTTTTGCTTTTTTGAGGATAATGCATTATCTTTTTCTTTCTGGCTGTTTTTTAGCCAGAAATATTTCAATAGCACTTGAAATATGATATGCTAGGAATGATTTTCTTTATATATATCTTGAATGAAGTTTGCAATTATTATTGAATCTGTATTATATTTTCTGCAAGTTGAGAAAATTCTTAGTATTAATTCTATAAATATTGTTTTCTAGACCATGCTTTTTATTTTTTCCTTCTAGAATTCCAATTACACATATGTTAAACCTTTGTTCTGTGCCCCATTGACTAATTATGCTCTTTTTGTGTGTGTCTTGTAGACTTCTTTAAACCTTCGTGTCAGTTCTGTACATTTTCTTCTTAGGTACATAGTCTTATTCATTAAATCTCTTTTTATCTAATGTCCTATAAACTGATTCATTGAGTTTTTAATATCAGTTATTTTTTTGTTTTATTTGGGAATTTCAATTCAATTACTTTTTTATGATAAGCAGCTAATAGAGGAAACATATGTGGTGACAGTTCCCAATAGCTTTAAACATATTTTCATTATATTATTATATTATATTTTTATTATACAAATTAGAATTGTATAAAGTTCTCCAATGAACCCATCTCTCAACTGCAACATTTATCAAATTATGGCTAACATTACTTCACTTGTGCCCACCTTACCCCAGAGATCACATTATTTTATCTGTACATATTTTAGTATGTGTCTTTAGAAAATAAGGGCTCTTTTTAACTTGTTATATAAAAATTAATAATTCCCTATTTTCTGCAAATATTTAGTATTAAATTTTAAATTATCTTATAACCATCATCTTTTAAAGAATACTATAATCAGAGTCTAGAATATGACTATATATTGCAATTGTTAGCTCTATGTCCCTTTTAGAAACATTTTCTTAAAGTATAATACACATGTATTAAAGTGCATAAGTCATCAATAATCACCTTGATAAAGAATTATAAATGTATATACCTGAATATTTACCAAGACCTAGATATAATATTTCCAGCATCACAAAGGAGTCTCACTTTCTCTTATCCCTATCAATGTCTCCCCCAGCAATAATTAGTATTCTGACATTTATTACCACAAATTAGTTTTGCCAAAGTCATATCGGGAACTTATATGTACTTGTGACTTTGCAGGCTGTTCTCTAGAGCATACTGGTAGAATGTCTGTCAAGGCCCCTGCTGGATGCTTAGCCACATGAAATGGATGTCAAGGCAGCAGATTATGGAATAGTTTGGCTAAACGCTCAACATAGGCTAAGCCTCTATATGCAGACTTGTACATGTCTTACAGTAGGTGCATGCACTCTAGTTAGGGATATGACTAAATGCTGAATTACTGAGTCATACAGTAGGTATATGTTTAGAATTAGTATTCTTTCCAAAGTATTTTCCAAAGTGGTTATACTACCCACTTAGACTTAGGTATTGTGTGAAGGTTCTAGCTGTCCTACATTTTCATCAGCAGTTGATACAGTCTAATTGTCAGCTAATAATGTTTAAAGCTTCCTTATTAGTGAAGTTGTTGAGGACTATTTTTGTGTGTGCATGCATACTTCTATTGGTCCTTTTACATCCTCTTTTATGAAGTACCTTTTAAAGTCTTAGGTACATTTATTAAAACTGAGTTGTTTATGCTTTCCTTATTGTTGTAGTACTTTATTTATTCTTTGTATAAGTCATTTGTCAGATAAAATTATTGCAAATATGTTCACCTATAGAGTAGCTTCCTTTTTTACTTTCATGTTTATAGCTCTTAATAGATGGTTTCCATTTTAATTAGGTCCAATTTATGAAGCTTGAATTGTAATGATTAGAAATCTCAAATTTAGGATAATAAGTATACAAAATTTATTGTATTGTTTACACATTTAGAATTCCAATCTAACTGAACTTGATAGTTTGCTCTAATGGAGGAATTAATACTTCTATCTTCTCTTTATTTATTTAACTTATTCTGCACCGTTATTTGAAAAGCTTATGCTTCCACACTGTATAGTACTGGGAACATTTGCAGTGAATCAAATGACCATATATGTGTGGGTTTGACTTCTCTGTTCTGTTCCATTTATTTTTATTTATCAATCTAATTCCTAATACCACACTGTTTTAACCACTGTAGATTTATAATAAGCATTGATGTTTGGATCAGTCCTCCAATTTTGTGCTTCAAGATTGTGTTAGCTATTCTTTGCATTTTTATGTAAATTATAAAATTAGCTTGACAATTTCCAACAAAACATTCTATTAGGATTTTTATTAGGATTATATTAAATCTATAGATCGGTTTGAGAAGAATTAGCTTCTTAATGATCTTGAATCATTTAATCCATTAAATAATAAATATTTCTATTTACTTAGATCTTTTATTGTCTAACAATAGTTTTGTAATTTTTGTACACTATTTTATCATACATTGTAAGATTTACTTCTATATATTTTGTTGTTGTCATTGCTGCTGCTATAAATGGTTTCTTTTCTACTGCTGATATTTAAAACTGCAATTGATTTATGAATATTGAATTTATAGTTGGTAAGTAAAATTCTGAAAGCACTGCCTGTCATATAACAACCACTTTGTGATTTCTATTGTTATGTTTTTATTCAGGCTTCTTTTGTTGTTATTTTTCTAAGTTCTTTTTTAAACTTAGAACCTTAGCTTATTAATATTTAGCCTTTTATTTCCCCAACATAAGCATCCAACTATATACATTTTAATCTAAGCACCGGAACTCCTTATTCTTATTTTCTGATTTGTTTTATTTTTATTTTGTCATATCACTTATTTTGGTTATATAATACTCAAAGTGATTTACTTATTTAGTATTTGTCTATCTCCAAAACTAGAAATCAAAGCTCCATGAAGGCAAGAATTTTGACTCATGTAGAGATATATCCCTAGTATGCAAAACAGTGCCAGGCTCAAAGCAAACGATAAACAAATATTTGTTTAATGATAGAATCCCCAATTTTTTCCGTATAAAATTTTTGTTATTGTTTTTATAAATGTTTATGTGTCCTATTTAGAAGAGACCCATGAAAAACTTAAGGATTCTATCTGGCAGGTTTTTTAAATTTTAATTGTAATATTTAGTTTATTCACAATTATTGCAAATAGTAACTTTTAAAAACTGTTTCTATCACCACTTACTGTAAACTATTTATCCCAATTTTCTATAATTCCTTTCCTCATGTTTTGTCTTCTTTTGAAACAATTATTTTTCTTCATTCCATATTTTTCTACTAGTTTAGATGTTATATATTCTGATTTCATTATTTTACGTATTACCCAAGAAAGTTTCGTGAACACTTAACTTCCTCAAATATATAAGTAATTAGGTCTTTTTCCCTTCTCAAATAATTCCAAGCAATAGCCCTTTTGGCTTCTCTATTTTTTCATCAGTTAAATTTTTGGTACCCCCTCAATACAATACTAACATAATTGTTTATACAGTCAATATTTGTTTAAATATGCCTACTTTATTTACTTTGATTTAGGATCACTTCCTTCTGCCTGTCTACTCTAGCCTCCTTGTCATGTTATCTTCTCTTTCTTATTTTCCATCTCTTTTCTATGGGTTGCATTCTAAACACCTTCTTCCAAACAATTTTAGCCTGTTAATTCTTTTCAACCATAATGAGTTAGCTGTTAAACTTATTACATTTTCATTTCAATTATTATACCATCTTCTTTCCTTGTTTATGGCTTCAAATTGTTCTCTTCAATTTATACCAACTAAATAGTTGTTTTAAAAAGCTTTTAAAAATATTTTTATTAGCATACTTAGATTCTCTATACTAGGATAGTTTTCTTCACTCATCTAGTTCATTGTATCACCTGGTGATATTTTTATTAGTATAAGCATTCAACAATTAAGGCTTTTTAAGACTAATTGTCCTAACACAAAGTCTTTATTTTTTTATATAAAATTGTTTGATAAATCCTTTAGTTAGCAAATATTAGTCTTTGCTTTTGAAAAGTAGTCTAAACTTAGATGAAATGTCCAAATCATAGAGGCAGCAGACTCCACTTCAAGAAAAGAAAAATAATAGCTCAATATCCTTATATTCCTTATATCCTTGTATGAAGAGTAACTTAGCTACAGGGTGGTATTAAATATGTTTAAGAATCAACAATCAAAATTTTAGAATAATTTCTAAAATAATACTTTAATTCAGATGATAGCTTACAGGTGCTAGTATATTTTTGACATTTATTTGTGAAATTATTTGCTTTATAGGCACACTAGGCTTGAAACTTAATTTTAGTGAAATGAAAAATCTTGCTAACTACTAATTAATAGGAAAGACCAATATTTCCTTTATAATAAGTACAAAGGTAAATTTTTCAGGGAGATAAAGGCTATACTTTTTCTTATCTATTATATCTTTCCATCTACAAAACAATGAAGACATATACAATATGCAAATACTTGTCATGTAGAAAGCACACCATAAAAGATGGTTACCAAAAGTAAAGAAACCCATTGGATACCTTATGGAGTTGTTATTAGACTCAAAGAGATAATGTATGTAAAAATACTATGAAAAGTGCAAGATGTTCTTATTAAAAATATCATCATAATTATCAGAAGTAGTACTATGTTTTCATTCCACCTTAGAAAAGAAATGTGTCCTTCAATGTTATCTCACAGAAGTAAATCAAAGATTATTACAGATAAGGCTTAATCTAGTTTAGTCTAGGACTGGGTATTACACAGTAATAAATAGTAATGGATGGTTTCAGTTAAAGAAATATTTGAGTGAATTATTTTCAAGAAAATAATGATTTTAAATAAGAAAAGCAAAGAAGAAAGTTACTCAAACATTCTCTAAAACTATTTTATATGGCATTTAGTATATACAATTTTAATACATAAATAGTATTCGGTTTAAAATTGAATTATGCACACTACCTCAACTAGTGATCAAGGTTAATATCAAGGATGATATGTCATCTTGATAGCATGTAATATGATGTGATTTGCTAAGATTGGCACATTATCTCTGTGGTCTTCCTCCCCAATCCTACAACCTCAGTCTAATAATGAGAAAAACATCAAAAAATCCCAACTGAGGAATAGTCTACAAAGTATCTGACCACTACTTCTCAAAATCATCAAAAACAAGGAATATCTGAGAAACTGTTATGAGAAGATATGATGACTAAAAGTAATATGTGGCACGAGATCCTATAATAGAAAAAAGACATCAGGAAAAAATTTTAAAAATCTGAATAAAGTATGGATTTTGGTTAATAATAATGTATTAACTTAGAAAAATACAACCTCCTAGACTGAATCAAGAAGATCTAGAAAATTTAAATAGACCGATCAGCAGTATGGAAATTGAAACAATCATCAAAAACCTACCAAAAAGTAAAAGTCCAGGACCAGATGGCTTCATCAGTGAATTCTACCAAACATTTAAAGAAGATTTAATACCTATTCTCCTCAAACTCTTCCGAAAAATTAAAGAGGAGACAATACTTCCCAACTCATTTTCTGAGGCCAATATTACTCTGATACCAAAACCTGGTAAAGATAACACAAAAAAAGAAAACTACAGACCAATATCACTCATGAACACAGATGCAAAAATCCTAAATAAGATACTAGTGAACTGAATACAGCAACATATTAAAAAGATTATACACCACAATCAAGTGGGCTTCATCCCAGGGCCACAGGGATGGTTCAACATATGCAAATCGATTAATGTGATACACCACATAAACAAATTAAAAAATAAGGATTATACGATCATATCAATAGATGCAGTAAAAGCTTTCAACAAGATACAGCATCCATTTATGATCAAAACACTCAACAAAATCAGTATGGAAGGAAAGTACTTTAACATCATAAAGGCCATCTATGACAAACCCTCAGCCAACATTTTACTTAATGGTGAAAAACTAAAAACCTTCCCTCTAAGATCAAGAACAAGGCAAAGCTGTCCACTATTGCCACTGCTATTCAATATAACGTTGGAGGTCCTAGCAAGTACAATCAGGCAAGAGAAAGATATAAAAGGCATCCAAATAGGAAACAGAGAAGTCAAACTGTCACTATTTGCACATGACATGATTCTCTATATAGAAAACCCTAAAGATTCTACAAGAACACTACTAGAAACAATAAGCAAATACAGTAAAGTCTCTGGATACAAAATCAACGTTCAAAAATCCATAGCGTTCCTATGTGCTAATAATGAAGCATCAGAAAAAGAAGTGGAAAACATAATTCCCTTTGCAACTGCAGCGAAAAGAATAAAATACCTAGGAAAAAATTTAACAAAACATGTGAAGGACCTGTATAATGAAAACTGTAAGACTTTATTTTAAGAAATTGAAGAAGATACAAAGAAATGGAATGATATTCTGTGTTCTTGGATTGGAAGAATCAGTATAGTTAAAATGACCATATTACCTAATGCATTCTACAGATTTAATGCAACCTTCATCAAAATCTCATTGGCATTTTTTAAAGAAATAGAACAAAAAGTCATCAAATTTGTACGGAAGCATGAAAGACCTCAAATTGCCAAAGCCATCCTGAGAAGAAAGAATAAGGCTGGAGGTATCACTCTACCCAACTTCAAATTACACTACAAAGCGACGGTAATCAAAATGGCATGGTATTGGCAGCAGAACAGACACATGGACCAGCAGAATAGAACTGAGAGTCCAGAAGTAAACTCATATTTATACGGGCAAATAATTTTCAACAAAAAAGCCAAAGATATACAGTGGAGAAATGAAAGCCTCTTCAATAAATGGTGCTTGGAAAATTGGAAGGCCACCTGCAAAAGAATGAAATTAGACTGTTGTCTATTACCACACACCAAAATTAACTCAAAATGGATTAAGGACCTGAATATAAGACCTGAAACAATAAAATGCATAGAAGAAAACATAGGAACTAAACCCAAGGACCTTGGTCTTAAAGAGGATTTTATGAACTTGACCTCAAAAGCAAGGGAAGTCAAAGCAAAAATAAATGCATGGGAGTACATCAAACTAAAATGCTTTTGCTCAGCAAAAGAAACTGTCAACAAGGTAAAGAGACAACCATCTTAATGGGAAAATATATTTGCAAGCATCGCCTCTGATAAGGGCCTAATATCTAAAATATACAAAGAACTCATAGGACTCAATAACAACAAAAAAGCAAACGATCCAATCAAAAAATGGGCAAAGGATCTGAACAGATACTTCTCCCTAGAGGACATACAAATGGCCTGCAAACATATGAAAAGATAGTCAACTTTGCTAGCTATTAGGAAATTGCAAATCAAAACCACAATGAGATAGCATCTCACACCTGTTAGAATAACTATAATCAACAGGACAAGTAATAACCAATATTGGATGGGATGCGGAGAGAAAGGAACCCTCATACACTGCTGGTGGGACTGCAAATTGGTATAGCCACTATGGAAAACAGAATGGAAGTTCCTCAAAAAACTAAGAATTGATCTACCATATAAACCAGCAATCCCACTGCAGGGTATTTACCCTAAAGACTTGAAAACCCATATCCAAAAAGATATTTGTACACTGATGTTCACAGCAGCATTATTCATAATGGCCAGGACATGGAAGGAACCGAAGTGTCCTACGATAGATGACTGGCTAAAGAAACTGTGGCACATATATATGATGGAATATTACTCAGCCATAAGAAGAGATGAAATACTGCCATTTGTGACAACATGGATTGACCTCGAGATATCATGCTAAGAGAAATAAGCCAGACTGAAAAAGTTGAAAATCACTTGATATCACTTATATGTGGGATACAAACCTAAAAGTAATAAATGAACAGGACAAACAGAGACTTAGGGACATGGACAATGGACTAGTGGTTACCAGAGGGTAGGGGGTGGGGGAGGAGAAAAGAGGTAGTCGGGGTAAAAGGGGCCAGATATAGGGGGGTAGGGGGATGGTGAAGTGGGTAAAGGGATCAAATATATGGTAGCTGAAGGAAACTGGACTTTGGTTGGTAATCACACAATAGAATATATAAATAGCAAACTATAATGTACAACTGAAAATTATATAATTGTATTAACCAATGTTGCCCCAATAAACTTAATAAAGAATAATGTATTAATATTGACAATATGACAATATATTATACTAATGTAAGATATTAATAATGTAATATGATATTAATAATATGGGAAACTAAATATGGTATATATTGCAACTATATAATACCTTTCCAATTTTTCTGTAAATCTAAAGCTATTCTAAAGTAAAAAGTTTTAAAAAGTTAATTACTTAGTAGCAGGAATTTTATTTCAAATCTGCAAATAACCAGTTCGGTTGATTTAATTTTTGTTCATGAGAGAATGTGTTGGTTGGTCCCTAGTATCTCACTCTGTAGTCATTGAATAATTTGGATATTTTGCTAGGTTTCAATAGCTCCTGACCATTTGGGATAACATGGAGTGATATACATAACTTTAGACTAAGTTTAGCTACTGGAGGAAACTCCATGTGTATGCTGGAGTGATTTTCCTTTCTCCAGACTCAGAGTTATATAGGTTTAGCTCCATCCAAGGAGTTCCATATTAAGACACATCAAAATGAAGCAGAACACTTTGACCTGATTCTGTCACCCCAGCCTCAACTGCGTCTTAGCTCCAGCTTTGCTACAGAAAAGCATGCAGTTTCCAGGCAGTTCCAAGGCCCCACTAATCTCTTTCCAACTCTACTTTACCAAAGCACTCCTATCTCCTTCTACCTAATTGTGTACTTCAAGCCTTATCTCTTTTAAAGTTTCAGTCCTCAGCATCGACCAGGTAAGTTATTGTTCAGGCTTGATGTGATTCCAGACTATATCTTGTACATATTGGAAAACCTAAATATATCTATATTTAAGTTTATCTAAATTTATCTATAACCAGTGTCAGAATTAGAAAATTAAACACCCTAGATCAAAAGCAAGAATATTTTATATCGTATTCTGAAAGATGTTGCAATCAGATACAAAAATATGAGATGTTCTTTTACTTCTTGCATTAATTCGAAGGAGCAAAATATTTAGAAGAGAGTTCCTTCTGCAAACTACTCAGAAGATATTTTCCTCTGAGAACTTTTTTTTTTGTGGTGATGGCTCTCAGTATTTCTCCAGAGAATGTACTTTGTGCTTTAATAATGTTCACTAAAGGAAGAATTCATTAAACATTAGCACAGAGTTTCTCTACCTTGGCACTCCTGACATTTCGGGTTAGATAATCCATTGTCATGGAAAACTGTTCTGTGCATCATAGAACATTTAGTAGCATCCCTGGCCTCTAGCCACAAGATGCCAGTAGCAACCACTCTCCAGTTATGGTGACCAAAAGTGTCTCTAGAGATGTCACAACAACCTCTGTTGAGAACCACTTATCTAATGTAACTATCAGAATTCAATTTTATTTAAGCTGTTGAGATATTTAAATTGATTTGGCTGTGAGAAACAATATTTTCCAATCACAACAAGCAGGCAGGACACCTAACCATCCCCTTTGCTAAGTGAACACTCTCCGTATCTTTCTGTGCCGTGAAAGTTGTAACATTGCTTCGGAGTGGAACATGAGGGCAGCAGTCTGGTTGGAAGGAGGCCTGTGGAATTTCTGTCGATGCTTCCTTTGCATTGCCAGAAAGCTTCCTCTTTAAAGAGATGTTTATTAGCCGAAGCTATGGGAGTTGGAGGTTAGCCTTCCCCTTGACAATAAACCTCAGCATCAATCACTTTTATTCCCACTTCTCAAGAGCCATCCTTTGACTTCACTCCGATAACTGATGTTAATACTTTAAAGCAGGAGTTGGCAACTTGTGGCCTGTAGGAACACAGCCACACCCATTCTTTTACATATGGTCCATTGATGCTTTCCTTCTCCAATAACAGATTTTGGTAGTTGTGACAGGGTATGTATGGCTCTCAAAGCCTAAAATATTTACTATCTCTTCCTTTACAGAAATAAACTGACAATCCTGTTTTAAATCCTAAAATCTACAAATTATTTAAACTGCCTAACCTAAATGCTTTGCCCCCTACCTTGCATCATTTTAGTGGTAACAGCAACAGCCACATTCACAAAAGTATCAGATTCTCTATGATTCATGCCAGGGGCAGGATGGATTTAGATACAATCCTCACCCTCCTGGGAAAAAGCAGTTTGCCACTTCACATTCAAAGACCATTTTTATGCCTTTGCTTAGTCTGTCTTTTCATAGGCTCAGCAAATCTAATACCTTTTACCTTCTGTTGTAGGTTTTTTAGCCTCAGGCTTTTGGTATCTTTCCTGTCATTTGTGGGAATGCAGTGGGAAATTGAGGTCACCTAGGAGCCAGTTTACCGTTACTAGATATATTCATTTACCTTCTAGTTAGAACTGAAAGGTGGGGAGAAGCAGATGACCTTACTGTAGGAGAGTTGCTAAAACATTCTTTCTTCTCCAGGATCGGTGGTCACTCTTAAACTTTTCTGCATTGTTTTGTTTTGTTGTTGTTTACAAGGAGAAGAGAAACTTTGGGAAAGTTTGTCTAGCAAGTCTCTGTAATTTTTATTTTGTTTGCTTTGTTAAAAAACAAAATTCAACTGAGTACATTCAGAGATCTAATTGGCTTTATTAAGCAATTCATGAATTGGTCAGCATCCTATCCAGCAACTACGGGAACACTGCAAGGAACTGCACAAAACGGAAGACATTTGTAGGAAAAGCAGTGAGGCAAGGGAACTATTAATGAAAGAAAAGAAAGGATTATTTTTAGAACAGGACATCTTCGTTTGGGGGAAGGGGGAGGAAAAGCATGAGTTTTTATCATGCAGGTTGCCTCTGCTTCTAAGGGGGTTGGAGAGGGCCCATCTGACAGATTATATCATTGGTTTTGACCAGAAACTTTCAGACTGGTTAATTGAGATTATGTTTCTCTGAGAGGATGAAATAGCAATTAGATCAAGTATTAAATCTAGGTTTGGTATCAAAGGCTATAGCACAAGTGACACCATTTTGGCCTGTGGTTTTCTCTTTAACTGTTTCTTTTCTCTAATAATCATGGGTCTGGGATGGTTTTCCTATTAGGACCAGTTAAGCCGTCATATTTTGCCTGAGGCTTATGCTGTGCTTTGCAATCTGGAACTTTAAAAAATGTTCCTTTAAAATATGTAAGGCTTCGAAAACAATGTGTGTGTATGATACTTGATAATTTGTAGTCACATGCTGTGTGGAGGAAGAGACTAAGGAAGGAAAAAGGAGATATACAATCTAACACAGTTTACTTTGTGGATTAGGCCATTAAGCTGTTTTCATTGTTTTAGAAATAACCATTGTGAAGAAATAACCATTGTAAAAAAAAACTTTTAATCTTTATTTTTATTTCTTTTCAGAAAAGACTAAATTGGAAATATTAAGACTAGATACAAAATTAAAGGTACCTTTCAATTCCATGCTTATTTGCACATGTACTTGTATTTTTCTTGTGAACTAATAAGTTGCTGAGAGTAGTAACCCAGAGTACTTTAATACTTCTCTCTTCTAAAGTTTCAATCCTCCGCATCGACAAGGTAAGTTATTGTTCAGGTTTGATGTAATTTCAGGCTACATCTTGTGCATATTGGAAAACCTAAATATATATTTATATATCCAGTTGGAGCTTTAAAAATATTTACATGGCAAAACAGAATGTTTAAACTGCTGTCCCCTTCATCAGCTGTCCCTGCTCCACTTAGCATACCTAAGAGAAATAACTATAGTAAGAACGGCCCAGAGCATTGCCAGTAAATGCAGTGTGGTTCCCGCTTACCCAGACAGGCCTTCATTCACATTTTGAACAGATTCTTGCTAAATATAAACTCAAATCTACTTTGCATTTTGATACAGTAGAGTTGAATCTATATAAAATATAGAAATTCTACCTATTAGCCAAAGGAATATTTAAGTACAATCGACATCTTAAATAAACTCTAGGTTTGCAGTGGAAAAAAAATGCCCTTTAAGTGGCACTACTTCTGTGTGTGACTCACTTGCAAACATGCACACCTAAATGACATAGAGTCCCTATGATAACGAAAAAAAAATGATTTAGAGGAGGGAGGAGAGAAAATTATGAGGTTGGGGTTGGTGCTAAAGTAATGCACCATTGGGGAGGAGTTTTGGATATGTGGAGTAAACTGTTAGAAATATGACCTTGGAACAACATTAAAGGAGGAGGAGGTGGAAATGGGAAAAAGAGCTGGAAGAGATAAACTCATTCACAACCCATGCTCCAAAAATAAGTGGATTTTCATTTCCTATGGGATAAAGGTTGCAATTCTGCACCCAATTCTGGCATGCGGATGCGGGTTTTGTTTTTGTTTTTGTTTTTGTTTTTTACCCATATCGCTGAGCTATTCTTGATACAGCTGTTGTCCTACAATTTAACTTAATTCAGACACCTTCTATCTAGCAACAGTATCAGATACCACAGGTTAAGGGCTCAGTTCCTACAAGAGGCTCCCCACTTCAGATGCCAATAGTCCAAGTTGTGACCTGTGTTTCTGTGCCTGTAGATTAGAGGTTCCAATGTCCCTCTCTTTCGGTTTAATTAATTTGCTAGAGCAGCTTACAAAACTCATTTTTCTTACTAGATTACCAGTTTATAATAAAAGGATATAATTTGGGAACAGCCAGATGGAAGAGATGCATAATGAATTCATTATCTCATATAGATTAAAAAAAAGAAAAATAGAAAAATGGCAACGTTTTCCCTTGTGATGAGAACTCTTAAGAGTTACTCTTTTAACAATTGTCATATATACAACACAACAGTTAGGCATCATGTTGTACATTACATCCCTAATACTTATTTATCTTATACCTGGAAGTCTGTACATTTTGACCACCTTCATTCAAACAGTAGTTTAATGTACATTATAAATTTATTGTGCTGATCATTTAATCATACATATAAGTCAAATTATTATGCTGTACACCTTAAACTTATACAGTGCTATATGTCAATTATACTGTAATAAAACAGTGAAAAAACACAGATAATATCAAATAGAAAAAAAACAATAAAATACGACTAAAGGCAAAAATAATAAAATAAAAAATAAAACTACCATTTCTGTATATTGGACAATAGCCAACACAGGGCTGTGATCATTGAAAGAATGGAAACAAATGACACTGGTGAGCCTTACAATTGCCCTAGATTTCCACCTGGAGTTATATTCTAGAATCTGGAACAGAGAGGATGGTTCTTAGCAGATCATGGCTGTATCACCAACGTGAGAAGAAAGAGATTGGAATTTAGGAAATCTAAGAAGGATGGAAACAGTGAATCAGAGTTCCAAAGAGGAAGGAGGTATGCAGCAAAAGAACACCAGAAATTGTAATAAGCCCTGCTTGAGAGTAGCTGAATAATAAGATGTATACACAGAGGATGGAACTGCATGAGACTAGGCAATTATTGACTGGAAGAGCTGGGGATCCTTTGAGTTTGTTTCAGACTGTGGCGAGTCCTCAATTATCACTCTCGAAATTTGATAGAACTGTCAAAAGCCACATCTTAGTAGCAGAGCTAAATATTACCTACAGTAAAGGCTGTTCCAGTTATCCTATCCCTCCTCCCAAAAACCCTCCAAATAAAATAAAAAGAAACTTCAAAAAAGAGAAAAAGGAACTGCAAGTAACTTAATTACCTTCCAGAACAAAGGTCACAACTCTTTAAAGGACAACAATTAGTAACCATTACCATTGTAAAATGTAAGCATTCAGCATCCAGTCAAAACTTATTAGACATGCTAAAAATTAAGAAAATGGGACACATCACCAGGAAAAAAATTAGCCCATAGAAGCAGAACAAGAAATAGAGATGATAGAATAAAAATTAGAAGAAAAAGGTATTAAAACAGCTATTTTAATAATGTTTAGTGCAGTTGTATATAGAAAAACAGTGTACAGATAAAAGAAACATTTAAAAAAGAACACAATGATGGCATTTCTAGAAATAAGGTAGAATAGCATGAAAAATTCACTACATTAATTCTTCTGCAGTGTCTATTAATGAATAGTGAATTCGTTAATAGACACTGCAGAAGAAAAGCTAGTAAACTTTTTAAAAAAATCAGTAAAAACTACCTAAAATCAAACAGAGAGGAAGCGATGCCCTGAAGGACAACGCTAAGCAATCTAAAACCTGTGACAGAAATCCCAGAAAGCATGGTGGCAGAGCAAATATTTGAACCTATAATGAACAAATTTTCCAAATTTAAGAAAAACTTTATAAGATGTATGATGAAACCTAAATAGGATAAATGCACAAGAAAATACACTGAGACAAAATGAGAAGACATATATCTACACTATCAGGAATGAAAAAAGGACATCGATTTAAATTCTACTGATATTAAAGGGACAATAAATGAATATTGTGATCAGCTTTAAGCCAATATATTAAAATACAATGTATAATTCCACAAAGAAATCTCTTGATACTGGTGAATTCTAGCACAGATTTAAGGAAAAGTAAAACCAATCTTAGCAAACTCTTAGAAAATTATAGGAGTGGAACATTCTTTATTTTATGAGACAGTATGACCTCGATTGAAAATATTATAAGAAAAGTACAAAGATTTCTCATAAACTTAGACATAAAAATCCTGAAGAAACATTAACAAATTTAATCCAGTAAATCTTTTAAAAAACAATGTTATAACCAGATGGGGCTTTTTCAAGAATGCACACTTAACTTTTTAATATCAATCATTAAAATTCATAAAGTTAACTGAATAAATAAGAATGATTAGGTTATTTCACTAGTACAGAAAAAGCATTTGGCAAAGTTGAACATGCACTTATCACACAATATCTCAGTAAACTAGTGTTGGAGGGAACATTCTTGATCTGATAGAAAGTATCTATGAAATGTTAGCTACAGCTAACATCTTACTGAGCAAGGAAAGAATCTCCACATTTACATCTCTTCCCAACATTGTAATGAATTATAATGACGCAAAATAAGAAAATAAAGAAATTCTGTGATAGTAAGAAGTAAACTGTTTTAATTAGCAAATGACACGATGACCTATGTAAACACTCCTAATGAATCTACAAAAAAGTAACTATAATTAACAAGTTAGTATAATAAGATTGCATAAAAGAAGATCAATGTAAAAACCAATTGTATTTATGTACTAGCAATGAACAAAAGGTAATTTTTTGAGTATTTATAAGTGCACCTAAAACGATAGTTAGAATTTAACAAACTGTAATACCTGCACACTGAAACTATAAAACATAGCTGGGAAATTAAAGAAGACCATGATGGAGAGAAATACCACGTTCATAGAATAGGATACTCAGTATTAAAAGCTACTAGTTCTCCCTAAATTGATCTATAGATGCTATACAATCCCATTCAAAATTCCAGCCAGCTTTATTTTTGAGGAAAATTAACAACCTGATTCAAAAGTTACAAGGACATGAAAAGGACCTAGAATAACCAAAACAACGTGATAAAGGAATGGAATTAGAATACTTAGATTCCAAGATTCCCAAGAATTCGGCAGTAACCATGACAATGGTATTTATGAAAGAACACACATATAGATCAATGGAACAACAAACGATAGTTCAAAAGTAGATCATGCATATATAGTCTTTTGATTTTAGACATAATAATTTAGACAAAATAATTCAATGGCCAAAGGAGAGTTTTATCAGGAACTGGTACTGGCTCAATTGGAAGTACCTACAAATAAAAAATGCCAACCCTTACCTCAAAATATACAGAAAAATTAACCCAAAATAGACCACATATAAAAATAAAAGCTAAAATCATAAAACTTCTAGGATAAAAATATAATTTTTTCTCTTAGAAATATTTTCACAGATAGTTCAAAAAGTATCAATCATAACAGAAAAATGGATAAAATAAACATTAAATTTATAGAAGGTGCTCTTCAGTAGTGTTTAAAAATAAAAATGCAAGCCAAAAATTGAGGGAAAAAACATTTACTTTATATATCTGATAAAGAAGTTGTATTTAGAATACATAAAGAATTCTTATGGCTCAATAATAAGTAAGACAACTCAATTTTTAAAATGGGCAATCTATTTAAACATATTTCACAAAAGAAGATATTCAAATGCCTCTAAGTACATAAAAAGATGCTTAACATCATTAACATAACTAATATGCATTAGGCAAATGCATATTAAAACCATAATGAGTACCATTATATTCCCACTCAAATGGCTACAATTAGGCTGACTGACACTTTCAAGTGTTTGTGGAGATATGGAACTCTGATACATTTTGGTAGTTGGTTGGGAGTGTAAAATGGTAGGATCACTTTGGACATCATTTGGGGTAGTTTCTTATTCAGATTAAACATACACTTTGTATGTGACCTGTAATTCCACTCAAGACAAAAAAATATATGCCCACACAAATACCTACTTTTGAATATTCACAACTTTTGTTATTTTTTAAATAGCTCAAATCTGGCACCAACTCAAGTGTCTATCTACAGATTAATAGAATGGATAAATAAATTCTGGTCTGTGATAGGTAGGTTCTAAAATAACTCCCAGTGATCCCAGTGTTTAAATGGAATTCACAGCTTTGCATAATCTCCCCTGGCCCCCAGTAATTTCTTTCTCACCAATAAAACATCTCATTGTTGAGGTGATGTCATTTCTGTGATTATATTACTAGAAAGAGTAGCATCTTGCTAGCAGAATTTATCCCTTGCTGGTTTTGGTGAGGCAAATTGCTACTGGGGAGGCCCACAGGCAACAAACTGAAGGTAGCCTCTGGCTAACAGCTATCTGCACCTGCGATATCTGAGGTCAGTGGTCTAATAATTCCTAATTCAAAGGAATTGAATCCTGCCAACAATCACATTAAGTGAGGTTAAAAGTGAACCCTTCCCCAGGTAACCTTCACATAAGACCTCAGTGTTGGCTGACACCCTGTTTGTAGGTTTGTAAGCAACACCGAACCAGAGGATTATTCACATAAACCATGCCCAGATTTCTGACCCATCAAAAATATGAGACAGTAAATGTGTGCTATTTTTAGACACCGAATCGTTGGCAATTTGTTATATAATAACATATAACTCACATTCACTAATAGAAAGGAACATCTTAATGATTTTATTAGTTTTTTATGGATGCATAATAAATTATCACAACCAGCAGATTTAAAAATACCCATCTATTAAGTCACAGTTCTGTACATCAGATGTCTGGGCATGGACAGCTGGTTCTCCCCTCAGGTACCACCAGGCTGAATTCAAAGTGTCAGCCACTGCTGTGACCTCATGAGGATCAGGGTCTCTTCTACATTCATGTGGTTGTTGACAGAATTCAGTTTATGGTTATAAGATGAGGCCAGAGCTTTATTGCTGGCTGTCAACACAGGATTGTTCTCAATTTCTAGAGGTTGCTTGCTGTTCCCTGCCATGAGGCCCTCTTTACAACATGGAAATTTTCTCTTTCGAAGACAACAGCAGAGTTTCTCTCATGATTCAAATATCTCTTAACTTTTTCTACAGGCTCATCTGCTTAGGTTACACTCAACCAAGGAAAGTCTTCCTACTTAAAGGAAACTTATTAGAGGCTTTAATTACATCTAAAAACTCCCTTCACAATAACATCTAGATTGATGTTTGATTGAATAACAGAGAAGGTGTGCCTATCAGGAGGCAAGAATCTGAGGAGCCATCTCGGAATCCTGTTAACCACACGAATAGTATGGATAATTTTCAGAAAGAGTACACTGAGTGAAATTAGCCAGACTTAAACAGAATACAAAAGTGATCTCACTCATTTGAATCTCTGGGAAGGACAACTATGCTCCATGGTAATAAAAAGTAGATCAATAGTTGCCTGGGTTAGGGGTGTTTAAAATTGACTGTAAGGAAGGACAAGGGACTTTTCTGGAGTGAGGAAATTATTATGTACCTTCATATTGATACTGGTAGCACAGGTCTATACATTTTCCAGAACTCATCAAACTATATACTTAAAATGCATGCGTTATATTCTATATAAAGTATACTCCAATGAAGTTCATTAAAATGAACAGAATCAGCCACCTATGTGATCTTTGCTTCACTGTTATACAAGGACATTTGATTGGTCAAACATAATCTCACCCAGAAACCCAGCTGTGAAGGAGTCTAGCAAAAGCAATTTTAGCTTTAGGTTTCATCCTTCATGATAAACAATTTGGCTCTAGAAAGTAGACAACAGAGATGTTGAGCTAAGCCAGGTCCTTCTTTTCAAGGTATAAATATTTCTCCTTGTTCCTTTGGTATGTTTAGTTGGTTGGAACTATTGAATCAAACAAAAACACATATATGTGCACTTGTGTACACACATATATGCACATATTTCCTATGGACAAGAACTATAATTCATAAATAGAAGCAATAAATAGAAGTATATAATGATATCTGCCCTTAATAAATGTTGTTTTGTGTGTGTGTGTCAATATACAAGTTTTAGTCTTCTCTTTTTTGTTGCACAAGCTAAGAGATAGAAGGCCTGGTTTCTAGTCCCAAACTTCACTAAACAGACTTATCACCTCCATGGAAAAATGCCACCACAAGATTATCACTTCTTATTTTAAATACTTAAGAATGGAACCTATTCTAAAATTATATGATTCTTAATGGGGAAAAATAAAACTGAGTTATACACATACCCTGCAGAAATCTTTAAAATAATTTTCCCTTTCACCTTTGGATCAGCTAAATGTATAGGGCAGAGCTTCCTTTAATAATCTGTATTTGAATAATAAGGGTGGAGTGGTCAGGGCATGAATCAATTATTTTCAAGGCCAAATAGTCCTCTGGGTTTAAAAGAAGGGTGTTTTCTTTTCTAGTCATAAGCATGTGTACTTACTTATCAAAAATAAAATATACAAATTAATGAAAAAATTTCAGCACATCTGGGAAAGATTTTCATCTGATGAGCTGCAGGAGCATACCATTTGAGAAACACTGACACAGTAAATTATATAAATAGGACAAAGAGCAAGAGTTAAGTAAATTGCCAATGTTCATCGATTGTACTCTTGCAATATGTATCACCCAGAGAGAAATAAAACTTAATTAAAATGATAGTAAGTAAGGAACGTTGCTTATTTGATTTTTACCAAACCTAGGCATACATATAGTTAAATGAATTTATCTACTGATGCCCACAGAAATTACACATTTACCTTTATGGCAAATTTCATGGGGTATTTAAATCTAGACTTCAGCAAAACTAACAAAGAAATAAATAAAAATGATTGGACATCATGTTACCCCCTGCACCATGGGCAGAGATGGAGTCATTTCAGTAGAATAGTTTTGGTCACAAGTAAGTCTCACCAGACTTCAAAAGTCATGTCCTCCCCTATTCCTTGGAAGGGCAAATGTATCATTGTGTTTGGTTTCAAAAAAACCCAACAGTGAGTTAAACAAGTAAGGGGTTTGTTTGTCTCAGGCAACAACCCCATAGATAGGAAGATGAGTACTGCGACTCAGTGTCACCACGGATCCAGATTTCCTCTGTATTCTTACTGAAACCAACCCTAAAATGTGGATTTAATCCTCATGATTGCTCCTCCAGGCATACCTGTGGGAGGAAGGCAAAGGGAATAAAGGACCAACCTGAGGAGTTGATCTCTCTCTTATGAAACATTCCTGGAAGCCACAACCAGAGGCTTCCATTAATTTTACCATTGGCCAGAATTAGGCCACATGACTACTTCTACCTGCTCTGGAAGTTGCTAAAACAACATTTTTATCTGGACACATTTCTACCGAATTGGAACAGCTGTTAAGTAAGAAAGGGGAAGTGGATATTGAGTTGGCATTGGGTAGTAGCTGTCACTGCTAGTGACTATCACAGACAAAAGCCACTACCTTGATACACCCTTCTCCCATCTAACCTTCAAATCACACACACACACACACACACACACACCCCACTTCATTTTGCTCACATTTACCTTCTATGAACTTTAGTAGACCCTTTCCCTGAAAGGGTAAGCATATTCTTGGAGGAATATAAGCGCTATTCACCCAGGTTTTTATGTCTCTAAATCAAGTACCAAAATATTCTGAGATTCAAGTTATTGCTTAATCAAAATTGGAATAAAAAGACTTCCTGAGAATCCTAATTAACCTTTCAGCTTTTTTCCAGAGTTTATCAAAGGTTAATATTCATTTCAAGCGAATGTGTTTGAGTCAAGGCACATTTATTGAGCATCAGCAATGTGCCAGGCCCTGTGCCAAAGTTATCAAGGAGAAAAAGGCAAAGTGTCTCCCAAAGTGTCATACTATCCAATATGAAGAATAGGCATGTGAGCATATAACTACAACAGAGGAAGATATGAGTGAAAATTAGAGGATAGCACAGTGGAAGAATGTTTCACTCTACTGGGGAAGGAGTATAGGGAAGACTTCTTCAGGATATGATATCCAAGCTGGGTAGGTCAATGTCGGGATCAGTTCTCATGTTTGCTATTTTCAGTTTAATGCATTTCCTGCAATCTAAAAACGGAAATTAAAAAGTGGCAATGAGAAACGAACCTATGACAATGTTTTTAAATCTATCTTTGAATAAATATACAACCCAAAGTGTTGGTCTGAATTCTAATGAAATATTTGGACTACTGCTTTGGCTCACCCCAAATGCATTATGTTATCTTCACAGTTTGTTAAAAGTTTCATAAATATAGAACATCTCACAATATGCTTGTGCCTTCTGAAAAATAAATAGTAAAGTGACTAATAATTCAAGAAATTGTTGTCCACAAAATGTTAGACATTTTCATGAGCTTGAGCTATACTTATATTTCTAA
The DNA here is from genome assembly GCA_028627145.1 of Eidolon dupreanum. Lineage (NCBI taxonomy): Eukaryota > Metazoa > Chordata > Mammalia > Chiroptera > Pteropodidae > Eidolon > Eidolon dupreanum. The sequence continues at coordinate 15,374,200 of CM053507.1, forward strand.
TTGTTTTCTGTACTAAATATTTGAGAATAAGGGAGTAAATGTCATTTAATTGACTTTATCATACAATAATGATCTAAACTATAAGTATGTTGTGGCACTGTAGGTGAACCTCTTGATGATCAAGTTACACAGTCTTGAAGGTATTATACTCATTTTAGTTTTTTTGGGGGTGGAATTTTATGGTCGTCCTTAATGATTGTGAACTAAGACCTGTTTCCCCTTCTCCCAGTGAGTCCCATTTTCATCGCCATCTTTCCATTCAAGACTCATTCCCTGAAACCCAACCCTGTCTGCCTAAAAAATAGTTAACAATTATAAAAATATATCAAAGTGCCTTCAAATATTGTATTCCTTTAATTCTCACAACATTCCTAAAAGGTTGAATGAGCCATTTCATGTGGGTTTTATGAACTGAAGAGACTTGTCGAAAGTCATACAGCTACTAAGTGACAAAGCCAACCCTGGTTTTTTCACTCCGAACTCAGTGTTCTTTTTAATACTTCCCATAACTCTCCACTACGTCTTCCAGAGGTGCACTCTGTGCTACACAATTACACTCAATTTTCAGTTACTGACACTGGTTATTTTCTCTGTTTCTTCATGTGAAAACCAAGAGTTTCTACGAGATACACTTTTAAGTACCTTGCAGCTCAAGTAATCTCCTACTCTGTAAGTCCTCCTTCAACCAGGCTCCTTGAAAGTTCCTAGTATTTTACATATAATAATCCAGAAGTTTTTAATTGAACATCTATTTATATTCTCAACACTCTACTGAGAATAAGGTAGATATAATAAGTTTCAGTTATTGTCTTCTAGGAAATTATGGTTTATTTTGCTAAGTTAGTATAAGCCTCATAATGGCTAGAACTCTAATAACCACTGTACCTTTAATGCCTAGAACAGTGCCTGATACAACATATAAGTATATATGGTCATATGAGTGAATTTTCAAGACTAGAAAGCATATGAAGGGTGTATCTGTAAAGGAATAAATGTAGTCAATAAGATATATGTAGAGTATAAAATAAAAACAGTAAAATTCTAAGCCAAGACACCCAAAGAGCGTGCCAACAGATATCAGGGACATTCTGGGATAATTAATAATTCCTTGCAGGGTTTTGAGCCAAAGTGGAGAGAAGCCAAACCACTTCTGGTCTTGTATATATCAAGAATCTTATCTTAACATAAACTTTGAGCTTTATTTACAAATTTTAGAACATTTTCCACAAACAATAGGATGTGCTTACAGGCATGAAAACAACACATCAGCCCAAACCATTTATAAACTTGAACATAACATCTTCAAGAGCAAGGAGGCTAGAAGAGAATAAGGCTCTGAAAAAAGGGAGAACAATATGCATAGTCCATTGAAATCAGATTAGAGATAACAGAACAATTATTTTAGCTAAAATTGGTGCAAATTTCTGGGCTTGAGTAAATTGGAAAATATACTAAATCACACTGTATACCAATTAAAGTGACATTCAGTTTGAGTATATACTGCAAGTTTTATAAGAACTATTCATCATTTTCATCTCTCAGTATGGGTTTAATCATTCCCAACCAGTCCTCTGTCATCAGACTGTAGTCACTATGTGTCTTTTAGAGACTGATGCTTAGTTTATACACCTTGCAGGACTACTAGGAGTGAGTGGGCATCCTCTGCAGAATGTTACTTCAACAGCTATAGCTTTAGCTAAAATTTACTGAACATATTCTCTGTGACAGGCAGATAAAGAAACTGAGGCACAGAGTGTTTACACAAGGTCCTGTAACCAGTAAGTGGTGGATCAGGATCTGAGTTCAGGAGGTCTGGCTCTAGAGCTGGTGCCCTAAACCCATAAACAGAGCATGTATCTGTGTATAGCTACTCCTTGTGATGCCAGTTTAATCAAAGTTCAGCTTCTGCAACTGTATTTTGCCTTCTTGGTGGACTTTTCATGACATGGGTTTAATTCTGGAATGATGTCTCCTTGCTATTCAATATGGATTGTTTTATATCTCACGATGTCATCAGTTTTTGCATGCTTAAGAAATGATTTTAATACTAGCTTGAAATCATCAAGGCGGCAAAATTGAGAGGGGGAAAGTATGTATGATAATTTCAAAATTCTAGCCTAAAGGAGCAGATGATTAATAACAAATCTAGTTATTTGAATTTTCTAACCTTCCAGGAAAGTTTTAGAGAAGCGAGAATCTAACAATAGTTACCCACATGAAGTAGGAATGAAATTGTTAAATTAGAAACCCAGTTGATTAGAGATGACTCAGCTCTAGAGTGGATGATTTCCCTGTGAAAGAGAAAGCTCCAATGAAACAGAAATTAAAAAGGCATAAGGAAAGCATATTGGAGTAATGAGAGAGCGGGTTTTAGGAAGTCCTCAGTCAAGATGTTCCCTGAGCTTGACTTTCCCTGACAACGTTTCACAAACTTTATTGTGCAAGAGAATCACCTTGTTAAAACATAGATTTCTGAGCCCTGCCCCCAGATTTTCTAATTCAGTGGCTCTGAGTTTGGGCCCAAGAATATGCATTACTAACAGTCTCCCAGGTGATACTGCTATTATCACATCACTTGGAGAACCACTGCTCTATAGTAATCGCTTTCAATATAGTATATACAGTCATCAGAAGGAGTATTCTTTAAGATATCTACATTATAAGATTGTGCCTTTACAATTAGGATCAGAGTATATACCAGAGAAAACGACTAGAATGACTAAATCCTAAGTAATAGCAGAAAAATGAGAAAGAAAATCTACCAAAAAGTATATCAGCTCTAGGAGCAGTAAGTAAACTGTCTGATGAGAGCTACTTAACTAAGATAATAAAAAAAGATATTAACCAGACCAGAGATGATAACTGCCCTTGGCTAACATTGTCATCAATAAAACAGTGAGAAAGAACACCACTTCCATATGGTAAACCTATATATTAGTTAAAATTAGATAAAGATTTAAGACTCTATCCTACATGTAATGGTGAGTCCAGAAGATTTTAAAAGTGGAACATGACCTACTAGATTTAAATTTTAGGTAATGAAATTTATATCAACCAGGAGTCACCCAGTTAAAAATGAAACTCAATTTCAATTCAGACTAGCTTTAGCAAAATGGGAAGCATATTGTCTCCTTATCAGGAGTAAGTTGAAAATTTAACCCATGGTTGTATCCACACGTTAAAAAAATATTCTGAAATTTTGTCAACTTTCCCAATTGTTCCTGAGACTATCATTTTTCAGATTTTAGTCTAGTGTCCAACCATGAACCAATGTCTATGGCTGGGCAACTGAAAGGTTGGGTTGGCTAGACCCCCAGAGCCAGTGACCTTGGAACATGAGTAGCCTTGTCAAAAGTCCCAATTTTTCTATGCCTGGATATGAAAGAGTTTGGGAAACATTACTTTAGAAGATAAAATACATAAGATGGGAAATAGGCCACCTATTTTCTAATTATTGCTATAATGATCCTAGTGAACAGAACCTCTAGGTGTTAAAGTCAAAATTGGTTATATAAAACCAACATCCCTAACCGTTATGCTGTTACCTGAGATAGACAGATAATAAATCCCTTTTGAAAGTGGCTTCTACACTCTCAGAAGGAGGAGAGAGGGGAAAGTGAATAGAGAGGCCTGAGATAGAACCTGAAGCCTCCTACACTGATACTCCTCTCATCCCTACTTCTATTTGCATGTTCTGGGCTCTGTTTTTTTTTTTTTTTTTTTTTTTTTTCTATTTTTCATGTAATCTTTGCTTGGGGTCAGGGTTCAGTGGCTAACAGAAGCTTGCAAAATGCCTTCAGAACAATCCTAGGACAGAGACTCCTCCATTGTGGTTATGCCAGCCTTCACTATAGTAAAACTCTGAAATATTCTTTCCTTGAAAAACCGAGGCTAAACATTATATGAACTCTATACCTTACAGCTCCCTGTTATGAATAGTGCAAGGAATGAACTCTCTGGGACTGAATCTTTGATGTAGTTATGGTTTAATAGCTTAGTTAGTTTTAAGGACCTGGACTTAACTAAAGCTCAGAAATCAGCTTGTCGTCTTCCCCAGGCTCAGGAGCCTGAGCAGGGCATGCCGTACACTGGTTTGGGACCATTCTGGCAGTAGTCCAGTGAGAAATATTGTATGCCAGGTTCACGCTCAATTATCTACAGTTTGAAAAAAAAATTATCTGAATAAAAAAAAATTGAGGAAAAATAAAACTCATAAAAAGATACCCAACACAGCCTTTAGGAGAACTTCTGGCTTTTATGCACCTCATTGTGGAATCACACAAAGATGATTTTAAAAGCCAAGTTTTGAAGTGAGATGTACAGTTCTGGGTTTTCAACAAAATCTGACAAGATTTCACACACTGTCAGAGACGTTCTTTTCTCTTGCCTGGCTTCCCTGTGGTGGGAGAGGGGACCGAGCCAATGCCCCAACCTCCTCACACTCAGGGAGCCACTTTGACCCAATTCCAGAAGCCCAAGGGCTGTCCTTAATTAGCATTGTAATTTATATTGCACAATTATGCAAATTGGGTACATAAACAAAATTATCCTTTCAGTTTGGCTTTGCTACATGAGAAATGCAAAGAGAGTTAAAGATAAGAATAAAGAAAACAATACATTTGCTTTAATGCAATGAATGGGTTCTTGCTTTATCCATTCTTTTGTTTTACTCTTTCACCTTGCACTTGGGGTTTTTTAATATTTTCCTTTCTCCTATTTTTTTTCTTTTTTTTTAAATGTTATTTCTTTCTTTATCTATGCTTGGCTCTTTTCCTTGAGAAATTTTCCACCTCATTAATTCTGCTGCAGGGATTCGTAACTCTTCAGGCCATTTCTTTGTTTTCTGATATGACTATTATCTAGACTGTCTAGAGTTTCCCTTTTCTTTTTGCTCCCATATTCTCTCTTTTCTCCTGACATCACTTTCCACTTTACTCCATTTTCCTGTTAGCCTGACTTGCTTTTATAACTGGGTGATACTCCTTGACTGAAATCTAGCCAAACATGCTCAGGATCCTATCACTTTTTCAAAGAAAACTAAAAATAAGCATGGCAAATAACAGAGCTTGGAATATAGGAAATTTAAGATACAAAGCCCAGTGAAATGGAACAGGAAGCCAAAGCCTAGAGGCAACAGACTGTTCTAATAGATATTAACTACCTGGTAATCAATCAACAAATCAACAAAGATAATTTTCCAACACTGGATGATATTCCAATTGAACCAGCCCCTTTAAAAAACTTTAACACCATATGGAAGATAAGAAAATCTAAAAAATTTAAAACTAGTGAAAAATATAACCTTCTAGATAAAGCTGGATACTGATGCTTGACAATATAGGGAGACTGTTAAAGGCATTTACAATAGAGATGCTTGAACGGAATTGTGAAGAGAATAGAATTGTTCATTGCTTTATCTGCCCAGAACCAACGCTCCCATGGGGAAGTATGCCTCCTCCTTCTATAGCCCTCTGGCTGCAGCAACAGCAGCCAAATTAAAATATAACCCAAGGGATACTAGACCCAACTTGGGCAAATCAGAACACCCTCCCTCTGGCTATCACTTTTTCCATTTTGAATAACAATCAAATGTTTCCTCAACAGATTTTTAGTCCCTGACTCCCTCTCTGACCCCCACATTCTTCCCATTTACTTACTAAGTTTTAGCCACTGTGGTTGACTAGTATCTCAGGTTATTGCCTTGCATCTTTCATCCCCTACTCCTGGAATGATCAAACACGGTCTCTTCTTGTCATTTGAGTCTCTACTCAAATGTCATCTCTGAGAAATACGTACTTATATCTCTACCTAATGTTGACCTCCATTCCATCACTCATTTTATATATTACCTTGCTTTAATTTAGCGCCATTGAAAATTGGCTTATATATTTACTTTGTATATGTACTTAACTCTCAGATACTTATATTTTAACTTATTTATTGCCTGTCTCTCCCCACTAGAATGTAAGGTCTTGTCTGTCTGGTTCACCACTGTATTCCTGGTACTCAGGACAGTGTGAGACACAGCATTCTAAATTAATTTTAAGTGAAGGAATAAATATTTGTTATAGAATGGGCAATGGCCTAAACCTGGCCAAAGTTTTCCATCCCCATGATTCGTGGACTTTGAGATCAAAAGTTAGTCAAGTTCATGTTTGGGAGCATTGAGTACTAAAATTAAGAGATATAAAACTTAGAGAAACAGGTTTTCTACCATTTGAACCAAAGTGAGTAAACCATTTGTGGGGGGAGGTAGGAGGTGGTGAGGGAGGTAACAAGTAAGGGGTGGCAAGAAGGAGTGAGGAGTAGAAACCAAGTTTGGACATAGTGTTTATTGCATGGTTTCTGATGTTCCAGAAGCCCAATTACATTCCTGTCTGGTTCCTATGAAACCTCTCAAGGTTCTTTCCGTGATTTCTACTTTTCCTTAAACTATGAGTTGGATTTCAATCCTTACAATCAAGTAACATATAATAAATAGCATTATAACATTGTGCTCAAGAACTAAAATTGGGTGTACAAATTAGGGTTTGAATCATGATTCTGCTATTTACTATTTGTCTCATGGAGGACCAACTTCATAATTTCTCTAAATTTTAGTTCCCTTATCTAAAAATGAAGGGCAATAATAGCACCTACCGTATAGGGGCATTGGAGCGATTAAATGTGATTATATATACAAGCTGTTTAGGCACAATGCCTGCTGTATATGGGAAGTTCCTAATTAAGGGTGAAAATCTGCTTTGGATTGATATTTCAAACCTACCCTCATTGATGGTTTCTGTGGTACATTCTTTATCCCACTTTGTTTAGAATATTTCTAAATTCTTTTTATAATTAAATCTATTTAGACTTGGACTTCCTTACTTTCCTGTATAAACAATGATGCTGTCATCTTTGATGGATCAGTTTCTACTAGACATCTGGGTGGGGCATTTGTGAATGAACAAAATACTTGGTGCTAAGGAATTAGGAAAATGATGGTATAGATTGATCCTCTTTAAGTATACATTGGTAAGTGTTACGTATCCTGTCCATGAAGAAAAAAGTAAGTTCACAAAATGAGATCCTGGAAGACAAACAATGGAAGCTTACCTCTTCTAATGCTCTTGGTTTTTCCCTATTACAGGATGTGGGCTGTTACAATGAGAAGAATGAAACTATAAATGATTATGAAAGCTGGAGAGGGACTTGGACTGGATCAACCTTTTTGAATGAGGCTTCAGATATCATTTTGCTGCTCCCACAGTATAATCCTGTATCCTAATGTATCCTTACAGTATACATAGACCCTGTAAGCCAGCTCCACCCTCACTATGTCAATAAACTGGATGAGCCACAACTGGGAATGGGGGTGGAGGATGGTGTTTGTGAGGAAGAGGCTGACTCAAGGCCAGTAAAATTAAAATCCAAGGAGTGATGACAAGGTAAGCAAGTGTAAAAAGTAAAGTAAGCAGAGAGTAAAAACCAGGTCTCTCGTAAGTTAACATGTATTTCTAAAAACTGTGTCATATCTTCCAAAAGTAAAAAGAAAAATATTAAAGAGGTATTTGAAAAAATTTTATAGAATGAAATCAGAAGTATATAAGAAAAAATATCTCAAAAACCTACACACAATTTAATGATATTGATAAAAAAAGTTGACATTTTTGAATATGTTCCTTTACTTGAGTGAAAATAGAATTTAGATTCTATTCAGTGAAAGAATTGACTCTCTAATAAGCTTATAATTCCCAGGTAACATTTACAAGAGATTATGATGAGATGAGGTAAATGACTGAAAAGATGAGTATTTTTTAACACAGTAGGACTGAGAGGATTTAAAGAGATTAAACACTTGGTTTTTCTGACAAATTTTGGGTGTGAGTTTGAGAGGAAAACTAGCTTATGGGTACTAAATTTTCTGTTTACATCTAAATTATATTGTGTGTGGAATTTTGTGACTCTTCTAATCCAGTGATTTCAAAAAATGTAAAAAAGATTGTTTCAAATATGCACAAAAACGTAAAATCTAAGAAACATACTTAAAGTGTAGTGATGGGCCCTGCAAGAAAACTTGAATACCTGGAGAGATATAGTGTTATTATATAAGATCAAATGTTATAAATTGGTCATTTAAGTCATTTACATATAGTTGAGATAAATGAAAGTATTGATGGATTACTGGATATTATTTTAATACTCTATACAAATTATATTTGCTAGTATTTCATCAAGAAAATTGCAATTACCTTCTTAAACAAGATTGCCCTCTATGTATTTTTAAATTTCCTATTTGTTGTATTTTTTCTCATTTCTAATTTTTTTTTTTTGCATTTTACTCTTTGCAGAAAATTAATAGATATTTTTCATCTAAAAAAGATTAAGTTCTGTGATTCATTTGTTGATTTTACACTTCTCCAATTCAATAAAATGTGTTGTTTCCGGTCCCTAAGTTTGGTCCCTTTGATTTATTGTAACCTACTTAAGTTCTTGAGATAAAGACTTGATTCATTTATACATATACTTTTAAATGTAGTAAATACTAAAGCCTATGAATTTGTCTCTGCGTGAGCTTTGGTAATATACTTGTGTTGAAATGTGGTGCTGTAATGTTAGCAGAATAGTCTACAATTACAGTTTTATTTTCCATTTTGTCCCAATGGTTAGGCAAATGGTTTGCTTATCTAATGTTGTTTTTGTTTCATTGTTAGTTTTTAATATCTTGGGGGCCATTTTTATGAAAAACTTACTTTTTAGTACTATTAAATGGTTACCATATATAGTTTTTGCAATTTCTGTTATTTGTAATTTATTTGTTCTTGCCTAATACTATTTAATTTTGGTAAATAAATCACGGATGCTTAAAAAATTGTTTGATCATAAGGTAAAAATCTTCATGGACACAAATTATTAACTTTTCCTTCTATTTTCTTGATTTTAATTATTTAAATTATCTGATTCTTCTCCAGTGATTTTGTAGTTATATACCATGTTTACATTTTTTTATTAATATATATTTTCCCCTAAAATGTCTATATACATTTTTATACCTTATACTTGTGTTATTATCAAAGGTAAGAAGGTATAGAACCTGGATTTCCCAAGACATATAGCTTGATTGAAGATACCAAGCAATATATAGGATCCTTAGACTTTCACCTTACAGAAAAATAATCAAAAAGATAATGTGAGTTAAGTGTTTTCCACAGTGATTTCACATAGTCCAGCAGTTCTCAATTAGGACCTGGACCTGCAGCATCAGTGTCACTTGGGAATTTTACAAATGTAATTCTCAGGTTCCACCCAGCCCTACTGAATTAGAAACTCTGAGGTCTGTGTTTTAACAAGCCCTCTGTGTGCTTGTTAAACTTTGAGAATTTCGGACAAAGAAGTCCAAAAAATAAGGTAATAGAATAGACATAAAACAACAAAACATATGACTCTTCTGTTGCTGTTTTATTTTGTTTAGAAAACAATTTGTCTGCATTAAAAGATAATATTTTCCCAGGAAGTTCATTTTTACCTACAGTAGAATTAATCAGGGTATCTATGATTCTATTGTATTTTTCCATTACCTGCCAAAGATTCATGACTGATTTTCAGTATCTTTCACTGTACACTTAAGTGATCATTAATTCCTTACATTTGCTTTCAAAGATTCTTTTAAGCAGCAGTGTTGGATTTCACTTGTGCTTTACTTACCTCATTGAGATAATGTTACTATAATGATCTCACTTATATGTTTCATAATTAGATCTAATATCTCTCTAATGAGATATATCATGTTATTTGGAACCAGCTGCCCTATCATGGATAGCAAAGGACATCCTATGCTAAATTGTCCAAGACATTTGAAAATAAGTGGTCATTTCATACAAATTATTTTTTCTTTCTTTCTTTAAAAAACTAGTTGTTTCTGGATGGATTTTAACACAATAACTCAAAAGATTAAGGATGTCAGCTGGCTTTGGCACAAAATATAATGCATAACAATTATTTGCCTGGAGAATAAAGACTCGGTTACCAAGAAAAAACAGTTAACTGAGACTATAGACCAGGTTGCTCTAACATCATCACATTTGGATTTACAGCATTTGTTATATTTTATTATATTATAGTTTAAGAAAGAACTTCTGTTATATGAAGAATAAATTTATTTATTAAGAAAGAGCTACATGCCAGCTTAAGAATGTGATAGTTTTTTTAGAAACTGCTATGTATGTTCAATAAATATGAGATGGAAATAAGTACATGCATATCTGTGGGGTTTGCTTCATTGGTTATTCACTTATATAGAAGTACCTACGTGCATTGTTGATATAGACAAATGAATACACAACAGACATGTACAGACATACAAAGTGAACTGCATGGACACATAGCCACTAGTTTACATTCAATGGTATTCTCATCTCTCTGCTGAATATAAATATATAGCTATTTATCTAAACTGTATTTGCTTGTTAGTGAAACCAGAGCATGCAGCATTTTATGAAAGTGTGATGAATTAATGGCTAAGATTACCTCACCTCCCTACAGTCTGTACAGAAGAGGAAATGAAGGGAGACAAACTGAACTGGGATGGTAGGGGACTCCCTTGATTCTGCCTGTCACCGTTTTAAACTAGCTCAAGGCCTCGAGGGAGTCTGGTTGTTCTAGCCTTCGTCAGCTAGCCAGACTGTAACGGCCCACTGCTTTTATTCATTACCCTGAATGTAATGCACTAAATTTAACAAGTAACACACTCAGCGGGAATTTATTGGCCTTTTGCAGCATGATTGCAAGGTAGAATATGGATATGGATTCCAATTACCGTTGACACCCAGATAAGAAGAACAAAGCCTGTATATAATTATTAATCAAAGGTGATATTTTAGGGAAATAAAAATAAATAAATAAATATCTCTATACTACTTGAAGCAAATGTTCCCAGTTTGAAAGAACTCTCCCTGGTTACATAATAGAAACATTCCAATTAAATATAGGAATAATAAAATAGCAACACATAGAGGCAAAGTGATCCTATAAAGTAATAATTTCCACATAAAAAGAGCTGTGTGGAGCAGATGTATAGGAGAGAGAAGGCTAACAAATTCCAAGCATAGACTCATGTGTAATACATAAATGAATCATCAAATAAACAATAATCGTTAAACAATTTAATATTTTCATTAGAAAAATAATCCATTTAACATTGTTATTCCAGATGATAGCTACAGACCTATAAAATGTGGTAGGAGGAGTGATTATAAAAAACAATATGGTTATGCTTTCATATCTACAACACTGTTGTTTCCTGATCATGAAAATTAAATATTTTTAGCATATGAATATTTATGATGAACCTCAGAGTCTTTGAATTACAGTGAGAAAATGGGAGAAGCTGCTAGAATTTTTCTTACTTTGGGCAAGAGTTTGTTTTATTTATAAAGGCCATAGGAACACAATAAATGTAAAGGCATAAGAAACAGAACATGATCATATTTTATAATACTGTACATGAATTAAAAATATACATCACTGCTAAAGGCTTTAACTCTCACATTACATAGAATCAAATCCTGGTTTTAATAATTACTGGCACTCTGACCTTGAGCCACTAATTTAATCTCTCTTAGCCTGTTTCTCAATTGTAAAATAGGGATGATTGTATAACTACCTCTATTGTTATATTGACAATATTACATACATCACTGTATTACATACTGTATTATATACTTCAAAGTTGCTAAGAAACTAGATTTTAAATGTAGTATAAATGTAGTTAAACATAGTTTAAAATCTCACCACAAAAAAAGAAATGACAATTATGGGACATGATAGAGGTGTTAGCTAATGCTAAGGTAGTAATCATATTGCAATATATAAATGTATCAAATCAACACACTGTACACATTAAGCTTACACAATGTTATGTCAATTATATCTCAATAAAATAATTCTGGTAAATTATTTAATATAATTCTGGATGCAAAGTAAATACTCAATAAATATTAGCAAATTTTATGTTATTTTGTATTATTTTAATCCACTTAGTGTTGAAAAATCATAAAACTAGAAGCAAATGATATCATAATCATTTTTTTTATATCTAGGTATGTTTCAGGACAAATTTGAGCTCAAATATTTCAATGGAAAGAGGGACATTTTATTCCTGTATCGATTAGCTTGGATTTGAGGTTACTAATTTTATGGCAAAGTTTTGTCATGTAACTGTGTAAAGTTAAAATGCATTTCTGATACTAAGCATATAACATGCTAAAGTATTACACTAGTCTACTGATACCTGCTTTTGAGAGCATATGTTAAAATTGGAGGAAAAACACACTATATACTATATACATATATATGTGTGTGTGTATATGTGTGTGTGTGTGTGTGTGTGTATACATATATATATATATATATATGTATACACACACACACATATTCATGAAACTCAGCAGATGGCCTGGTAGCATCCAAATGCTGAAGTATTATTTATTAGAGATCTATAGATGAACACTTGTATTTAGTCATCAATTCATTATCATTCCCATTACTTTAGTAAATGAAACAAAGATGAAACATGTTGATTGGTCTTTATGAGACCACAGGGTTAGTAGCAAAAGCCCCACTCAACTTAGGTCAATGACCGTTAGTCAGTGTTATTTCTACTGTAGTAGGTGAGAAGATAAAGGTGGATCACTAATAATATGTGTGTGTGTGTGTGTGTGTGTGAGTGTGTGTGTTGTGAGAAAAAGCCATGTGCTCTTGATAGTTGGTGCACAGTTTAGATTTTAAACAGAGAATAGGTAGGTGAAAATCAAGTGTGTTGGGCCATGGTTTTCTCTGATTTCCTAAGAATGACATGAAGCTTACCTATTTAAAGCCTTAAGTAATTGGAATACTGAGACAAAATTATCTAAATAAGTAGAAAGAAGTACTTCAATCCAAATATCAGCTACCAATGTTTTGAGATCAGCCTTCATCAGACCCGCAAGCCTAAGTAATGTGAAGTCAACCACCCTGCAGGGAATTTCAGCAAAACAGTGAAATGATTACTTAAACTGAAAAGTTTAACCCAAACTATCATAGATATTATATTATATATATGTCGACTTTTATCACTGAATTCTGTCACTACTCTAGTTTTTATTTCACAATACATAGGATCCACACATAAAAAACTATTCATATAACTTACCGACAGAGGCTTAGTCTTCTGAATCAGAGAAACATGGATAACATGACTTTTTGAAAATTAAGGAAGAAAAATAAATAATATTTTAAGTAAGCATGAGTAAATGCTTATAATGAAGGAAATTCATTCACTCTTTCATTCACTCACTCATTCATACAACAATGATAATATGAATGGCCTCCTCTTGGCCAGCTGTGTGCTAGCACTGAGGACACAGCACTGAATCAGATAGACAAGGTCACTACCTATATAACAGAATAGTGGAGAAAGATATGAAGCAATCATATAATTACAATTTTAATAAGGGTGTTGACTACGATGGAAGCCTATATGAGAATTTAAATCTGTTCTCGGGCAAGGGGTCAGAGGATCTCATCAGGAAGTAACATTACATGTGCTAACTCAATCTTCACACCAATCCAATGAGATCAGTACTGCTACAATCATCCCATTTACAAATTAAGAAACTAAGGGAAAAAAGGCATTATATATCTTAACAAATCATACCACCAGGAAGGGATAGATTCAAGATCAAAACCCAGGCCATCCCGTTTTATACTCTGCTCTTAACCATTGTGTTAAAGAAGTTCATGTGCATTTGTGTGGGGATGATGAAAATACACTGCAGATAGAAAGAAAGGCATGTGGGAAGAACTTGGGATGGAGAAGTACTTGATGCTCTACATCAGAGCAGCACTAATAGAAATGTAAGCCACATGTGTAAATTAAATTTTCTAGTAGCCATGTTAAGAAAAAGTAAAAAGAAACAGGTGGGTACTGTACTCTGGAATGATGATTTGGCAGTTTCTTATAAAACTAAACATGCAAATACCATATGACCTAGCAATTAGACTCAAATATTTACTCCAGATAAATGAAAACATATGTTTACAAAAAAACCTGTGCATGAATGTTTATGAGAGCTTTATTCACAATAGCAAAAACTAGAACCAACCCAGATGTCCTTCAATGGGTCAGCAGTTAAACAGTGTGGTACATCCATATCATGGAATGCTATTCAGCAATAAAGAGGAATGAACTACAGATATATGCTATGGCTCAGATCAATCTTCAGAGAATTATGTTAAGGGAAGAAAGTCAATTCCCAAAGGAGACACCTGTAAGATTCCATTTCCATAACATCCTTGCCATAACAAAATTATACAAATGGAGAACAGACAAGTGGTTGCTAGAGGTTAGAGCCCGGGAGGGATGGAGCACAGGAATGGGTGAATATGGCTATAAATGCACAACACAGGAGATCTTTGTGGTGAAGGAACTGTTCTGAATCTCGATGTGGTAGTGGAAACATGTATCTACACATATAAAAACTGCATAGAACTAAACACACACACATGTGAACAAATGAGTACAATTAAAACTAGTAAATTTTGAATATGATTGTGTCATTGTTAATACCCTGGTAATAACATTGTGAAAACAATTTGCAAGATATTATTGTTGGGCACACAGAGTTTCTCTGTGCTATTTCTTACAACTGCATAGGAATCTAGAATTCTCTCAAAATATGTGTTAACTAAAAGAAAAACAGATTGTTTATTTTATTTAACCTAATATCTCCAAAATGTTTTCAACGTATTAAGCAATATGAAAATTACTGAAATTTTTTACCTTTTTTCACACTGTCCATTTGAACTAGCCACATTTCAAGTTTCTATAGCCACATGTAGCTAGTGGCTATCATACTGTGCCACACAGTTGTAGGGAATACAAAGACAGGAAGTGAAGACAGATGTAGGCAATAGTCAGGTTAGAGGGAGAACACTCGTAACAAAATGGACTACAGAGCCCAGCGTTAGGGCTGTTTTCTCTGCCTGGAATCCTCTTCCCATGGTGTCTCCCTGACTTGCTCCCACACTAAGAATTGTCTCTGCTCAGATATCTGTCACAAGGTCTTTCCTGATCTACTTATATAAAAGAGCAATTCCACTTCTTGACACTCTGTATCTCACCCATTACATGCTTTAATTTTCTTGACATTACTTATACCATCTGACATTCTATATATTTACTTATTTGTTTATTGTCAGTTTCCAACAGAACCTGGAAGAGTGCCTGGAACACAGACGACATCCAATGAATACTTGCTAAATGAATTGTTTGATGAACAAATTAATTATGTTTAATTCTTTCAAAGTTCTCAAATAAACTGCCTGTCTCAAGTAAAATCTGTAATCTCTTTAAATTCATAAACTAACATGAATTTCGGAAATTAGGTAGAGTCTTCTGAGTTTTCCAAGTAAAAAGCACAGAAGCAATCTCTTTACATCCCAATAGGATCAACAAGATTTTTTAATACAAAGAATAAGCTTTCAACTAGAAGCTTGTCTTTTTTTTTTAACATTACCACTTATTTTAGAGAAGTCATTTCTGACTATAAGATCATTTTATTTATATTTTGTTCCTAAATTCATAACAAATTTATTTACATCATGTTGTGAAATTCACTCTTCTATCAAGTAAATTAATTCAGAAATTCTGAAAAATGGCAATCACTATTCCTGAATGTGCTATCAAAGCCCTCCTAGTACTCTGGGACTTTCACGACATGTCACCTTCTTAAAGAATTCTCCAATAACTCCAATCAGAATTTCTTTCTCTCTGGCACTCCCTTTACTGCACCTGATATGTACTTTAATTCAACACCTATTTATATCAAAGATATTTATGAAAATGTTCTCACTTCAAGAAAGCAGAAACTGTCTTTTTTCCTCTGTCACTAGCATAGTGTTTTACACTTCCCAGTTGGACTTAGATAAATATTTGATGAATTGAATAAATTCTGTTTTGTTTTAATAATGTATGCATACATCTAGTCTAGAAGACTTTGTAGGCAAATTTGTATAAGATACCTCTCAAACACAAATTCATACCAGAAGAACTAATATTTATTAAACTTCTATGATACATTAAAGATTTTACATGTGATCTCATTTAGAACCCATAATATATGGAGTATTATTATTAATTCTGTGTCCATGAGGACATAGAAATTTAGGAAGAATATGTAACTTTTACAGGATCTGGCAGATGTTAAATGTCAGGATTTTCTCTGTCTGCCTGAAATCCATATTAAGTATTATTTCGCACTTTAGCATAGAGGTCAAATATTTCAATGTAGAGATAGCTTCTAGAGATAAGTGATAAGAGGTATATATTTTGTTATCAAATTTACCCAAAGTTTCTGGAACCCAAAAGAGAACATTAATAAATTTGAGATTATCTAGAGAAATGCAACCAAGATATGATGAGTTTCTAAAACTATTTTTCACTTAAAATAAAGGAATTGGAGTGTTTTATCTAAGAAAATAGTAAATGATACTTCATAGTAAGGAATTTGGCCTCGTTCAAATTGAAGTCTGGTTTTTGTACCTGGTTCCTGGGAGGCGACCTCTAAACACTTGGAATTTCCCAAGGACTAGGAGTGTCTGTTATTTATGGTGAACCCTTTGGACAACCTGGTAACTCAATCAATCAGTCATGTCTAGGTGTCAAGTCAATAAAAACTCTAGATGTTAAAGCTCACGTGAGCTTCACCTGTTGGCAATACTCCATGTGTATTGTCACACATCAGTGCTGGAGCGGGGACATACCTGACAGCAATGGAAGCCTCACATTTGGTACCCTCCCAGACTCTGCACTGCATCTCTCCCTTTGGCTGAGTTTTAGTATCATTTCTCTGTAATAACCGAAACTGTAAGTATAGTAGGGTTCCAGTTAGTTCTGTGAGTCTTTATAGCAAATTATCAAACCTGAGGGTGGATTTGTGAAACCCTGAATTTGCAGTTGGTGTCAGAAATAAGAGTGGTCTTGTATGCACTCTCTCTTTAACTTTGTAGTTGGACCCTAACTCCTTGTAGTTGGGCTCAAAAATCTTGGGCAGACTTGATGGTCTGGAAGATTATACACTTAATTCTGTGTAGATGTATAACAACATTTTTAATTTTAGATAGAAATAATTTTAGATATCCTTAAAAATATATTATAGCATATTAAAAATCTGTGGGGAAGAGGGTCATGAAAAAGGATCTCAAACATTCAAAGTATTACTATGTAGACATATTTGGCATTATTCCAGAGACAAAATTTGGCTCAAATAACTTTCTAAAAATAATTAGAGCTAGTCAAATATGTCATGAGCTGTCTATGAAAGAAATAAGCGCCCCACCTTAGGAAATATGAAGTCCTAGAGTAGAATGCTATAAGCCAGATGTCCTGCTAAGGGATTCCAGCCTCAGAGGAGAGGGTGGGTGATATCTGAAACTCTAAGATTCTGCAATTGTATGGTCTCTAGTTCTTAAAAACAGTAACTAATAAAGCCAAGATTAAATGTTTAATAAGGCAAGTTCTTTAATTTGGCTTGTACAAAGATTTGTTAATTTTGTTTTGCTTAAAAATACCACACATGCACACAAAAAGAGTGCTCTAGGAGAGAACAATTAAATTTATACAGTGCTGTCTCAAATCTTCCCATATAAGTTTTTGTCATTACTGGGAAAATAAGGAATAATTACTTTCAAGTGTTAATAAAAAGCATACCTTCTCTGAAAAACTATTCTATCACCAATACAGAATTTTAATGATTTACCATAAGAACTGTTATTTCATTACAAATTGAATTACAGAAAAGCCTTTTCAAATAAATATAAATGGATAAAAACAAAATCTAAAACTGTCACACAAGAACATAAACTATACACTTAACAACACTTTAATGCAAAATATATTTACTTGTATTTCATGACACTTTTTTTCACATTATAATATACCACTAAATGTTGTCACATCAACAGCTCATGAAAAACACCTTCTGAGACTTCCTGAATTATTGCCATTTCTTTATACTCAACGGAATTTTAAGTTCTTGAGTAAAACTCTCAGAGTATGGGTTTTATTGAACCAATAAAAACTAACCTGTTCCTTGGTATAAGTTGTATTTCACACATTTCTGTTAATATTCTAATCAGCACAAAACATTGTTAAAGCAAACAATACAAAGTACCATACTCAAGAGAGTTAATGTCAATGACCTGACATATTATGAAATATGAAATAAAATAATAAGAATCCTACCACATAACAAGTGTAATAATCCCTGGTTCAACATTGCCCAGAGTATCTTATTACTATTGTTCTGCAGAGAATAGTAGGTTGGGGTTGCCTTGAGCTATCCTTGTCTATTTTCACAATAATCTCATCACTTTGCTCTAATGGCTCAGCCTGCTCCAAGTTTCTAACTGTGACAAGATCTTACATGAAATAATAATTTTAAAATCATGTATTAGATTAAGGAGCTTAATTAAAACAAAATTCTTTAAAAATATTCATAACAATGATATAACAAAGCTATATGTCTATATCTTAACTTTGGGGGCAAAAGGAGTAGGAAGAATAGAAGTATAAGAAGTGGGTCATAGACTCCCACATTTCATTTTGTAGATTTATGTAACTTCCTGAAAAAGTTATCCAATTCCTCATGTAGAATGAAAAGAGATTCAGGGAACCTGAGAACTTGAAGAGTTATCAGAGTCTAAGTAAGATATCTTCCAACAGTTTCAAAATAGGATATGGGTCTAATTTTAGTGATGTATTATTGAATAATTGGAGTATTTTTATACATGATACCATAGATTTTAAACTAAAAGCATATATATATAAATTGAAAACTATAACTTATCTCCAATAAATATATTAGCAGAAAGATATATCCTCTTTATATTTGGTGAGGAATATGAGATTAGAGTTTTGTCAAAATAAGCTAACTATAAATTAAAAATCTTTAATTTTCCAGTTTCTTACAAATAAGATCAAAAGGACAACCATAGAAGTGGCCATTTATAAAGCCATAAATTTCCAAAAGTTCATAAACAATCACATACTTTAATTTCCATTCCTAAGAATACACACATCCTTCTGATTTTAAAAGACAATTGACATTTCATATCATGCATTTATATTATCTCAACTCTGCATCCCAGGATAGTGACAGGGATGCACCAACTCCTTGGAGTAGACTGGAATGGTTCACATGCTCCACCACAAGACAGTTCTGATATTTTCAGTTGTCCCTATTATCTAGTGCACATTGGTTTTCTCTAAAGTTCTTATAAGGTTAAAAGTCACCACAACACAATTTCACTAATACAACATTACTCATTTTTTTCCCCTGAAAACTTAGGATTATTATAGATTGAAGAAGGTCTCCATAGAACCTTATGTTTGTTCAAAGCTACTTCTCCAGGAATTTCTCCACAATTTAATTCAATTTCAGTATGAGTGAAATAATCTAGAGTTTGACATTCACTAGAAAAATGGTGCTCAAACTGGCTCAGCTGCTGTAATCACTGAGGATTAAGGTGCTCCTTTTGAAATATTATGAAATAAGGACATATTAAATTCTAACACAGGTTTGAAACAGTTGATTACCAGATGATGCAACCATAATATATGCAGTTGACCATTGAACCACACAGGTCTGAAATGCATGGGTCCACTTATATACAGATCTTTTTTTCAATAAATATACAGTTGGCTCTGTGTATCCTTGGGTTTTGAGTTCTGCATCTCAGATTCAATCCACAATCAACAGCATTTTCAATCCACAACCGGGAATCTAAAAATATGGAGGGCTGACTGCATGTACTGTTCTATGCCATATCATATAATGGACTTGAGCATCTTCGGAGTTTAGTATCCATGGGGATCCTGGAACAAATCACCCATGGATACTGAAGGATGGCTCTAGTTAAGTTTTTAGGGAGTCAAAAGTTATACATGAATTTTCAACTGTGTAGGGCTCAGAACCCTCAAACCCCATGTTGTTCAAGGGTCAACTATAATTATCTTCCCCCCACTCAACCACAATGAAGCTAGATTTTCTATGTGCTTCCTGGTGGGAGGTACATGATACCATTTATGACTGAACCTTGCTCAAACAAAAAAAAGGAGAGAACCTTCAGTCTAGTTCTCTGTTTACAAGAAATATCAGTAGAGAACAACATTGCTAATGACACTGCAGGGATGCAATCAGCAAAACCCAGAATGAGAAAGGCACTAAAAGAAAACTGACTCAGTTTCATCAACAAATAAATTACAAAGAACTAAAAGAGGAGGAAACCTATAGCTTGAAAGAGACTTTAGAAATATGTGGCCTATGTCTAAATCTTAATTTAAGCAAATTAACTATAAAAAATGATACAACTAGGAAAATGCATACATTTATAAAATATTTGATATTAGGGAATTACTGTAAATATTTGTAGGAGTAATAATGCTACTGTGGTTTAAAAAACAGTACTCTACTTTAGAGATAAATACTGAAATATTTATAGATGCACCTGTATTATATAATGCATGGGCTTGCTTAAAATATACCGGGAAGTGAATGAGTGAATATGATAGGTATGGATGAAAAGAGATTGGCCAAAAATTAGTAATGGTTGAATAGTTGGGTATACATGCAAAAGAAAGGAAATCACTATCACAAAGAGATATCTGTACCCCCTGTTCACTGCAGCATTATCTAGAAAGACAAGATAAGGAAACAACTTCAGTATCTGCCAACGGATGAATAGATAAAGAAAATGTGATATACATACACACAATGAAATATTTGGTTATAGAAAAGAAGTAAATCCATTTGTGACAACACACATAAAAGTTAAGGGCATTATATTAAGTGAAATAAGTCAGATAAAGAAAGACAAATACTGTAGGATCTTACTATATGTGGAATCTATGAAAACCAAACTTATAGAAATAAGTTGTAGGTTGGGTGCTGCTAGGGCTGGGGAATGGGCACAATGAGTGATGGTGGTCAAAGGGTACAAAGTGCCAGTTACAAGATGAATAAGTTCAGGGGATCTAATGTACAGCATGGTGACTGTAGTTAACAATACTGTATCGTATATCTGAAATCTGCTAAGAGATTAGAGCTTAAATATTCTCACCATCAAAAAAAAAAAAAAAAGGTGATGTGTGTGTTAACTAACCTTATTGTGGTAATCATTTCATAATATATTACACAATGTTATATGTCAACTACATCTCAATATAACTGGAAAAAAAGATGTCAATTATCCCCCTCCCCACAAAAAAAAAAATTGAATAGTTGAAACTTTACATGTGATGATGCTAATTTTTGGAATATATTTGGAATTTTTCATAACAGTTTTTAAAAAGAATTCTGATTATCTAAAATATATTTTCATTCATATTAATATCGGCAGAAAACTAAAAGAAAAAGTAGCAAAAATACGTCTGGAAGAATTCACTAAAATAGAAAATTCATCTCATTGAGTAATATTTGGGGGTTGGGGGAGATTCTGACCAGGGTTTGAGCAGACGGAATCCACTGTGAAAATGAGCCTTCTAAGAAAGATGGCCCTTAAGAAGCAGAGCAGGATCACTGCTACAAAACCAATATATTTGAATTTTGTGCTACTAGGAGCATAGAGAAAAAGATTAAGATTAGCTAGAAGGGTAAAAGGAACAGTCTCCTTCTTAACTTATTTCACAGACCAAACAGTAAGCTGAACCTTTTATAGAAGTACAGAAAACTATGTATTGAAAGAAACGAGTGGAGGAGAGTGAGGGTAAATGATACAAAAAGTACTTTTATAATATTTAAAACAAGAGATATTAGCTTTTTCTTCTAATATAGATTATTTATACCTAAGCTGTGCATTAATCTCTTTCAAGAACTCTCTCTTTCTCTCTCTCTCTCTCTCTCTTGCTCTCTCTCTCTCTCTCTCTCTCTCTCTCTACATATATATATATTAAATATATATATATATATATATTTAATTTTTTTTCCACTAATTTCTTTCAGACTGATGTCCATTTTGGTGCCTGGTTACTCAAACCATTGCCAATATTTTGCCTGTTATTTCACTAGTTTTGTCCAACTGGGACTGAACTGTACTGTTTGTGGCCAAATAATAAGGCATCCATGTTATTAATTCAATCCGTCTGCCTTGAAACGAGTGAAACCTTTACCTTTTTGTTGCCTCATCCCTCATCTCAAACTTGTTGGAGTGTAATTGGATTATAGTTAAATTGAACCCACTATTCAATCAATAATTGAACTATGCTCTTAAAATGTATTCTGTTTAACACTGAATGAAAGCAACACAACTTGACTCTTGTGAAGTGTTATAAAGAACTGCAGTCAAGGGGACACATCTTTTATTCTGATTGGTATATGTCGTCGCTATCTTAACCTTGAGCTGGGCAGAGTTATGAATAGCTACATAAAATTCATTTATCTTTGTTGCTTCAATGTTAAGGGCCTTATTAACACAAAGACATTGAATTGAATTTGTAGCTAAACATTTAAGTTTAGTGTTGATAATAACAAATTAAGAAGGTAATAGCTACTGTTTAACTAAGTATGTATTTTAACACACTGAGCTAAGGTCTTTATCTTCAGCATTACATTTGTATACTTTTCATTATTTTTGACATTTCAAGAGATCATCCAGTCAGTTGCACCTTTCAGGACCACCACTCTTTCCTCAAGACTTTGCAATGGCAGTGATCAAAGTTAATGCAGCTTTTAAATACTTGTCGGCTGTGGGCTGGAGCCAGCCCATACTGATTCAGGATACTATTATGTCCATCTTTCCCATCCACATTAAGCGACAACATATTGGTAGTTTTAAATGGCCATGATGGGATAATTTACTACAGAAATTAGTAAGTGTCTTTTTTACCCTATAGAGAGTCAGTTGCAAGAACAGATAAAGTAAAGGTGTGAGCCATGTATTCCTGGCAGAGGGAACAGCAAAGGCTCTCCAGTGGGCATGTGCTCTGCTGGCTGAGGAAGGCAAGGTGGAAAGTGTAAAGAGGGGACTGATGATGTCAGTAAGGTAGGCAGGGACAAGGTCATATGGATTTATAAGCACAGTAAGGATTTTGTAATTCTAATTACATGGAAAACCACTGGGGAAGTGGTGAGGAGAGTGGTGACTTTAGGTGACTTGCATTTTAGATTAGTGCCCAATCTCCTGTCCCCGGTAAAGACTATAGTGGTAGTAAGAGGAGAGAAGACTAGTTATGTGGTTCTCTCAAAAATGCTGGCAAGAGATGACATGCATGTATAGGACTTTCAGGGTGCTGGGAACCATGAGAAGACAGTTAAAGGATTTTGGATTTAAATGTTTTTAGACTTCCTAAATTCTCTTTATAACTGTGCTAATTTAGTTCTTACTACATAGAAGAGAGAGTAGGGAAGAATTTGTATATTCATTCAACAAACAAATTGATCATTAATAAGAGAACAGGTGCTATGTACTTGAGATTAGAGGTTAAAAATGCTCTGGTTTTTATTCAGATTGCACAAATCTTTTGTCTTTTACTAAAGATCTCCATGGAGAGATTAGAGGTTAAAAGCAGCTTAGTCTACTGAATAACTAGCAACAACTGGGTTCCTCACATCTGAGTTCTCTCTTACTTAATAAAACTCCCCCAACTCTGACCATAACCCCTCCAGTAAGTTCTCTGCATTCATGGGACACCTCTGGGCCCTCTGGCTGCTTCCACTCAGGACTATGTGAGGCTGCTGCCATTTAAGATGTTTTTCTCTAGAGTTTGAGAATGAAAATAGAATATAGTCTATGTGGTATCTGCATGCGCACGCGCGCGCACACACACACACACACACACACACACACACATTCTAGTTCCAATGTACAATTATTGAATCTTCTAAGACTTTCCTTTTACAAATCTGCCCTATTTCTATTGACATAGATATGTTATTTTCCAGCCAATTAGGCTATGGAATTTCTTTAATTCATGTTTTCATTATGGTGGTCTCAACTCTCCCTTCTTCCTTTCTTACCCTTTCATAGCAAGGTTTTAGGTGAAATACAATAAAATTTTCACAGATTCCCTTCATCTTTTGTATTGTTTGACATCAAAAGACATATCCTCTCATATTAACCCCACAGCTCTCTGTGTTGCCACGGGTATTGTGAATTCAATATCTGTTTCAAAAGTTATGCTTTTTTTCTTTGTCCCAAACAAAGAGCAGATCTTTGCTGTTTTTTTTTTTTCCCCCAAACCAGCAAGATTCAAGCCCTGAATGAACATTTGGGCATTTTAGCAGAGTGGTGACATTGTTCCCTATAATATGGACCTGCCTGTGACTCCAAAGGAACCTAGATGGGAAGGAATCCTTTCGATATCAGCTAAAATCTAGGATTTATGAAAAGGAAAGGGAGGGGCATGAGTCAACTGGCAGAGAGTTCTCAAAGCTGAGAATAAGTATACCGAGCTCCTATTCCTGAGAATGGGGTTTTTGAAATCTAAATACTGTAGAATCCAAATTGTAATAAAAGATACTTTAATTGTAACTTAAAAATTATTAATGAAGCAGGGAAATAATACTATTACATACTATACATAAAATATATAAGTATACATACCATATTGTTGATATATTTTTAATTTTGAAAATGCCCCAAGTGCACAAACTTGCCCATAGTGTCCTTAGTGTTATAACGAAGATGAAAAATAAAATAACTTGGGAATCCTCTCCAAGGTGTGAGTGAGCTGCACTGGACTCCCACCTTATAAGCAAGGCTTAGGAGCTCGGGAAGGGTTAAAGTTTTGTCTGTGACACTGAAATTGAGGCCAGCTGTAGGTCATATTCACGTCCCAGTCACAGGAAAATGAACCTGTGAGACAGAACCTAATTATCTGCTAAACCAAAAGCCAGTCTCAGTTCAATAACTTACGACAGAGCTAGCAGCCAGATATAGTGTTACCATGGCAACGTTGGAAAAGGCTCCACTGCGGTTGAGAATAAGGAGGAAAGGAAGGAAACTGTAACCCTAAATGTGCTGTAGCCGTTTGATCTTGGACAAGTGGGTCTGTCTAGAAAACCAGGTTATTCTATACATGCCTACCATTGTCTAGTCACTGTATTATCTGTTACAATCCCTGAAAAGAAAAATAAAATTATAATGTCTTCTAGGCTTAAATATAATCCACTAGCGAATGGCTAACTGGGAATTAATTTTAAAGAGAAAAACATAAGCATTCTCTTTCTCCTCCCCCATGTCATCCCAAATACAGATAAAACAGGACACAAAGGGTGGGGATTTTTGATACCTCATTATTGTAATGAATGAGTTCTGTGTCCATAAAATTCATTGTCACCCTATTTTCCTCTTATCTCCAAAAGCTGAGATATTTTTGAGAGAAAACTTTTGGGAATTAAGCAATAATATTTGCTTTTCTAAGGGGTAGGATTAGAACTAAAGAGGAGGGGAGAATAATTTTTCGTTGTGAACTCTGCCTAAACTTTCAAGAGAAATAAATTCTTGGAATACTGAGTTGAGAAAAATCAAACATTAGAGGGAGATAAGCTGGGCTACATGGTCATTTTTCTTCTTGCCCATTAAACTTTGTAATTCTTTCCGGGAAAGCACTGGCTTTCTGAATTTAGAGGATGATATTATACACATATAAACTTCAACAGCCATTTACCATGAATACAGTAAAAACGGTATCTCCCTAAAATATTTGCAAAAGAAACAAGAGCTTTCCATATGTAGTATGCCTTTAGAGGAGAATTCAGAAGTACTTCTCTCTCTCTCTTTCTCTCTCTTTCTCAGTTTTTCCCAATGAAGACAAATCATGCTAAAGCTTGTCAGTTACAATTATTGGATTTGAAGATATCTGACAATTTTGATATGCCACTAATGATGTAATAAGACACATCTAGCACTTAATGTTATCATTTGGGCTTGCTATCCAGTTGTAATACCAAATTTGAATCACATAGATATATGTTTAAATATATAGCTATAGCAGTGTTTCTTATGTATAACTCATAAACACATTGGGTTTGGAATATGGAGAGGAAGGGATATGGAGATTAAGGAATATGGAGATGAATAATATCCTTTTCATATGCATGAATAACTGCAGTAATGCAAATGAGAAAACAGAAAATGGAAACTAGGTTTCTTCAACAGAAATATCACTAAAATCTTAGCTTGAAATTTGCCAACATATTAGAGTTACTTATGGTATCTGTGAATTTTCTTTAAGAAGTTACATTTTTAAAAAACATTTTACCCTACCCTATTGTTTTCAGTACATAAGTATGTAAATATAGAAATCCACAACTTCAAATTCCTTTAAATAACCACGATACATGAAAGCGAGTTTTAGGATTTGAAGAAACTAAAAGGGGGGGGAGGGGCATAAGGAACAGAAAAGCAACATCAAAGGGCAGAATAAATTTTCTGATTCATTTCCAGGTAGAAGTAACCTAACCTCTGCTCATGACCCTAACTTGATTCAAGTAAATGGAAGCCAGAAAGTACACCTCTTTCTAAGACAGATGTTTCCAAGATCTGATTAAAAGGGTCTTATTGGTTGCAAAGATGCAAACAATAGATTCCAATACACTGTTTGGTTTCTGTTACTCCTAACATAAATAAGTTTTTTTTTTCCTTAATCTTTCCACTTACATGAATTAATTGGAAAAGAAAATGAAACAATTTTATCAGAAAAGCATCTGAAAGAGCTATTGATTCAAATGCTTTTACATTTTAGCCTTATCACACATGATTAACTTGCAGATATAAGCTTAATAATGATGCAAAGCACCAGACTTCACTGGATTCTCTGTTCCATTTGAATTCCCAGAAAAGGTATTAGAAGCACTAAACAAAAAAATAATACTGTTTTTCTCACGATGTTCTTTTAGTCAATGATTCTGAAGAACCGTGACATGATTTTACATAGCATAATCTTTCTAAATCCTTCCATTACATTTTCTCTATCATAATCAATCTTTTCTATATTTTTGTGGGTAGGTGTGTGCACTTTTGTTTATTTGTGTGTGTGTGTGTGCTTTTGTTTATTTCTAATTGTAATTCTAATATCCACCCAGAAATAAGAATTGTGTGAAGCATACGCTCCATCCAGTATAAAGACATTGATATGTTCAATTAACATTAAACAAATACAATAAAATAAATTGTAGCTGAAACCAAGTTTACAAATGAAAGTGATGTTTACAGATTAAAGTTATCTGCTTGCCATATGGAAGGTACTCAATGTGTTGACTGACTGAATAAATGGGTGTGTCTGCTACAGACCAAGATAAAAGGAGAAAAAAGCTGTCTTGCTGATTAAACCCCTAGCCTTGGTACTAGGTGGTGATGTGGATCCTCTGAAACTCCACAGCATCCCCCGCCTTTTCCCAGCTATCTCCTTGATGGCGACTGAAGACAAAGAAACATTCCAGATCTCTTCCATGCCCTGCTGAAGTGCTTTCTTTAGGGGAGGGTGATCAGTTGAAGGTCGGAGGGTAAGGGTACTAGTTCAGATGCTCTCTAGTTCTCCACCTGACATTCTTACAAGCATCTACAAAGCTGCCACCCTTCCAGGTTCTAAATGGGCATGAATCACAACCCCTGTTGGCCTTTACCGCTTCATACTCACCTAACAGGAATCTGTTACCTGCATCCTTCTCCCAGAAGTTGCAACAAAAGGAGCAGAATAGGTGATATTCCTTGTCTATATCTAATTTTTCCCCTCCTTCTTCCACTCCAGATGCCTCATGCCCACAACCTAGAAAGTTGCAATCTGTCCTGTATGATGGGCAGCTACCTCTAGCTCATGTCCTGAACCGTTTCCTACTTTACGGTTAAATTTTATAAATTCTATGATCTAGGTGTCTAGCATTGGGTTATTATTTCTGGCTTTGCCCTTTAGGAATTAAAAATAAAATCATTTCCCTCTCAAGAGCCTAGCTCTTCAAAATCAGAACAATTTTCTTTGAGCTAACTGTACTTGTTATAAGTTTTAAAAAATAATCAACTAGGCATTTTAAATCTTCTATTGACTCTGTTCTTGATTGTGTCTGTCCTTCCACTAAAGGAATAGATGCCACTGATCACGAGTACAGAAAAATAAAACGAGCATAATTTCAGGAAATAATAACCTTAGTTGAAATTTTTCAGATATTTTTCCACTAAGCACCTAATCACTTGGCTCTATCAATCCTGTCTTCTAAATATTTCTCCAATCCCTCCTTGTCTTTCCATTTTTACTGTCTTCACCTTTATTCAGGCCATTATCATCTGTCCCAATTATTATCCCAAGGGAATCATTATACATTATTTTATAGAAGTGCATTTGTCATCAGAATTGTTTATATTAAGAAAAAAAATGATGGCAAGAAATTCAATTTACACCTATATATAGACTAGTTAAATAAATTATATTTTACTCACACAATAACATAATGAGCATATGTCAAAATGATCATATGTGAGAAAGTGTTCATTTGTAACTTAAAAAGTTACAAATAATTATGAAAATATTGAGTATATGTATGTGTGTGAGTGAGATAGAGACAGAGAGGGAGAGAGAGAGAGGGTATGAGTATATACTATATAACAGAAGCTATTTTCTGAGTGATGTGATTAATATTTTTTTTGGTTTTCTATTTGTCTGAAATTTCTAATTTTATGATACCATTGTGAAGAAGGGCTTAATTATTTTATAAATAAACTAGTTTTCTGTAGAATAATGTGAAATATCTTAAATTGGCTTAAAATGGTTTGAGACTAGTAGGTTCAATAACATTAGACTAGTAGGTTTAATTTCATTTGTAACCAGTCATTCTACTTTTCCAGTTACACATAGAAGAACTCCAGTATTCTCAGGATATAAATCACTTGAGGATAGGAGTGAAATGAGATATGTTTTCATAAAAAGATGTTATAAAGAAACGTCTATTTCTTTCCAATCAAAATATATTATTTAGACTGAAGGTTCGGATAAAATTTCTCTATTTTATGGTTTTGTTTCATTATTGAGTGCTTTAAAACCGTTTATGTTCACCTTGACAGAGATTGCTTGTTTTTCTGCAATATCAATTCTCCCTTTTCCTGTTTTTTTGTTTTTGTTTTTTTTGCTGGGTGCTCAACTATCTAGAATAAACTCTTTGCACTCACTCCCCAAAAGCTTTGTGTACCTGGTAACTAAGATATAAGACTATATTGGAAGGGGTGTAACAATTCCAGAAATCTTCTTTAAAAAGAAGTGTCCTTAGTTTTCTCTTCTTATTCTTACTGACTGAAATTAAACAACATCGTTGAGCTCCAATGAACATCCTGAGATTACCTGGGAATGGAAGTCATTCAAAGAGAGAAACAAGGTGGAAGAACCCTAGGTCCCTGACTTCAAAGTGTTCAGCTAGATTTCCATGAGAATGATTTTCAAGCTATGTAACCACCTTCAAATTTTCCATTCCTCATGTGACATCTACTTCTGGTGTCACATTCATACCACAAATCCAACATGCCTGATGTCAAAGTTCTACTACCTGAAATAGGAGCCGAGGGGGATCTGATGTTGATTCCCCAAAAGATTAAGATTCTCATTCTTCTAGTGTCAAAAGGTAAAAAAAAAGTGTCATCTCCTTTTTTTCTTGCCACAATTTGTAACCTCCCCATGCAATCTACTCAGTCATTAAATTCTCTTAATTATACAGTTATGAGATTTCTCACATTTACCTCCTCCTTTTTACATTACCTATCCCTAGTGGTTCTTAATTTTGGGGTGGTTTTAGCCTTCGCTGAGAATCTTATAAATACTACTAGATCATTTTCTCCATAAAAATAAATATCTACTCAAAGTATTTCATGTGCTCTCATGGGAACATGAAACCTCAAAAGGCTAGGGGTATGTGGACTTCAGGTTTGGAACCTATGATTTAGGTCTCATTTTCTTTCTTTCTTTCTGTGTCTAATTATCCTTGATATCTTCTCATTTCAACATGCTCTAACTCTTTCTTAATGGAGTGTCAGTCAATCATCTAAGAGTTTTTACAAAATGCATCTGCATGGGCTTTAACTGAGTTTGAATTTACAAGGTAGAGACAGTAGTGTGTCTCTGTATGCCTTGTTGAGTAGTTCTGATATGCTCCTCTAGGTTGAGGTATTACGTCATAATGACTCCAGAGTAATCTTGCATCTTACATTCTTGCATCAGCCCAAAAGTCTTTAAAGGATTCTCAGTGCCAATCACACTGTAAAACCACGCAATTATCAGAAGAGCCCCTGTGAGCACTGTAGAGCCTCCTTAAGCTGATAGGCATTTTATAGTATGCACCCAATCTTCTAAGAATATTGAATGCCAAACAGTTCATCTTTCCTGCTCCTTCACATCTGTACACACTGCATACTCCACCTGAAAATCAACCCTTCTGACATTCTCTAGAAACCCTTCTCATCTATCACAGACTAGCTGAATTCAGCCTCTTCTAGGGAATTTTCCTTAATTCTCAACCACTCAAGTAAATACTTCCTCCAGAATCCCAAAACATTGTGTTTATATATTCTTTCTGTCACATTTGAACTTGATAACTTTTTTACTTCTTCTGTTTTCTCATGAGAACATCACAGTCTATGAAGAAAGAATTCAAATATCATTTTGTATTTCTGACATATCTAACATAGTGTCATGTTTTGTATAAATTATGAATGAATGGATGGATGAGTAGAAGAGTGGATAAAAAGATTTAAGGGTTAGAAGTCTCCTGTTTGTAACTGTTAACTCCACTTGTTCATGGGGTACTTTAAAAAAGTGAATTTATCAATCAAAGAGTGTTCCTGTTTAGAAGTGAGATTTGGGACACAGTTGAAGACTAATAACAAAGATAATAAAAAAGAAATCACTGCCAGGCATTGCGGTAATCTTTCCATACTTGACAAGACAGAGAAGGTGATGCCCAAATTCTCCAAAAATAATTATATTGAGAAGATCTAAGGCTTCCCTGAGTTTAGATCACTTTGGTAAAGAAAGTAAGCAAAAATACTAAGGAAGTAGAAGTTTCTTCTACTCTATTTTTTTTTTTTTAAGGGAACTGTAGTGTTTTCCCAAAGGTGGAAGACCTAACAGAGTAGGTTAATTTTTTAAAATATTCAATGTCAAGCTCCTAAAATACGTAAAAAGAACTTTTCACACTGTCAAGCATGGAGTTATTTCTATGCCACTTGAGTCAATGGTCAAAAAATGGAGGCAGAGTTAATTTTTGTCCCATCTAACACAATTAAATACATGCTGTTCCTCACTGACTCTAGAATACTAAAACTGGTTTTTATGTGCAAGAATATAAAAGAAAATACCTTTTAGGGATTTTACGCTTGAGATCTACTTGAAGTTTGAAATCACTCCATAATTGGCATTAGGTATCATTAGATAATCAAAAGTTAAGTTCGATATGCACATGTATGGCTTGGAATTTTAAATCACAGAACACTTTGCAAAAATTTTCTGAAATGAAATAGCAGTTGCTGCTATTGCCATATTTTTAAGCTATCAACACATCATGTTTAAAATAAAATCTGGCTTATTGGTGGTTTATTCTCATATAAAATTTTAAAATCAATTTTCCACATTGAGATTGAAGAAGGAAGTAAGAATATGGTTTTATAGCTAAAAGAAGTTATAGGATAACACTCAAATAATCCTCTGATGACCATGAAAATCCCAAATAAGTTTCAAGAAGACACAAGAAATGGCTTGGTGTAGTTACCCAAGATTTGTGAAATGAAATTGATTTCCATTCAAATCAGGTTTTTACTCTTCTTGAAAATGTCAAGGTGTCAGCCTTGGCCATTATGAGACAGTGATTTATAGTTAAGACAAAGCGATAGTACCAGCTGACTGTCTGGAGCCACCATACAGTGTCTGGAAATGACAACCATCACTTTTCTTAACCAATCAGCAAGGCTTATTAAAATCTTAGTCTTTTTTCCTCCATCTTGATAAAGATATAATAAAATACAATCTAAAAGATTTACTTCGCGGGAAATAAATAAGTGCTGTGGAAGGAAGTAGGTATCATACTTCCACATACTAAATAACAAATATTATTTACGGCAATCTATACTTCAGACAATTAGAAACACATATGCATAATAGAAGAATAAACAGATGTTCCAGTATGACAACTTATTTTAATATACTGGAAACCACAGCATAATTTTGTAATTTGATTAATTAGGAAGAAGAATTGTGATGTTAAAATCAATTTTCAAACTCTCTAAATTATATTTATAGCATTGCTCATCTGCATCACAAAAAACCCCAGCAGAATGTTTTGTATTAGAATCATTATTCATAGCAAATTAATCTTTTTCTCATCGAGGAAGATCCCTAAATAGTTCTAGATAGTAAAATGTTTAAAACTGTGTAAGTCATATCATGATAAACAACAGGGTTGAAAAGGATAAGGATCTGACATCTTAATCATATAAAATCATATAATGGATATTATTGTATACATATGTGTGTATATACATATAGTAAAAAAAATAGTAGAAAGGGAAGAAATTAATTCACAAACCAAAATAAAATATTTTCAAGAATCATAAATATAATGCTCCTTAATATCAGGGGTAAAAGTGGAAAGGACATAAGATTTGCTATAACACGAGGGCCTAATCATATGGTGGATGAGGACAGACAGTGGACATTACATCACCATCCCTTCTGTACCAAACTCTCATTTCTAATAACCCTAAGTAATTTTGAAAATGTCCAATTCCTAAATGAGTCCAAATGCTGACTTTCCTGATGCATGCCATATAGTAAATAATCATGGAAAATGTTAATAAAATGTAATAAATCTCCATGATACTCAAGGTTTAGATTTGCTGTTGCAGATGTTTTATAGTGACAATGCTGTATATAAAACATATTTGGGCTAAATAACTTAATATTGCCTACATGTTGATAGACTACACTCAGTTTCCCAAGACAAACATATTTGACAGAAGCCTGTAACATGTCATTATGCTAAGTGATTTAGACATTTGTAGTGGTTGTTTGGACCCCTGTTACATTTTTGCCTTCTCTGAAATTCTTTCACCTTCTGCCATTGACATTAACCTTGTTAGGTTAACCTTGTTCCACCTCCCTACAAGGGCTGTTTAATCTGAGTGACTCACATCTGGACAGAGAAGTGTCTGGAAAACAGAGCTAATCACAGCCTTCTGAGAAATGAAGTTGATGTATAGGTAGAGAGAACCTTTTTATTTTTCCTTCTGGAATCACAAGCTCTAGGAATGATACATGATGTATGTCTGAGTTGCCAGTGGCCATTTTTTTCCAACACAGAGAAAGAATGTGAGAATGAAGTGAACCACCTGAGAATAAAATAAGAGGGAGAAATACAGAGAGGTAGAAAGATGGGGGAGTGGGGGGTGGGTAGGAGACAGGACCAGGGTGGAAGAGGAGAGGAGAAGCAAGAGGAGGAGTTGGAAGGGGATGAGGTGATAGAAGAGTCTGATTAATTAAGTGATTTTAAACTAAGTGATTTCTTCCTACCCCTTCTGACTCAAAATATCCAACTCTCTAATAACATTATTTTTTTTACCTGATTTTAAAGTCACTTTAAAATCATTCTCTGCCACATCCATATTTTGTAAATCAGTTGTAAATTGGGAGTGAAAAAGAGAGAGGCTCACTTCCACAAGGTAACTAGCAGTAGAAATGGTGTTAGAATTCCAGTCTTCTACTTCCTACTTCACTGTTCAAGTTCAATGTGGCGTTTATGATGCAAAAGTCTAAAAATCCAAGTTTATTCTGGATATTTTGTTAACTCCCAGAGAATAACTTAATTAGAATGTTTTGGACCTTTGACTAATGTTAATCCCACTTCATGAGACTGCATGATCAATATTATTACATTCAACTTAATTAAAAAAAATTAAATGATTGTTTCTTTTTTTTTCGAGGAATAGAAATCATATGTATACACCACATTTTGGTCCAATTCTGGAAATGCCAATTTTATAAACCACAATTATTAATATTCTTTGTCAATTTATGTTGTTTAAAGACCTTTGTGTAATATAGGGAGTAATATGAAGAATCTAAGTACTGCAAAGTATTAATACCCCACCCATATCTTGTCCAAAACAACTCAAAGTATATAGGTAGGTTCTCTCATCTACAACTAGAAAATAGGACAAACCACATAGAATGTTATCTATAAAACATATAAAAGACTAAAACTGCTAAATTATAGGATTTATAAATGCTAAGGCACATAAAAAGGCAAAACATATTGAACAAGCGGAAGATATTTTTATAGATCACAAACTATCTGAGAGCAGAATTTCTCTTTTTCTCTCCTATAGTTGGCTCTCAGGAAACATTTGATAAAGACTTTTAGTGTGAATGATTTTTGAGTGCACCTGGAGCGGAAATGATTTCCTAATGGTGACTTCCTTACACCCTTTGGGACAGTGCATACACGGTAAATTTTGGTGATGAAAAATAGTCTGTTTAACAAAGGCAAATAAATACTAAGACCCAAACAAGAATAAATAAGCTAAATATTCACTGAGTGCTTTCTTGGTGCTAGAAATTAGCTAAGGAATTTACTTGGCTTGTTTTATTGATCAATCATTAAGTCTACTGAAGTCCCTGATATTAAAATGTCATTAAGACTTTTAAGAAAAAGGAAATCAGTTTAGTTGTTTGGTAAATGATGACTCATTTATCATTTGGTAAATGATGACTCATTTACGATGACAGGTTGCATTTATTTGTAGTGACAACTACCTTTTATCATTAAATATTTAAAATCTATAACTAATATTCATATATCTGACATTTCATTTTAAAGTCAATAAAATTTTGTTAAATGAGCAAGTCTTAATTGGCCATAGGAGCCCCATGTGTTGATGCAACCTTAATTCACTGAGTTTTTATGATGGATATTCATTTTGTGAATGAATAAGTGAATTAATAAATCAACAGATTATTTTGTTAATAAATTATATTTTTGGACTGATGAATTACACGTGGGCTTCATTCTCAAGCTGGAGCTCTCCACAATGGCAATAAGATGTGTCAGTAGTGGTTTCAAGATCCCATCCTCTTAATGACTTGTAATCACTGAGACCAAAAATGATAACCTTTTCCCAATATCTATGTTAATTCTAAAAGTAGACATTACGAAAAAGAATACTAGAAATTTTGCCTCTGAGTCAAGGCCATACTGGCTGTTAAATAAACTTTTTAAGTAGTTCTTTACCTCAATATTAGGACTAATAAGATATATATTCTTATAGATGTGGGTACTCCATATAGAGATATGTCTTATAGATAAAGGTAAAGAGCATTTTTTAAAGTCAGTAAGAGATAAGGTAAGGATTTTTTTTCTTTCTTAAATTTAACATCACATAGTCCTATTATCAGTAATTTGCTCTTTCAGAATTACATCATTGCATTTATTTAAAATACAAATTATAGAATCAATTGGGAGGAAATTAACTAGGAAGAACATACAAGTTGAGTATCTTTCTTCCGAAGAAGGAAGAGTCCTTTGGTTATGATATGTCTAATTGCTGAAAAATATCATGTCTTTGTCCTGTATCTATATTGGGGTGATTTTAGTCAGTGCACTAAGTGGCCCTCACTAGAGCATACTCTCTGGAAAGAAAACACATTTTCTTTAAACATAAGATAACAATTCCTTTGAGATTCTGTTAATCATTTTTCCTTTCTAATTGAAAAAGTCACCACAGAAATTAGAGTACGAATTTCATTATTCTAGAAAGAATCTTAAAAGTTGACATGTCTTTGAACAATTGTTTCAGAAATCCTTTTTTAAGTACATTTTCATTTTCTGGCATGGCTTGAATTGAATTCTAAACTTTCTGCTGCTTGTCCTCTAAGCCCCTCTGGTGAATTTAAATAGGCTTCCTTATATATTTAGTACATTCAAGAATTCTTTGTCGCAGTGCCTACTCTGCTTTATTATTAGGAGGCTGTCTCGGAAGTCCAGCAGCCAGTTTGTTTTCTGCCATTAATAAAGAGTCTACTTTTTTTCCCCATTTCTTTGAAGAAGTTGAAAAGGCTCCATGTTGGGTGGAGGGGGGCCAGGAAGAGAGAGAGAAGTGAAGGGAACCGACTGTGGTGTAATCCCCCAACAAAAAATGCTGTCTAATATAGAAACCTCCCCGAGGTTTACAAATTCACAGGCTGGGCTTTTCGTGTGATGTATAACAGAGTAATAACTTAGCCATGGCCTAGTTCCCCCAGCCTCACTAAGAATAGAAAGTCTACTATGATAAAGACATTACATTTTTAAATCCTACAAAACCAAATCCTTCTGTTGGCTAGTGTTTCAACACCACCTGAATCTCTTACTGAAGATGTTTGGAAACTGGAAAGACAATCACAATGTAAATCTATAATTTCTCACGATTCACTCATATGACCAGAAAAATATACAGAAGGGTTTTAAGAAAGACCTACCAATTCGGATGAATAAAACATTGATGGTGACTCATGGTCTAGGGAAAGCTATTTCAAAGGCAAGGAAAGATGATTCCACTTGGTGCTCACAAATCATCAGACACCTACCAATAGAGAGGGAGAAACTTCTTAGAAAAAAGGAATGGTTAAATCCATCTCATAAAAGAACCTAAACACTCCAAAAACCATAACAGCCCAAGATGCAATCTAGGAATTATTATTCTTGTTTAGTTGAGGATCCATGATTATTCTTACAATTGTTTTGTTTGATTAGGAATTATTAAGGTAACGAACTTAAAATCACATTACTTATATCAACAATGAAAAATTTATTTCACCATATGAGAATTTTTCACTTTTAAATTCTCCATAAAATATGCTTGGAATTAGCTGACTGATTATATAAAATAAAACTAATCTTAAATTCACTTAATCTCAATTACCTTCAGTTTCACCTGCTTTTAAACTTCCACAAGTAAAAAACAATTACTTACAAGTTACTATCATTGGCTAATAATTTACATTTGATACAGCTATATTTAATGTGGGAAGATGTGGGAGGGAAAAGCAACATTCAATAAAAATTAAAGCTAGCTCACTGAAAAAAATTACGTGAAAAATTTTATAATTATGTCTCAATTTTTATACTGTTTTTACTAAGACTTTTTTAAAAATAAAGATCTATCATCTATCTATCATCTATTAATCATCTATCTATCTATATCTGTCTATGATAAATGCCTTGGTGTGTGTTTAGTCACTGATAGATCAGAAAAACTAAATACGGATATGACATAATAATATCACCCGAGTTTCTACTTAGTAAGTAGTATGTAGTTGCAAAGCTACATTAAAAAGTATATTTTCAAATGCTTACAGAAGCCCAGGATTTTTTTTAGCTTCTATCAGGAAATTTGATTTCCTTTCCAAATACCATCATTAAGAGATCACTGGGACGTGAGTGCTAAATTAAATGAATAGGAAGAAATTAGAGAAAATAATCCAAGTAATCAAAATGATGCCTGCATTTGCTGCCTACAGAAATGTAGGCTGCACTGCATGTGTAAATGGCAAGAAAATTTGGGCGTTAGCTAACCCTTTATGAGCTGCTCTTCTTGAAACTCATTTAAATAGGACAGCTTGCAAAACCACTGACATATTTATCAGGTAAATTCAACATGTACCAGCATGTCCTTTTGAAGAGGAATTTAAGGTAGCATACACCTTCTCTAATTTCATTAGTAATTAACTTGTACTATAATTCCCCTGAGATACTTATACCTCTCCTAGACATTATTAACGTGGCCTAATGCTTAAATGACTTTAGAATCTCTCCACGCCTCTTCCGTACCTTCGCCGGAACACTAAAGTGTTAAGGACTTTTAAACTAAGAAAGATATTGATCCCATGAATCCTGAAATGAAATATAATCATATTTAGATTTGGCAAAATTCCAGAAGTGGCTTCCTTGATGGATCCTAAAAGGCTTTTAAAAAATGCTATTTTGGAAAATTGATGTTTTCCTCAAAGATTTATAGTTAAAAGCATGAGCATCACAATATTAACAGAGCAATACAGAAGAGACAAAAGATAAACTCATACTTCATTGATCTTTGATAGATGTTTGAGGTGAGTGATGATATTAAAAAAAAGGAACTTGAAGTTCATAGTAAATTAGCAAACAATGTGAGAAAGGAATAGAATCAAGCAGGGGTTAGTATACATATGGAAAACAGTGATTTGCTATTTCAAAATTAAAATGTAAAAATAAACTGGTGTCAGAGGGGGTGATTCCTCATTTCCACCGCATTGAGCAAGCTCGCATCAGCAGCAGACAGACCTTAATATATGCGTCTGGCTCAGGCTGGTCTCCCAACCAGGAAGCCATCGAATTGTTAATATCACTGCTTTTTTTGTATGCAACACACATCATTTCCTCGCTCTTTGTTGTAGATCTCTCCTTTTATTTTAAGCTTAGTATGATCTGATTTTCCAAATCATTTTATACAGCCTCAAAACAATATTATCCTGTGACAGCTACGATAGAAATGCAGAGAAAGTGTCATTCATCTATCTAGATACAGCATAAAGAAGTTTATATAAACAAAGTCGCCCATTTATATTTTTACTCACCTTTATGGAATGAGAGAAATGCTTTATCAATGATGCTCTCAGAAAAGACAGTTTATATATAGAAAAGTTACATAGAAAGGGTTCAAAGAATGCATATATGATTAGTAAAAAATACATATTTTATATATGTTTATGGGAGAGAAATAAACATCACTGCATTATAAATTCAGCTTTGGTACCTTTCTTCTATGAAACAAATTAATATATAGTGTGGTTCATAAGTACAATAATGTAAAAAGAAAATATTGCATTTGAAATAGCTTATATCTAATATCATATAGCCTATAAACATCTATCCTCTACATTATTTTATAATTAAATTGATAGAACATGTTATATATATATATTATACATAATTATGTTAAAACAGGTATCTGTAAACATATATCTGTTGTTTTATCTAAGAGGTAGTTACTGATCAATTGGATAAACATTGCTATTAAATATACTCAAGTTTCTGTGTACTTGTATATACATAGTCTTCTATTTAAACATATACAGAGAGTTCTTTGTATTGAGAAAATTATGCTTTGAAAAATGTTTAATTACAATAATGAAGATAAAAGAAGTAAAAGATAAATAGTATCAAAAATCTTTACTGTTTATATTACCTCCTTTCATTTAGTTTTAAAACATATGCCTGTATACATACATGCACACACTTAATATTTCAGAGATTCTAGAGATATTAAATAGGTGATATAAGTAAATAATCTGAATAGGTACAGTGTGAGTATGTACTTAAGCCTATTCTATGTGCCTTGTGTTTATAATTTTGTAATGTCAATTTTTTAAGAAATATAATTCATGGGTTATTTGTATTCTGTGATATTTCAAATTATAAGTAATTGTAATACATCCAAGGTGAACAAAGACTCCATAAAGTATTCTAAAATACATTCATAAATTTATTTTAACAATGCAGAATACATAAATTTATAGTACCCATGTAAAGCATTAGAATTAAAAGAGTGAAATTGCTTTGTTTCTTCTATTATAGAGCCTCTCATCTCCATTTTGAATCTTAATATCTGTAACATTACTGTAAAATTTTAAAATAGATTTAATACATTGATTCTATTTCTAAAAAATACATATTCGCTGTGTCAATGGCTAATAATGTTCAAATATGACACATTAGTTATAGTTGGAATAGTTACCTCTTATAAAACTAAAATTCTTATAAAAATATGCATTTCAGTTTCAGCTGGTAGATGAATCAGAACAGTCTGACTTCATAGGTAGTGTTTACTAATTTATCTCACATAGATCCATGATATATACAAACTAAAATATAAAAACTAGAATGTACAATATTTTTGCTAATTATAACTCTCACTTAAACTCTTATAAGAGAATGTCTTATTATAAAAAGACATATAAAGTATTTTGTCTGGTTAAAAAACTAAGGAATACTCTGGCAATAAATACCAATTATAAAGCAGCATTCTTCTTAAATTAATAGTAAAATCTAATAGGGTCAGTTAAAAAAAACTGTAAATTATTTTATTTCTAGGCCTCAAGCATGATTACAGCTACATTGTACATATTCTGAGCCATAGTTACGTGGAGATATATAGGTTTTATTTAAGTAGCTAATGTAAATATTCTATGTATATGAAAAAAAGTTATAAACCACTCTCTTCATTATTAATGAAGGAGGTATTCTCTTAGACCAGCCACCTTAAAGTATACCAAAGGAAGCAATTTAAAAACACTTATATTTTAATTTTGCTTCTTACCCAGCTATTTTAGACTGCTTTTATACGGTCGTTATAATATAATATAAATGCGATTCAGTGAAATTCTGTAATCACTTTAGAGTACAGTTTCTGAAAATAGTATTTTTGGGGGTGGGTCATGGTGAAAACATTGCTGATTATAAAGAAGAGCATTGTTCTTTTCTTCTAGGCAGAATCTATGTATGTTCTTTTGTTCTGGTGGTAACTGCAGACAATCAATAAGGTCCAAAGCTGCTGGTTCCCCTCCGCCTAGGTCCCAAGAGCCTGACTTGTGATGTTACTAAAATACCTCACAAGTTAGGGTCTCAGGGACTAGGAAAAGTCTGGTTTGATGCAGTAGAATTCTTCTTCCAGTTATAAGCTTAGAAATTACAGTTGGGTTCAGTTAAACTTTTTCCTATAAATACTAATTAAAATACATACGTAAAAATATAAATGATACATAAAAGTTAGGATGAGCTGAATATTCACGACGACCATTTACAGAGCAATTCCTGACCTTAAAAAAATGAAGAATATGAGAAACAATGCAAACAATGAACAGTTAAGAGTCATTACATTAGATCCAAAGAAAGAAACTAAAATGAGTTAAAATCTGTTTCTAGCAGACTTGTACAGCAACACCATAGCCTCTATTACATCAAAGAAGGAATATATCCCAGTTAATGGGACCCTGATTGAAATTTTGCTTCCCATTACACTTCTAAACAGCAGAACTGTTAAAGTGGGCCCAGGACATATAACACCTTAAATCTGATTTAAATATATACTGTTACAGTTAAGACTAAAACAAAAACTTTTTTGCATGTCATAATTAATACCTCTGAAGCTTGCTTTTTCTCTTTGAATCTCCATACTATTCAGACAGCAAATATTTCCATGCATACTCTGTAGCTATTTGAGCAATGCCACTTAATAAACATGTAACTTAAAATGCTGGTAACGTAAGAAAAAAATGATTCTATATCTTAAATAGTTGCATTAGAAAGCTCAATACTTTTGAAAATGCACAATCCCAATCCTGTATATTCACTGAATTTCCTCCGATCTTTTAGCCTTGTTTGTGGTTCGAGAACAGATTTTGTACTTTAGGAGTGATCCAAGGTTTAGTAGCATAGAACGAAGGGTAAAACAATCGGACCAGCCATAACATTAAAGTCCTGGCCACAGAAGTGGAATCTGGTTCTTCTGAAGTGGTTGATCTTAAAAGGGAAAAGAGGAGAAAAAAAAAAAAAAAAAAACGGAAAGAATTAGAATGTTTTCCTGTAGAACAGGTGAATCATCCATTTCCAAGTAAGCTGCAAGGAAAGCTATGCTGAACAAAATATTTGCTAACTGGCCCCCCTCCTCCACCCTAGTACCACACCCCTTTCCAACCCCAACCCCCACCCCCAACCTCTGTCCAGATCTTTACTTTGCCTTGCAAGACTTTAAATATTCTGTTCCATGATGTAATGCATCATTATATAAGATCTCTTTCTGTTTATCATTTGATTTTCCATACTGAATCAGTTATGGCTTAAAATAGTAAATAGTTTTTAAAAAATCAAACAAAAAAGCAGCACTTACAAAAAGCAAAAAATAAAACAGTCCTGAGATATAAGTCCATGCTTTTCCTTAAAACTGAATATGGCTTTACAATTTTTGACCACAGCATTCAACCAATTATTAGAATGAAAAATCTCACCCCTCCATAAATATGACATTAACATAATTATACCACCCCCATCACGGAGACCCATCCTCCTTAGGGAATACATCTGATGCTCCAAAGATGGAAATCAGTCAGATTTTAGTTGCTCTCCAACGTACCTTTGCTTCTCACTGACTGACTGGCTTTTACCCTCCACGCACTCACACGCCACCCCCTCCCCTCAGCTAGACACGGATGCCCGAGCGAGCACGCGCGCGCACAGGCATACAGACACCCAGCAAGAGGCGAGGCAAAGCATCTGATGCTGACTCAGAGCGCTCTGTGTGCAGGGGGTGGCGGCGGCTGGTATTTTCACTGCGCTCATCATTAACATTAACTCGCAGTCTAGCATCCACCCTCTCCCAGACCTGCGGGACTGCAGCATTTGCATGACGCTGTCACTCTAGCCTTTGCAGGTCAGAAGATGAAAGGAAAAAAAAAGAAAAAAGAAAGAAACTGAAGGAAAGAAAAGGAGTGAAAAGAAAAAGCCCAGGGCTTTCATGAGAAATGCCTTCATTTCTTCCAGGGTTGCCTTATTTTTCTACCTTTTTTTCTACTTTCTCTGTGGCTCTGTCTCAGTTGTTTGACATGTTTCCGGAAGAAAATATCTTGTGGTTCAATGAGCCAGTAGTCAGCTGGTCCTCCCCTCACCTCACACTCTGATCCCCACCCCTTTTCCCTTAATCAATAAGACAGATCTCCAAATGCAGTTGTGGAAACGAGCTCCGACACAGTCCCATCCTGTATCCACTACCTCAGGAAGCAGGCAGCCAGACTCACAAGTGATAGAGAAATAATGCCAGCAATTCTTTAACAATCCTAGACTTTATTTCATACCTTCTTCCCCACTTCCCCAGCTGAGGAAAGGGCAAAAGGAATCTTTTCAGTTCTATATGAAGCCCCCAAACCGACCAAGAGACACACGAGAGAGACTGATCTATACACATCAATCATTTCTAGTTAATAATGAAAAACTACTATTTTAATAAAAATAATTGCTTAATATTTTTATAAGCCATGCTCTCATTTCACAAGAATTATAAAATCTGCCAGCATCTGAA
Organism: Eidolon dupreanum; assembly: GCA_028627145.1. Classification (NCBI taxonomy): domain Eukaryota; kingdom Metazoa; phylum Chordata; class Mammalia; order Chiroptera; family Pteropodidae; genus Eidolon; species Eidolon dupreanum. The sequence goes on from CM053507.1 coordinate 15,417,325, forward strand.
TCATCAATATGATTTAAACTGTGGTGGAATCTTAAGTTGCTGGAATGAAATCAACCAACAGGATATTAGTAAATTTTTTATTTTTCTTTTACTTAACTATAAAAAATAATAACAAATACCTGTGTGTTGGTGATATGTAAAAGTTTTTGAGATTAAGAAATGTTTTCAGGCTATAAATATTAAAGATTGATTATACATTTATATAAAACATGGATTTGTGTATATATATAAAAACAATCTATATGCATTGTTATAAGAGGAAGCAAAATATTTGGCTGAACACGGTCATGTTTGTGCTACCGTGTTTCTCAACACAAAAGGCAGTATATAGGTATTTATCTGGTTCCTTTGTTCTTCAACTGTTCCCTTTAATGATAGAATGTAGTAAACTGCCTACCTTTCCTTTCTACGTGAGCAATATTGCAGAATTACTTTCCAGAGCTATCGGTGACTCTGCAGCATACATGAAATACATACAAAGGGAAGAGAAGTACAGCAATTTTCAAGCCAACTCTAATGCTGTCTGGTGCTGTTGAAATTTCAGTTTACTGACACAGACAGATCCCAGCATGCACTGCAGCACTGCAGGACCAACTAAGGTAGCAGTTTGGCAACATAGCTGTGGCAACAAACGTGAAGGACAACCATTTGCAGAGGTTCCAAAGAAAACATCACACAACCCGTAAAGAGAAGTATCTGCAGGCAGACATGTATCTCTAAAATCAGCTTCTATAGGCTCCTGCTTTGAATGAAAAGGAAAAGAAAAAGAAAGAAAGAAAGAAAAACTCAAGCACAAAAACAACAAAAAAAAAACACAAATAAAGAAGTGGGCACTGGAAGGAAACATGGAATTAAGTACACACTCTCATTAGGAAGGAAAAGAATAAGAAAGGGAGGAAGAAAAGGAAACGTAGAAATGGGAAGAGGGAGGAGAATGAAGGGGAAGAAAGGAACAGAGTAAAGAGCAAAGAATCACTGAGCACTGAAACACCAAATAACATGAAATGAGACTGCAGAAACCAGACTCAGGAATATTGTTCAAGTTTAGAATTTAATAAAAAACTGTAACAGAAATTAATGCATACACAGCATAGCTTTAAATACTTATTGTCAGTAACAGTGAGATGCCTGCTCAATACTTCCTGTTCTATCTCTTGTTCTACTTCTAAATCTACTGATCAACTTTTAAAGTCCCTTTGCTCAAAGAGTCATCTTTTTTTTTTTTTTTTTTAGCTCTCCAACATCTGTGTCCTTTATGCTATTTTTTTTTCCAGACAGTTGCCCACAATTCTCTGGATAAATTAATGTCATGACCTCGCGATGGCTATCAGACATAAAATGTCGACTATTTTAATAATTAAACATGCGCTTACAGCAAACTGCCTACTGATATCTTAGCTCTGTGGACTGTCTATGTGAGCGGCTCACTCCTATCTCTGCAAATCAGAAATGGCAGATGCAAACACAAGTTCTTCCCCCTTAATCCATGCCATCTCTTTTTATTACATACAGAAAAACACACACATCACTTAACTTTATGGAAGGCATAAAAATATTAGCCAAGGAAGTAGAAAATCAAGAGGAATAAAGGTTTAAAGAAAAAAATAACAGTGAATGGTCATGCATTTAAAATATTTATATCCAGACAGGGGTTGGCCAGTTTCAAGTGCCCAGGCTTCTGTCAAGACCATCGTTGGGGCCAATAGGAACACAGACCATTACAATCAATATTATTTGAAAGAAGATGTTGTAATCAATCGGTTCAATTACTACTGTCATAGATATGGTTTTAGGGTCTCCTCTGATTCTAAACTACTAATTATCAATACTAAAATATCCCTAAGTAAAACTCTGATGATGGTTATTTACAAAGTAAAAATTTGTTTTATATTTAAGCAATGCAATACATTTTGCTAGATCAAATATCTCTATATGTTATTTGAGTTCTGTTCTGTTAACTTAAAAATTAACTAAGATATATCTGAATGTATATCAAATAATATATTAAGTTAAATGAAGAGACAACTACTCTGCAACACTTTAGTAAATCTGCCCTCTACCTTACTGCTAAGGCAAGGATCTTTTGTTTCCCATAAAGGACACCAAAATCAGTTTTATTATGGGAATCATATTTAAAAACTGGTTTAGGATAAGGGAGAAAGAGGACAAAAAATGATCAACAGTTCAAACTTTAACTCAAAAGTCATGGATGTGCAGAATATATTGCTTTTCATCACTTGCATATTTTCTTTGTTTTATGTAACCTACACTCTTCAATAAGGTCCAACAAGCCACACGTAGCTATTAAAATTAAAATTAAAGTAAAGTAAAAATTCAGTTCTTCTGTTTCCCTAGCCATATTTCAAATGTATACTAGCACACATAGCTGGTGGTTACCATTTTGGACAATGCAGACATAAAACATTTCTAACCTTGCGGGGAGTTTTATTAGACGGTGGTGACAAAAACTGTCCTCATGAAAAGTCTGTAGCACAACTGACCACTGGGTCCCAACACTTTCATTCCAGTCTATTTTAAGAGGATAAATCTATATTTGAAGGTCTATTTGAAGGTTTTTTTTGAAGATTTATTTGAAGGTCTAAAATAAGAGAATTCCATTTGACTGAAGAGGATCTAATGGCTTTATTTACTAATAGTTTTGAAATATGCAAGAGTACTTAAGGGGAAGTATTAGACAAAAATTAAAGTAGTTAAAAAAAAACATCAGAAGGCACAAAAAAATTACTCAAGCTAAAGTCTCTGAATAAATCTGAGAGATGCTTATGTGTCTATCCTTTCCAGAAGCGAGAGTCATGGTCTTTTTAGTGTCAAACAATACATATTACATATTTCTGTTTTCAATAAAGAAGGGATATAATAGTGTGAGCAGAAAAAATCCAGAGAAAAAGCAATTTTTAAAAATCCTATTCATATAAGGAAGGAAAAGCAGTTAAGAGCGGCAACAACTATGGTTCGAATTCTTTCTTTTCTTTCTTTTTTTTAAAAAAGAGAAAATAAATAATAGTTAAAGGGCAGGGGAGATAAGAATCAGATACCAATGAACTAGGAGGATCTGCTGGGAATTTCCTATCAAATAAAATGCTGAGAAAAAACAGGTATATGTGTGTGTGCATGTGTGTGTGTGTGTGTGTGTGTGTGTGTGTGTGTGTGTGTGTAGACCCCATTAAGATAATTGTGAGTTACCAGATTCTGGAAATAATTATCTTAAGCGAAATGAAAAAGAAGTAAAATACAAATGTATATGAGTTATTACTTCAAACTTTTCATGGTAAGGGAAACAGATGGCTTTTAACCAGGAACAATACCTGATCCATATTTTCTCTTAGAACTTTAGCATTTGGACTAGAGAATGACTATTTAACTCAGACACTTTTTGACTGGGATGCAAATGGTTTATTTGTCAATCTGAAATTAGTTTTTTTTTTCTCTTTCTCCTTTGATGTATAAGTGCAGAGCATCCCAAGAAACATAGAAAAATAATCACATAGATTTCTATTCCTTTAGGAGATAATCCTTTAGATCCTGGCATGCAAAATCTAATGTTCATTCTTCTATTTAGGAAATAGATATGATTGTAACTCTCTAGAGTAATCTTTTCTCCTTCCTCTCCCCTCTCTGCTTTCTCCAAGTACAAAATCCACTTGCCAATCAAGTCTGTCCTCAATATCCAGGAGGGGACCCCATTCAAAGTCATACCAGAGAGATGAAGTTTGAGGACAGAAAGTCTGAGATGGAGTAATTAGAGCAACAATATGAACTTGAGGGAGGTCTTGAGGGGAAAGTGACAATAACAGCCATTGTTATACAGCCATACACATGAACAAATAGGATGCTGGTGGAGTGTTTCTCTTTCAGGAAAAAGTCTGGTTATGATAATTAGGGGCAATTTGAAGACCATTAAAAATTTGTCATATCATATTACATTTAAATCTGAAAAAGTATTTTTAGTAGTTATTAGGAATATATACATATATATTAGTAACATATACTAATATATTAGTAAAAAGAGATATTTCTGCTGTGTTGTACTTCCTAACAAATGAGAGAGAAAAGAATTAATTTTGGCTTTTTAAGATGAGACTTAGAGGAAAAGGTTAAATAATAGCAAATGGCTTCAGAATTACTGTCATAGTTTGAGCTTGAATATCATGACAAAAGAACAATAATAATTTATGTTTTAGCTAACATAACTATAGAAGAGTATTATTTTCCTTATGTTCTTTATATAACACTTTGAAACAAAGTTGGGAAGTAAGAAGGGAAACGATTTAAGAGTCAGGAAACTGTTTCTAGTGCCAATTCAGTAAACAGTAAAGTCTATGGTATTGGATAAGTCATTTGACTACCAGAAACTTAGTTTTCTTATCTTTAAAATTAGGAGAAATGACTAGGTTAATCACCACACCCTAATTTAGCTCTAAAAATTTTGTGCAATGGAAGGGGAGTAAAATAAACACATGTTGGTTATTAATACCTACTATTTAGATATAATATTTGTATCCGTAATTGTATTATATAATCCTCACAATGCTGTCCAATATCATTTATCTTCAGAAAGACTAATGATATATCCTCTTTCTACTCCCTGTGATATCTCATCTAATAACTGAATCTCAAAAATATATTTATATCAGCTACATAATGATATGAATATGTTATATTAGAACTTTCTATGGATTAACCTATTTATATTTAAATTTTAATTTATTTGAAACAATATATATTTTCATTTTTGAACTAAGGAGGTAGTAGTTTTCTGATTTATAAAAATGTGTTTACACTTTGTAGTATACACACTAAGGAGCTGTAGTTTCCTTGGATAACTTATTTGTAAAAATTAGTGTCTGTGAATTAAAAACATTTTAGGATTAATTGATTGAACAGACATACTTTAGTTTTAATGATGCATTTATAAAACCTCCTTAATGAATTTTAGAAATTCTAAATAAAAAAATATTTGAAAATCAGATGATTTATGGGTTAAAAATCTCTATCAACTATTAAAAAGTTTAAAAACATCTTTGTTGGTTTTTAAAACTGCTCATTTTGAATGCTGCTTTATTTAATTAAATAGTTATTAATAAACAGTTATTGTGATTGCTCATAATCAAATTTTTAGAATTCTCTTCACTAAAATATGCTAATTTGAAGTTTTTTTTTTTATTATAAAGAAAGTACTTTATCCATTGATCTTAGTAGGTAGGAATGAAGCATAAATGAGAGAGTAAATTATTTTAAATTAAAAAGTATTCTCTTTATAGATACTGTCATTTCCTTTCCTGATTTTCCTATTAAAATAATGCATATTTTTGAAATGTAATATCACACAATCATACATGTCCTTTTCAAGACTGAATTTTCACTTTATCTCTATGTTCAGTGATAGAAACTATCCTGAATAATATATTTTTAGAAGTATAAGTTCCATGAGATAAGGTTAACTTTTCAAAACATATTATTTCATGAAGAATGCCACTACAGCATATTTAAACTTTATTACATAGGTTTTCAATATAGGTTGAAGAAGCTTCCATTACATGGGGGTAGAGGAAAATGCTTCTAAGCGTTACCAACATCATTTAAACATATCTGAACAATGAAGGTTCAAGTGTATCCTGCATTTTCATCCTTTGTTCCCATCCTTTCTAATCTATTGTATTGATTTGTTAAGGTTAGAGAGTTTACTTTCACCGATCAAGGAAATAACCTGACACAGCAAAACTGTCTACCAATTCAAGGCGGATCAATTCCACCTTTGTTTCCTTTTGGATACATTACAGTTATTCATTCTGCATCACAAAAATTCCAAATACATATCTCAGCTTTAAAAAGGAGATGAATAAAGAATTGTCAATTTTCACAGGGAAAAAAGTGATACATTTTTGGTATTCCCCACACTTAACTGCTATCAAACTTGCTGGGCACTGTAATACCCGATCAAGTGCGTAGCCTCATTTTCAAGATCAGTTGAGAATTCTGTCCCTTTTCAAAATTTTACAAAGCATTAGAAAAGAATCTTTCAGAAAAATGTTGAAATTGTTTAGAAAAATTAGTACCTAGTTGAGAAAATTAAAATGAAAACACATTATTGTAACCTTTTCCAGAGCTACCTACCCATTAATTTTTTTAATACCTCAATAGAACTGGTTGAGCTGCTAACAATCCACTGGTCCTGACAGCTTTATAACTTAAAAGAAACTGAAGGACTCAATTTAAGCTACCTTGGGAAATAATTTAAAACAAAGACAAAAACGAAAAACCTTCATACCACGTTACAGTAGTGTATGAATCCTCTTGGGAGGATATTCTGTACACTGTACTCTAAACCTGCAAGAGTTACTAGCATTTTGACTTTCACTAACCTGAAAGGTTACATGCTCTTCCAACTCTATCTGTAAACTTAGATAACAAAGAAAGTATTCCACAAATTCAAAACCCTCATAGCCTAAGTGGCCCACAGGCTTGTCATTTTTTTTTCAGTAACGCTTGATTATATTTCTTTATTTAGCAATATAATTAATTTATTTTCTCTTACATGCCATAAGCCATAACTCGCCACGGGCCATAGCTCATTAAGGAAAAGAGTTAAAATAGATTCTTTTTTTTTTTTTTTTTTTTTTTTTTTTTTTACCCCCGGATACTTTACTCTTATAAGGTTTTGAATTTAAGGGAAACATACTTCCATTCCTATGCCTGACAAAGGCATGTTTTAAAGTACACATTAAACAAAAGAAAACAGCTTTTCAATTACTAAATGCAGTGCTCAGTAGGACAGAAAACTTACTGCTTCTCTTAAATGCTAGACCTTTAAAACATTTGCTAGATGACAGCATTATTTTAAAAAATAGTTTCTTTAGCAAAGAATTAAAGCTGAATATGCAACATTTCTTAAGAACATTGAATAAATCTATTTGTCCAGCTTTGCAAAGATTGCGTAGAAAACAGCACCATAAACACTTTCAGTCCCCACACAAGGGCTAAACAAAGAGTCCTCTTTCTAGCCATCTAATCGGGTAATTTATTTTTTCAACCATCACATATAAATCGAAACACAGCTGTAACCAATGACTTGCAGATCCAGTTCCCAGCCAGCTGGAATCAGTTCTGCTGAAACAGCAAGATTTTTACATTGTTCACTTCTGTACATCTGGAGAAATCATTGAGGTTCAAAGGTGACCAGAAAAGCTCTTTAAATAAATTCAACCGACAGTGAAGATTTGCCTAAAGAACGACAAACTCCACATTCACTTTTACAAAATGTTCATTTCATGAAATTAATGCTTATAAAGGCTATTTGTATCTTCATCATTATAGACTTTATGAGTTGCTAATTGAATTAAGCACTTAAATGACTGTTTCTTTCAAACAACTTGCTTAGGGTCCTTCAAAACTTTTTCTTAGGAGTTGTAGCTATTTAAAGATGGTTACATTAAAATACAAATGTTACACGTAGAAACACCCGGGGACCATAAGAACTTGTAACAAAATCAGATACCAGAAATGCACCTACTCATATCTCAAGTTTAATCATGTTTAGCTAATATAATCCTCTATTTAGATAAAATGAAGAAGAAATACAATCCGAAAGAAAGCAGGCTGGAATACCTCCCTCAAGCTAGGGAGGCAAACCCCTAAGGAGCCAGAGTCCTGGGAGAAACAAACTCAGATCAGGAATGTTCCACATGCAGTCTTGCAGGGAGGTGATTCTGGCACCAGAAGAGAAACCTAAGAGCAGCAGACGCTTCTGCTCTACCCTGCAAGCATCTATCTGCACCTGGATTGCAAGTTAATACTCCCCCAAACAAAAACTGACACAGCCAATCTTTGATGTAAAGAGCCTTCCATGAAAATTGGATAAACTTAAAGCAAATAAAAACCCAGAATATATCTTTGGCATTTAAATTATGCACACTATACTGCTTCAAATGCATCATTTTCTTCACTAAAGCCATCAAAAAAGATATCACCTTGGGAAAATACATATGTATGTCTGACAAACTTCTCAATCCAGTCTTTATCATGTTAAAAAACAATACACAAACAAACCACAAAAATACTTTGGTTTTCCTTCTTTAGTTAAATAAATTTACAAGTAATTTTCATTATTTAGCCACTTATTTAAATGTGTGACTATTTCAATTACACTGGATCAATAATCAGTAACTTTTTGATGAATTGTACCTCTAACTAAAGGGAATGAAAGAATACATACTAAAAAGTATACTTTCAGTTTATACTGAATGACAGATGGTGATCACATAGTAAGTTGTAATTCCTCATTTGATATAAAATTCGAATAAAGGTGGTTAAGTTTATAAATTTGGTAAATAATTGACTAATTTTATGTGTCAGTCATTGGTACCCAAGATATAGAAAAATATTCTGGAACAGTTAGAAATGTTATTTAATAAATAATGAAATATCCCATGTCATGAGAATTACCATTAAGAACTTCAGGGTTAAAAAAAATTTTCAGGTTAAGAGAAAACTGCACCTAACAAAAGATGGGACGGATCCGTCTCTGGTCTGTCACTGGTTATTAACTAGCTATGGGTTCCAGAGGAAGACATACACTCTCTCTAGATTCTCTGTAGAAAAAGGATATGATGTTCTTTCCAGCTGAAATGTCAGCATTTTTTTGCAGATAATTAAAAAATCTCAATGTATATTTACGTATCCTATTATTCCTGAAATATAAAATGCCAGATTTGTTTTATAATTACATCATTTTGGGAGTAAACACATTAAAAAAATATCTGTCCTTTTTCAGATATGAACCAATTAATCCAGAAATAACCACAGTTTACTAGATAATAATCTTGATGAGTAGAGAGAGGGAAAGTAAACTTTATAGGAAAAATTCTAGAATGGATATAGCTTAAGTTTGAGTATATCATTTAAAATTAAAGCAGTTAAATTTCTCATTGCTTTAAAACAGGACTAAAATTAGGCAACTCCCACACTGTTTTTTACTGTGTTAATAAAGTATGCTTCATAACAAAATTCATATGACTGAAGTTTTTCAGTGTTATTTATAAAGATTTTAGTTATTTGAATTCACATGTATTTCAGAAACCTGTGATTCCATGTCTATGTATTCATTTAAATGTGTAATATATCTAAGACATCTGTGACACATGACATATTTACATATATTCAGTCATGATTATATAAATATTTATTATATTTGTAAAAACAAAAATATACAGGAATCTTCATAATCTCTTTCTACAGAAAATCACCTGTAGCAATAGCATGAAAAATTATTCTACAAATACTTGTTCATAAGACAAACCAAAGAAGACTTCTTGTGACAATTTCGGGTAAGAGAAAAAAAAGAGTGAGGGTTCTTATTAGAAAATAATTTGTCTTAGGTGTTCCCCAACCAATAATATCTTGTAATATGCCCAGCTAACTATTATGTGTAATAAATAATAAATTATTCAATGTCGTAAGGATTACCTTTAAAAATTTCAGGATAATAGAAATAAATGAGTTCTTACTTAAACTTAGTATTATCAAATTTCGACTAACTTTTTGACCTTTTGCTTTTCTCACAATTTCTTTGGCCTTTGATTATAAAATAAACATTTAATATGCAATCTATGCAACATAGGCTATAAAAACTTTATAGCAAAATGCCATATCTATGTCATCAAGAGTTGTTAAATTTAAAAATTGTATGCCAGCCCTCTTTCTTCTTCAAGAACTTCATACAGTTTTGAACTGTAGACTGAGGGGAAAAGATCTGAAATAGGCAAATAGTCCATGTCTATATACGAATATATATTTATTTTATTATGCTAAAAGAGTATTTAGTCCATTCAGATTAGTTTGAAGTTTTTAAGTAAGATGTGGTATTTCATCAATATTCCAAATCCTCTGTTAAGCATATTAAATATAAACTTTTGTGATAATAGTTATAACTTATTTTGGTTAGGTGTTAAGAAAGTCACAATGTAAGTGTTAAAATGTATTAAATGTACTAAATTATAAATAAAATGTATTAAATATATTTAAATACAATTACCAATAAACTAATATGATTATAATTGTTCTTTAATAAAGCCTTTTCAATCTTAATAACTGATTTTTTAATCATTAAGATAGCATTTATTTATATTAGTTGTTTGCTTATATGCATATTTCATTTATAATAGTATATGAGTATCATCCAGTCTCCATGAAGAAATGGTAGAATTTTGTATATTTAAAAGTGATTTGGAACTTGGCAAGTTAAAAAATAAAAATACACATTCAGGAAAGGGTGAAAAGTTCAGTTTTGTTCTATAAAGATGAACATGAGAAAACAGGAAAATGGGGTTCGAGAAGAAACATGGGGTGATTCAGAGGAATGGCTCATAAAATAGGATTCTTAATACAATAATACTTCCAGGTTAGGATTACGTATGAATTAATTTGTCTCTTTTCTATTTAAAAAATATGTAATATTTAAATAATTTCTTCTCTATTTCTGATAAAAGACAACTGGAACTTATAATGACTTGCAATATATTGATGGATTTATCTTTAAAGTTTAAGTTCACCACTGCATCTAACCAGGAATAAGGATTTTTCAAAGTCTACTCTGACCTTGATAGTTTTAAATTTTGATGGGTTTTATCAAACTGTGGCAAGTCCAATCATTTCTCTATCCAGGGTTAGATACCAGTAATATATATTCAGTTTGAAATACCAAGACAAGGTAATCAAGATATTTAAAAATTGTAAGACTATGAACAGATATTTTGATTCACTGGTTGGATTATCAAATATACTGACTCTGTCAGAAAATGTGTAACACTAACTGTATTTGAATATTTTATCCAAGGATGTAGCCAAATTCTCTAGGTTAGGAAGTAATGGGCCATTAATCTGGGTATAGATTCTATGGGAAAAAACTACATATATATTTAACATGTATATATATACACACACACACACACACATATATTACATATATATCAAATTTAGTGGTTTAATTGATCTTTTCAGTCACTCAGAGAGTAAGTGCCTATAAAAATAGTTCATAGATTTGTAAAGATGTAAGGAAATAAAGAATCTACAAGAGGAGCTTTTGTCTTTGGAAACCTGATAGATGGTCCCTATCAGTGCATGCAGTTATAGACCAGGGTGCTAAAAATTTATTTAATTTGACTAAAATCAGGAACTCTTTCAAGATCAGCTGACATTCACACTGGGATCAAGTTTTGGCCTTTTCTTTCCCCAAGTCTCACTGCCCTTGTAGTTCAATCAATTTTAAAGAACTAAATTTTCTTCCTTCTCAAAGAAAGAATTATAAAACATTATGTTTGAAATCTTGAGTCTATTTTCTTTCCACAGAATTTACAAATCTTCCAAATATACCATGTTAATCAACATCGATATCTTTCCATATCTTTAAGTAGTAGAAATTTCCCAAAATATTATAGGCACTTTTGTAAGCAAAACAGGGATAGAGCTTGTGAATTACATAAAGGTTATATCCGTGAGCTAGAATATTATTCTCATATAATTGTACCCATAAGCCTTATATCTGTACAATTGTACCCGTAAGCCTTATATCTGTACAATTAATTAAAATGAAGTGAGTGGGGGGAAAGGTAACATAGGGTCAAGTATGTCGATACTTTTTACCTTTTTTGCGCCAATCTCATATAAATGAAAATTTGCTATGTAAAAATTAGAAAAATCGTGCTCAAATGGGCCCTTTGAATGACACAGATCTGTCAAGAAGAGTTACAATAAATTACTCTAGGTTATTCCTAGAGATTTTAGTCACTCTTGAATTTAATTTGACATATACACTTATGAGTTTCCATTGTGTACAAGTGACTAAGTTGCTAAAAGGACTAATAAAATGAGCAGGGAGAAATGGTCTTTTTCTTCAAACACTTAATATGTTGTAGAAGAGTCAGACACAAACAAAATTATAATACATGGAAAATGAGAAGCATACTAGTAAATACAAAGTGCTATAAAAACACAGGGGATAGAGACGATAAATATTGAGCACTATAAAGAAAGCTTACAGTAGGAAGTTCAATCTGTGTAGAGTCTTGAAGGATTAGAAGGACTGTTAGAGGAAGCAAAGTTAGAAAAAGATTTCTAGTTTGAAGACAGAAAAAGGGGAAGTGTTCAAATGTTCATGCAATGTTTGGGAAATGACCAGGAGAGAGTGATATAATACTAGCTTATGCAGGAAGGTTATTTGGAAGGTTATTTGGAAAAGGTTATCAAGGGTCTTTAATCTTATATTGGGAATTAATTATTTAGGCAAAAATGGACAACTAAAATCTTTTTGAGTGGGGGTTTTTGATTAGTATAATGACCCGACAACAATAAAACCAATAATTACCATGTTCAATACGTAGTCCTTATCTAGTCCTATGCTGGTATACATCATAACATTTTATCTCACAACCACTCCAAGAGGTAATTGGTTATCATTATTTGCAATTTATTGACAGGGAATCTGGGCTTCAAAGGCAGTCAGTACCCAAATAACATACCACTAGTAAATGGCTAGAATTTGATCATGGTCTATCCAATTTCAAAGTTCATCTCTTAATTGTTTTGTCAGACCACCTCTGAAAATTAAATTGTCCTTTCTGTGAATATACTTTTGATTTTGGATTGCACTATCTAGCACCATAGCCTATATCATGCCAGGAAGATCTCACAAAAGACTTCTGAGAGGGCTGAGAATCTAGGAATCTTTTTGTATTCTGAACATTTCAGAAGTGATAGAAGTATTGAATCATAGGTCTGTCCAACCCCAAAGCTCATGTTCTTTTTTTTGTAGCGTATTACAATTCATCTAATTAATAATATAAGAACTTGTATAAGATTTCATCTTGGGAGTGTACCATCATTTGCTAACTGTTTGTCAACTGCTGAGAAACTCTAGGGGTTCCAATTTGGGGATATTACAAACAGTGTTGAAACCATTACTTTTCTCCATGTGTCTTATTCCCTATTTGAATTTCCTCTTACATAACACTGCAGAAGTGGGAAGGTTACAATGATTTAAAATAGCTGAGTACTTTGGCATAACTGAATAACTGATGGCCTAGAGATGTTTTCCATTTTTATTTGAATTTTACGGTGTATCAAACTTAGTAACATAATATCTAATGTGATTTATTTAAAGCCTTTACTTATGTTTGATTGATTCATTCACTTTTACATTAGTTCATTACTCAACCATTTTGTTGCTTATGTATTTCTGATCTGGCTACATGTTATATGACTAAAAAATCAGCTAAAGATAAAACTTTTCTTTATTTGGTAGACTTTGAGAGCAGCTACTAAATACTTTAATGTTCAAAGGATATATCAACAAAATATTCTATTCTCTCCCATGTGGTAGTCTCTCAAGTTACATGATAAAAGAACATTTGGCAATGCATCACTGCATCTATTCCAAGGAATAAGGTCAGTTAGTGGAACATCAAAGTTTATATCAAATCTCCCATGAGGATTTTATCAAAACAAGAAATCTACCAGTTTGGAGGCTTTTATTTGCATTTCTATTTCATTCACATTTCTAACATTTTTAACCTTTTGAAAATAAATGCTTAAATCACAGAAAAGTAAGCACAAGTGTATCATAGAACAAGGATTTTCGAGAGGTGTAAATTAATTTTGAAAGCAAACAGCATTCCTAATTTGGGAATTTAATATGTAAAAGGAAAATGGATGAAAAAACAAACTGAAACTTAGAAAACTCCAAGTTCCAATTCTGTCTCTTCCACGTTTATTGTGCAATTACAGACAGACTACTTAACACTTCAATGAAGCTACCACACTGGACTAGAATGTCAAATTTTGTAACTTTAAGCCCAGATGAAAACAAAACCTGCCATATAAGTGCAAAATAACATTTCCATGTAACAGATTGATTTGGGTTTATTTTACCTGCTACTTTTAAATCAAATTTTGTTAAATAGAAAAAAAAATTCAATTGATTTCCATTTCTTGAACTTGACTTTATGCACCTGGAATGTGGTGACAGAGTGACTGGGTTTTGAAGCCGTGCAGCAGAGCAGAGAGTAAAGGATAAAGTCTGAAATTCTTCCTTTGATTGACATACATAAGGTTTAGTAGGGTAAAACAAAATACAGACAACTAGTAGAGTTTTCAGGATCTGAGGGCACTATTATTCTGAGCTAAAGAATCAGATAAATAAAATTTCCAAACTGTAGTAATGCCATCTCAATTTACATGTCCCTTCCAAGAATTTTTAGATTCACAAACCAATGAAGAATATGAGATATTTTAGATTCCTTTGAAAAAATGATTTTGTGATAATTTTTTAAAATAACTCCTTACATACAGACCCTAGGAAACACATCTACTTATGGAAAGGAGGAGGAGGTGAGTGAACAAGTCAGGGGAATGTAATATTTATAGGTTCTTTTACCTATTTTTTTCCCCTGTACCTTGGTCTTTGTGTCCTAAGAGCAGAAAGAGGGACTTTCTCACTAGGGTAGGAGGGGATCCATCAGGTAAATTCTTGAATAATCCCAACCAGTTTTAAAGGAAGCTGACATGATTGTAAACCTCAGATATCCAACTTTTATCATTGTACAATGAGTACTACATGCCCATACATCTTGGATAATTTTTATAGCTTTTCTTTTTTTATTAATTATTTTAAAAAATTCAATAAGTAGTGTGGGGATAGAGAAGGCATATTTCTATTCTGACTACTTTTTATTCTGTCCAGAGGGTGTCTGAAAAGACTTTTATCAATATTCTAGACAACACTTCCAAATAGATCTCTGTTAACTAAAAGATAAAATCAATTATGTGTGTGTGTGTGTGTGTGTGTGTGTGTGTGTGTATTCTTTAGAAGGGTTATTTCTCGAAGATAAAGAAAACATGTTGGGTATTGCATGAATTGAAGCATACATTTAACAACAAAGGAGCAGTAGCAAAAGAAAAAAGTTGAGCTTGTTTAATAAAAAATGCTTATTCATTCATTCATTCGCTGCTTGCAGTCAAAACTCCTCAAAAAGGCTATCTTGAACAAATCATAGAGTTAGTTTCTAAACAAAAAGGGAGTATTTGACCTCCCTAATTTTCAGACAGCTATCTAAACTGTGTCTACAATTCTTTAGGAGCCAGGTATTTTAGAGGTTTTACATACCTCAAACATGTCCAGAATGTTGTGTTCCCGTTCTTCAGAATGGTCTGCCCTATCTTGAAAAACACTGTTAGAATTTAAAGAAACCTTGTAAATCTTCCTTAAGATTGAGTACAAAATGTGTTAGATACTATTTTAAAAAATATGAAGACAGGAAAGAAAAGTCATGGAACAGTCTGTTCTTGAGGGGAAATAACAATGGTACACAATAAAAAAAAAAAAGATGAAATTACTAAGGGCTTTAGTATTTAACAACAAAGGAGGTTCTCACATTCTTTGCTCTCCTGTTACACTAGCTTATATCCTCTTCCACTTGGGGTTTACCAGACAACCTCCATATTACATGCTAGTCATCCACAGTGTGGATGCATTGAGATAACTTGAGAACCATGACTTCTAGTCTGCCTTCCATCACTAATGCAGCCATGGGATAACAGAAACCTTATTACCCTTGACCTGTCAACTGTACCTCTGTTTCTACCTATATTTAAGATGCTTTCTGTTATCATACCTATCATTTCCACTGGCTTTTAACCAAACATTTAAATCCATCAGACCTGGTGATTTTGTGATTGCTTCTTTGCCCTTTGAGACCTTAGCAATGACTTCAGAAAATATTTTATTAATTTTACCCAGTTGTCTTCATTTGAAGTTTAGATGGCCAGTTTTATGTGAATATTAACAAATGTTGGTTCTATTTATTACAGCAATTTTTAAAAATATGTTCAACCTTATTTTCAAACATAATGTAACCCCACTTCTTCCTACTTATACATGCAAAATTCATTACACGAATTTTCATTACATTTTCTAGTTTTGACTGAAGCAAAAAAAATCTTTAAGTCCTCCCAAAATGCAGCAATAATGTAGCTCTCAGGGAAGATAACTTGAATAAGAAAGAAGTAGCCAGAGAATTGAATTTCATAAATGTAGTAACAATTTGGAGCTTTAGGTCACACTAACCGTATTTCTGAATATAAAAAAAAATTCTTGTCTTGAGGTCTGGTTATCAGAGAACATCACTTAGTTCTAGGTTAAGAGTCTACACCAGTATTAGAAGTAATTTATTTCCAGAAAAATAATTAGGAAAGGACATACTGGCTTTAAAATTTTTACTGAAAAATGGATCTAATTCATATATGATTTAAGTAATATGTACATCTATAGTACATGTAAGGGAATATAACAAGGCTAATGTTATAAGGCCTCTCTCTTCCAGTGAAAATAACAAATGGAAAAGAAAATATGGGCAATGATGAAAGAGGTAATGCATGTATCGAGAGGCAATTTAGTTACCCATAGTCCAAAAAGATATCGCTAGCTATGTTGGAACAACATGTGAACTCAACAAGCATCTAAGAGTCATCACTTGATGTAGACTCACTGACCAGATTATTTGCCAAGTCTGTCCCTGTTTTTGCTGTAACAGACTGGACCTATGTCTACCTTTGCTACTGCCACCTAACAGGCAGCTTAGATGGGATGGGATAATGTTTAACTGGAATAAATCATGTAAGGTAAGACCAAACGAGGCCTAAAAGCTGAGCTTCAAAGAACTATTTAACCGTTTGAACACCGGAATTCTAAATAGGCCTATGAATCTAAGTTTAACACAAGCAAAGAAAAATAAAGGGATGGACAACAGAAAATAAAAATATGTGAAACAGATTAATTAATAAAACATGAGGGATATATGGCCTTCTTCTGAAGCATAATAACCTAGTACTGTGAGTCCGTACACTGCTGGCATGATGTGAATTTTGGCTACTCCAAGAAATATGAATATTCCTGAGAAAATAAGGGCAATGCAATTTAAGCCATCCCAAGGATAAACATTATTTTCTTCAGAATATGTGTGTGTGCACATATATGTATGTATATGTGTGTTTGTGTGTGTATAAATAGTAAATATAAACAATGGAACTATTATACAGTTAACAATGTTGGGGTCAGAAGTACCAAACTTCCACACACTTAAAAATCCACATATAACTTTTGACTTCTCTAAAACTCAATTATAGTCATCCCTCGGTCTGTGGGAGATTGGTACCAGGACCCCTATGGATACCTGAATCCACAGATGCTCAAGTTCCTTGTATACCATGATGTAGACCAATGTATACAGTTAGCCCGCCATATCCTCAAATTCCCTGCAGTGATCAAAAGTAGTTTTTGATCAGTCGTTGATTGATTCTACAGATTCGAAGCCCATAGGTATGGAAGGCCAACTGTATTTATTGAAAAAATTATACAGATAAGTGGACCTATGCATTTCAAACCCATGTTGTTCAAGGGTCAACTGTAGTTATTTGAACGTTAACCTTTTTGAAGAATTATACATAAAGTTATTCATAACTATTCAAAACTAAGGTGTTATATTTTATTTAAATAAGTAAAACTAATGTAAAAAAGCATAATAAGAAAAAACAAACAATGTGAGTAAATCAACAGCGAAAGGGACAGAACAGGTAATACAGTCTATTTCATTTTGAAATCTCATAATTTCTCTTCAAATAGATAATGATGTCAAAATGCCTATTCAAAATCTCACAATAAAATAAAATAACTTATTTCCCCAAAAACATCCTTGGGTAAAAAACTTTTCATATGAGTATCATAATTACATAATTCAAAATAAGTACTATATGTTCAAATACAGAGTTTATTATGCCATTTGTTTCCTTGTAGCCCTCTCTAACTTCTATTTATAGGACACAATTCATCATAAGAGGCTTTCTTTCTATCTAGTATTCATTTGGTTTTAGTTTAGCTTATTAGACAGTTTCAAGGGGAAAATGTGCCTGTAATCAGATCTTCCCCCAAGATTTACCAGAAGGAGAATACGCACAGGCAACAGTTTTTGAGGCATTAAAAGTAGCAGCCTCAGGATGGATAAACACAGACTATGAATGTTCACACTACATATTGTGAAGCGTTAATTGAAGAATGTTTATTTGGCACAAGAGCCACTCCTTTTTTGTACATTCCATAAGATGGTGGTGTCATGTTTACATGGCTATGCCACCTTGCAGTAGTGCATTCTTCAAAACAATCTTTAAATGCTTTTTAAATTACCTTTCTTCCAATACTGGATTCATATACTTAATTCAATCTATGTTTTGGAACCTAAGATTTAAACAATGTGTTATCAGATAGATTAGATGCCTTTTACGAGGTTGAAAGATCTCATACGTAACTGATTTCACAGCAAAAGGTTGCCATGCATGTACATGTGTGGGGCAACTGCCTGAGGAAAATAAGTATGGTAAATTTGACATTTTCTTAAGTGTGATACTCACTTTTTCTTAGTTTGCAAGAAATATAATGCTTGAAATCCTCCTTTTATTCAACTGAACAAGAAAATTAGCAGAGATTAATCTAGGCCAAATATGGAGTTAAGAGATGCATACAAATATATAGAAGATAATTTTTTTCCCTAGGAAAAATATTAGTGAACAACATTGAAAATAGTATAATAATTTAAGGAAGACCTTCTGATTTTCATGCATGGTGTTCTGGTGTTAATAGCCAGTGAAAAAAAATGGTTAAGGTTGTATTAAGTGGTCTCAGAATAAACCCCTTAGAGTCTGGAAAATAAGAAATCAGAAAAATATTAGATCATATTAATTTTAATAATTCAAAGTTAAGCTTTATTTTTTAGTATATATTAAACTTGATTTATGAGATATGGAATGAAAGCTATTGGGTTCAAAAAGTTTTTCTTTTAATTGACTGTTTTTCAGTAGGGATCAATAATTTTCCAATTCTTACATAGCAAAGTTAGTTTTTACAGTTTCCAAGGGAGAATACAGGGCATGGTGGGTGCATTTAAAAATTTTTAAATCTGAATTCTCTCCTTACAACTTTTGTTGAAAAAAGAAAACTAATAAATCTATTTTTTTGAGAAATGATATTATAATATCATAAAGTTATAAACTCATAGTATTTAACATGGACAAAAAACTCAGAATCATCTCAATAACTTAGAAACATGTTCACCTGTATTCTCTATAAAAATTTTTAACTAAAAATTTCACTAAAAACACAAAACAATGACTAAGTGGGATCCATACTCAAATTAAGGGCAAACGCTCCTAATGGATGGAAGTTACTAAGAGTCTTAAAATATACATCTTATGAATTTAGGTTATATAGTGTTTGGCCTGAGACATCGTAATCTGACAGTGCAGGATGCAGTTCACTACTCAATGGAATCCTTTCTTGACTAATTCTATTTAATATTTTATGAATTTTTCAATAGGCATAGCTTTAGGATGAAGTACTTATTATTTAAAAATCTATATTCACATTTTAATTTTCAATTTCAAACACACACAACATTTAAAGTCTAAATTACAATACTTAGAACACTTAAATATGGCTATCATTCTATTTACTCCTTAATTTGTCTTCTGTCTATATTATTTTTCAAAAAGCCATCGTGGTAATTACACACACAGACAGGCATTTGAAGGTAGAAAATTAAGTAAAAATGACAAAGCAAGACTGTAGGTATGAGTGTAGGGAATAAGTGCTGCCTAGGGTGTAATAAAGGGGGCATATTAGATTAACAATCCACATTGGTTTCAACACCAAAACGTTATTCAGAATTTTGCAGATATATTCTCTCCTAATTCTTGATGCCTTTCAACTAACCAACAGAAGTAGATAAATTTTCAATGGAAGGCTTGTACTATAACTTATTATATTTTCTGTAGATAACTAGGAAAGGCAAGACACGAGTTAATTTATTCTACCTAATGATAAAAATCACAAATGCATGAGTGTGCACACACACACACACACACACACATACACACACATACACACACACACACACACACACAAATTATGTAACTTTAGTATTAGGAAAACACCATGCAAGTAAGACCCAAGGACATACTTTTTCTAGCTGGCAGAATGACATTAAAAAAATACAGCTATTTTGAGTGAAGTTTATTTCTAGATTTTGGTCTTACTAATACAATGTATTTTAGTAACCATTTCTCATATAAAGCGTGGACTGGAATGTATTGCCTTAAAAATCTGAGCTAACTAGAATTTAGTAAAAAAATTCACTTCCAGTAGAAAATAACATGACAAGAAATGATAAAAGCCATTTATGTTAAAATATCTTATAAATATTTGCATAAATGATTGGTCTTAAAAGCAAGACCAAAATATGCCCAGGGTTTGTTCTGAGGCAAATACACACTTCTATCCCTCCTACACTTATCATTTAGAAAAGAGAGGGATTATTAAAAGCAGGATTATGACCTTAAGTTAACATACGATCATATTGAAAAGTACACATTAAATTAGGTTTCCTCTAGAACATGAAGCCTAAAAGATGAAGATGGTTTGCAAAAAAGATTGAAGCTTGATGCCTCCGTGGTGAAAAAATAATCAAATATATTTTATGACAGTTGTTAATACATGAGGACAATGTAAAAAGAAGCATGATTTACAGTGAAATCATACAAAACAGGTAATTACTAGACCTCACTATAATTATCTTGCCTTATTATAGTAACATTTTTTGTTACATGGGATTTGTTTTTAGCTTTTAAAATCTTGCTTAAGTTTTGTGACTTTACTAAGAAAAACATGGATGACAGTGACAGTAAAGGAATTGCGAGCAAGTCATCTACATACATATCAAGTTATAGTGTCCCTTAATGGGTAGCCATAGGGATGTACATAGCAGTAAAAACTACTGACATGGTACAGTTAGCCCACTCTGCTGATTTACACCTTCTGGTTATCAAGGGTAGAATGAATTTTTTGACATGCTTGATTTTTATGTAGCAATCGAATGGTCTGGGCTTTTTGGGTGGGGCTTTTTATCTACTGATGCCATTAACATTACCTAAGCACAGGTGGGATAGCCTTAATCTACAGTTAAACACCTCTTCCTCTACTCTTTAAAAAAATTTTTATTATTTTTAAATTTTATTAAATGTACTGGGTTGACATTTAAAATATTATATAGGTTTCAAATGTACAATTCTATAACACATCATCTGTATATTGCATTGTGTGTTCACCACCCAAAGTTGTCTCCTTCTGTCACCATATACTTCACTCCCTTTACCCTCTCCTATTTCCCAGCCCCCCTTTTCCCTCTGGTAACCACTAACCTGTTGTCTGTGTGTCTGAATTTTGTTTTACTTGTTCATTTTCAGTTTTATATTCCACATATGAGTGAAATCTTGAGTTCTTCTGACTTATTTCACTTAGCTGATATTCTCAAGATCCATCCACATATTGTCACAAATGGCAGTATTTCATTTTTTCTTATGGCTGAGTATTACTCTATTCTATATATGTACTGGGAAAATGTGAGCATTCAATCAAGGCTGGTCAGATGGGAATTTAACCAAAGAATTATAAAGAGTGCCAAGAAGGAAAAAAATATCTAACAAATTCTATGTGGGCTACTGTGCTTATCTCTGCAGACCTTTTAATTTCTGTAACCAGAAAATTTGGGGCGCACAGCTTACCCCTTTTCTCTTGATTACGAGGGAAAGGGTTACCAGCATGGAGCAACTTGACAATTCCAGAAAAGTATCTCCTTTCTTTCCCCCTATTAATTTTTGCACAATGTGGTTTGAGGTGGATAACCACTGGGCTGAGCCAAGTCGCCAGCGGGGGAAGTGTTCCTCTCCTGGAATGTGTTTAGTGTGCATTCTTCAGATGCTTGAAAGGGGTGACTGCCCCCTTATTGGCTTCTACCCATTTTCACTGGTTTGGTTGCTTCAGTGGGAATCAGGTATTACTTTTATTTCTCATTGTGTGGGTAATATTTTCATGACATATTGCTGACAAAATGAATTATGTAAATATATATCATTTAAGCATAAAGTCCTGAAAGGAGTCTTAAATTTGGAGTTTTTAAATCTGTTCAGTCAACCAGCTTTATCATCTAGGACAAATTGTGATACCCTTTTGGGTAATTTCTTTTTTTTAAATATTTTTTTTCAGTTACCATTGACATAATATTATATTAGTTTCAGGTGTACAGTATGTGATTAGACATTTATATAACTTATGAAGTGATCACTCCATAAGTCTAGTACCCACCTAGCACTATACACAGTTATTACAATATTACTGACTATATTACCTATGGTGTACTTTACATCCCCATGACTGTTTTTATAACTGGCAATTTGTACAGGTATGACTTTTAAACACTCAGTGGGTTCCTTAGCTCTTAATCACTGATTACTGACTGCTCTTAGGCTTCTGGAATTAGCTTTTAAAGCAGAGCTTCATTTCATTCACATTTGACATAGTTCTCTTCAATTTTTGCTTTGTTTATACTGTTTTTAAATTGAAGAATGAAGTTCTTAGTTGAGAGAGTCATTTCATCTTGATTGAAGCCTGTCAATTATGAGCTCTTGCCTGGCACTGGAAAAACAGATAAATAAGGCAAAGCTCCTTTCCTCAAGGAACTTTGTTCAAGAAATGGTATGTTCGTAGCTTGTTCTTCATAAGCTTTTCATTTTGAATGACTTGATGATTAGTGAGTAATGCAAATAGACTTGTTCTATTTATGGGCATTTTACCTATTTTTCATTCAATCAGTAAAATATTTTAATTGCTATTATTAAATACTACTATTTTCTATGGCTACTTTCTTTTCTCTGAAGAATAATTTAAAAACTAAGAAAAGTGATATAAATCTTTTAATCTAGTCAACTCGTTTTTATTTAAAAGATTTTTAAAAATAGCAGATGCACTTCTGATCAAAACGCAGGCACACAGCTGCTTTCTAGAGCTGTCTTGTGAGTTCCTGACTCACCCTAAGCCAACTTCATGCCATATTGCACTCCCACCCTAGTTCTTCCACTCACCTAATCCTAATAATGTGCTTATGATTATTCTCTGTTGAGAATTACTTCAGGATTCTGTTATATAAATGACAATGATAATGATTTTTCTAAGCAAGCCATTTAAAATGATCATATTAGGCTCTATACAGACTTTTATTTGATATTCTAATTAATGTATAATATGAACAATAATGAAAACTAATTAGTTTAGGAATAGTATTGCAATATTTAAACTTTCATTCATTTGTATAGACCTATGCCTAACTTTTCTGAATTAGAATGGTTATATACTACACATTCAAACATAAAAAGGGTATTAAAAGAATATCGAAAATAAAAAAAAATAGAGCAAATGAATATGCACAGTCTTTATTCCTTCTGTGGAAATCCCACCACACAAGAGTACATTGTTCCATCAAAGCCCTTATCACATTGTATTATAATTACTGTTTATAGTCTATTTCTCTGACTAGGCAGAGAGCTTTAGTAGATATTAACCTATTTATCTTAGATCCCCAGCTCTGACATAATGTCTGGCATGTAGAGGATGTTCAGCATAAAACTGTTGAATGAAAAAATAAGTGAGGAAAGAAAAAAATGGGTTTGATGTCCCTGCTCCGCCACTTGTGGTGCATGGCCTGTTACTTCTCAACCTGTGGAAGTCTCACCTTTCCTTTCTACAATGTGGATGAAATAAGGAGTTGTAACGAGCCTCAAAAGTCATCTTGTATATATAAGCGATAAAGAATTGCATAAGGCTTGGTTATCTTTACTATCCCTTCCCTTAGTGAAAGCAAATCACTTAATATGTGTGAAACACTGGGCTAAGTAATGGGACATTCATCTCCTTTCCTCATGGAATTGAGTCTCATGGGAGAAAATGCCAGGTATATGGGCAACCGCATTAACATCTGCTAATCATATCATGACAAAGGTTGGGTAAAGTACAGGATACTTAGTAACACATTGAAGAGTATTTACCACAGCCCCGAGGAGTCTGGGGAACATTCTTAGACACTATGATATCTAGGACTGATGTATGTCAGGTAAATATTTCAGGCAATGAAGGAGGAGATGAAAAGACTAAGAGGGAGGAGGGAGAACACATGTAAGGGGGCTTCAAATATCCTCAGGTCCTAGCCTGTTCCAA
This sequence comes from Eidolon dupreanum, assembly GCA_028627145.1. Lineage (NCBI taxonomy): Eukaryota > Metazoa > Chordata > Mammalia > Chiroptera > Pteropodidae > Eidolon > Eidolon dupreanum. The sequence goes on from CM053507.1 coordinate 15,441,485, forward strand.
AAATCATGTGGCAATGCTTTTGTAATCTTTTATGGTTCCTCTGTTTCAGAAAAATGTCCAAGTTAAATTAGTTTTTTCTTCCATCCTGTAGGAAGTTTTCGCTTTGGAACTACATTTCCCAAACTCTCCTAACTCATATGACCTTATTTATCACTTTTGTGATTTAGCAAATGTTCTATCAAAGATATAGCAGAATTTTAGTTTTGCAATGCAAAAGAAACATGTTAATGCTGCTGAATATACTGCACATTACTGAATTAGTTTTAAAAATCTGAAAGCATCTCACCACTGCCTATTTCTACCTTTCATTAATTATGGTATTATGTGGCTTCCTTAAGGTAAAAAGAATACTAGTCACAGAAATATTTATATTGATAAAATTAGTGATTTAATGAAGGTTTGCTGTTTGTGATTAAGTATCACATATTGGGTGTTGTGTCAGCATTACCTTTTGTATGTTTCATGTAAATACCATAAGAGTATGAAGTGTACACTGTATTGACAAGTAAAGATATTAAACCGTGTACTAAGGTCAGTTGTCTTAAGACAATGACTTCTTTAAAGGAGTAGTGAAAAGAACATGGGCAAATCAGAAAATCTAGGCTTGATCCTTCACGTAGCTTTGAACTAGCTCTAGAGGTTCAGGCGGTCGGTCACTTAACTTTTCTTTAACAAATGTTTTGTTTATCCTTCTCATTTAAACTTTAAACAACATGGAACTGGTGTTTGCAAGAGCTTTCAGTGGAGATTAATTATAAAATAAATACTCAAAGTTTATTTACTTATAAGTAAATCCTAGCAGTTAAAAAAAGCCTCCTACAATATTATCACCTTCTATTTCAGTAAATAAATCCTAGACTAAGAATCAAATACCCTGAGAACTATCTAAAATACAAATATATGTTTTACTGAGTCACATTGTCATTATCTTCAGATATCGATGCTTGAAATGGAATATAGCAACATCAATAGAGGAAGACAATTTTAAAATAACTTTAATATATCCAGATTTCCAACGTATCAAATAAAAATAAGATGGAAAGAATTAGAATGGTATTATGAGATCCTTAGGTATTTTTCTCAAAAGGTTGATTTTAAAATGTGTTCAAAGAACAATTTCATGGGTTGAAAGGAAGACACAAGCTATAGAATACTTCCTATAATATTCACAGCATAAATGAAAGAGCTCGCTTTACTTATTTTGACCTCTCAAGAATTATACACACTTTTCTCTCTCTCTAAAAAATAAAAGCACACAGTAAAAAATCAGGTGCCTTCCTGGTTCCTACAAGAATTGAATTGCTATTACCTTGGAGGATGAACATGACTTTCAAACCATATATTTATTACACGTCATTATTTTTCAACCCCAAATTTCCTAATGATAAGATGCAGTCTATTTTAATCAGACTATCTTCCCTTATGTGTCTTAAGTACAAGAGATGCCCATCTGGGCCTGCAGATAATGATGCCATGAGATGGTAATCTAAGTTTTAGGCCACAAGCAAGGCATTCTTCTACTAAAAATAAGTGTCCATTTAAATGCTACCATATCTTGTTTTGCAAATCTATCCTCACACAACAAATAATCGTTTTGGGTGCAAAAGTTAGTCATAAAATTCTCCATTAGTGGTTGGTAATGGACCATAATATTTCATGTTTGTAAAAAGTGCATTTGGAAAATGAAATGCTAGAAGGACTGGCCATATAAGGAATATTAATATTTATATGAGATAACTTCGTAGGGCCAGATTTCCTTTTTACTGACAACTGCCTGCATAGAATATTTTCCATTTTCTTGAGCAGAAAGAGCTTTGCAATTCTATCACTTGTCCATGTTAAGCTGTATTAATACTCTGCTTTGTTGCATCCTAGCTGCTTTAATAGAAAAATGGGAGTGATTAATAATTGTTAGTTTTACAATAGATGTGATAAAATAAATCAGAAAGCAGTTTTGGAATGTTAAATGTATTACAGGCACATAGTATGAACCTATGTCTAAATCAAATCTGACTGCTCACAGCAAATCCATTCTTCGTTATTAACACATGACCCTAAAGGGATGAATTTCAAGCAAGAATCAAGAGAGAATCTGGCACCTGTAATTGTACTTTCAACATAAGGTTATATACATTCCCAATGTGATACCGATAATACTAGAGGAAATGTGTTCAGTTTCCACCATAGTCAATGAACTGACAAAGTTGCTTCTGAAAATAGAATGAACGGAAATCACCTAATTATACACAAAGAAATGAACCCCTTTATTTCCTGTTTTATTTACGTAAGGAACGATTATATTTTCAAAGATCAACTCAGACTGGAAGAAACTGTTGCTTTAAATTTTTACAAAGTAATTAATAATCATGATGATTATGAGTTAATATTTATTAAGCACTCGTTATGAGCCAAGCACTGTTCTGCTACATCTGTTATTTTGTTCACCCTTTTCCACAACCTTTGAGGTTACACTGCTTTACAGATGAAGCATCTGAGGCACAGAGAAGATAAAGAGCTTGTATAAGGCCATACATTTAACAAATGATTTCCAACTCTACAAACTGATAATGAAACATACTCTATATCTGTTTGTTGATTTCTCTCTCCCTGAGCAGGGAAATGACAGACTCATTGAACGTTATCGCTTAGTTCAAGTGCTAATTACTAAACACAGAGTGTGCATCCTTAAACCACAGTCTGAACTAGCCAGCTGTTTATTTTCAGAAACTGAAAGGGTCTTTAGCATGGACATTCAATGGGTCTATAGCCCATGGCTATTCTTAGTATTTTGCTAGAACTTAGATGGAAGAATATTAGGTTTCTCTAACTAGTGTAGAATAACTGCTGCAGACATCGAACAGCTCCAAAGAGGCAAAATTGTGCATGCAGTATAGAAACCCCAGGATGGGAAAAAGGAAATCTGAATTCAAACCAAACCTTAGTTTCCATATTTGTAAAACATGGAACATAATAAACTTTGCTGCTTCTCCTTGGGTTATTATGGAGTAGAAATGAGGTAATAAACATGAAAGTAGTCTGTACACAGCCAAGACGAACACAAAACAGATATTATTATGAAGTCAAAGCTGAAATACTCAGTTGTTAGGTAAAAGAAAGGGCCGTTTGATGTCAGGGTAGTAGATCCACATGTCCCGATCAATTTTATCTGGAGAAAATAATACAGCTGTGGCAACAGTTTCCCCTGGGCCTGCCTCTAGAAGTATGCAGCATTATAACTACAAAGCCAGGAAAGTGACTGCATTATAGAACCATAAGAGTTCCTGGACCTTATAAAGATCAGCTTCATATGGGCCACTCCAGGATGATCAAAAGCTTTCAAGGAGATTTTCAGTAAGTGAATCTGCAGAATAAGATAAAGTCTGAATGAAAGGAAATATAGTATAGCAGTAACTTAGAATTCCTAAGTCTGGCCAGAAGTGGTTTCATGACATTCATTTATTCCAGAAATATCCACCATTGTGGTTCTACCCTGTGCCAATTGTTATGAATACTAAGCCGACCAGATAGATATAGTTTTCTACTTTTGGAAAATTCACAGACAACTAGGGAGGCAGATATTATACAATTCATCACAAAAAGTATATTATTAATAAGTTTGAACTTCAGTTTTCTTATTAAATAAGGAAGGACATTGGAGTAAATGATTGCAACAGTCTCCTCGCTCATAATCAGATTGATTTTTTAAAAGTGACAGTCTAAAGAATAAAAAAGGATAAAAATATCAATTAAGAAATAAGAGAGTGGAATTACCAGAACATGCAACTTAAATATTATTAATTACATATTGATGTGAATAGTGGGGATAAGCAAATCTTGAAGAATGAATGCAATTTTGCCAGCCATAAAAGTAATTGGAAAACTTTTTGGACAAAAGGAACTAATTAATCAAAGACTTTTGTGTTCATCTTTATCATACCACAATAGTTTCCACTTATTGCCTCTCATGTGTCAAGCAATTTATAACATAATTTTAATTACATTATCTCATTTAATCCTATAGGAGCTCTATCCTGTATTATTATCCTAGTTTTAGATAAAACAAAGAAGGCTTATAGTGACAACCACTAAATGATACAGCCACATTTGTGTTCTGGCTGCCTCATTTCCAAAACCTGTGCTCATGCACCTTACTGTCTTACATTATACAACACTTTCATGAGCTACCTTTGGGCATGGAGTCCCAGTCTGACTATAATTAGTGGTGTATGAATTTGAGCAAGAAAGAGAAGGGTGCAGGACACGGAGGGGGTGCCTGACACAAGTTTATGTTAGTCCACTGAAAACAGATTGTAAGTTCCTTAATGTATTACAGAGGAATTCAAACTTTATTGTGTAAATAAGGTAATACAACTTTTGCAAAATACACTCTACTTTTTGAGTAGGGAATTACAGCGAGAGGAAAGAGCTTCAGGAGGAAAAAGAAAGCCAGAGGCTTAAATGAGGGTCAATATGAAATACTGTAAAGCTGAGTAAAAATCTAACTTAGAAATATGGGACATTTTAAAAAAATCTAATTACTTTAAAATATCCCATAGTTTACTTTAAAATATCCAAAGAAACCATATATTACCTATATTACTTTCAAATGTATCATTAAACAGCTGGAAAATAATAACAACTTTAGACACTACCATTTACTCATGCATTATTCATTTGAAAATACTTACTCGGTTACAACTACATGTTAATTAATGAGTCAAACTCTACAAGAGAAAATGTATATAATCACCGAACATTTATGTATGACAAAGAACTACATCCGGGAACAAAAAGGTAAAATAAAATTGTCAGCATTAAAGAGCAAGGTAGGCAGAGACTAGGAACGACCAGAATTCTTATCCCCCACGAAAGCCAGGTCTTCTAATAAATTCTATTAATAAATTCTAATAAATTTTCAGTGAAACTGGGGGAAGAAATAAATATTTTCTGAAAGTCCACCATATGCAATTCAGGTAGGTAATTTAAGTTCTCACTTAGTTCCCCAAAAAACACCATTCTGTGGCCATAAGATCCCACATGACAGAGGAAGAACTTAACTCTGAAAAGATCGATTTAATAAAGGGATCAAGGTTCTAGCTTTGACTTGTGACTATGTGACTTTGAAAACAATCTCCTTATCTTTATGTGCTTATGTTCTTCTGTATAAACTAAAGGAGAGGGGGACAAATTGACAGGATAAATTGCCTCATAAAATGAAAAGATTTATTGCGTGTGAACACATGGACAAACGTGTGTGCCTAATGTAACTTGGTGGGTGACACTTTGAAAGTCTTCAGGTCTGTTATTCTCTGCCCAAAGCTGTAAGAATAGAAAGAAGCTTGGGGTTGATGAGTGTCAGGAGAAGATCCAGCTGGGAAGCTTGGCTCTGGTAGGGGTCTGAGCAAAACTGGAAAGGATAGAAGGCGTTGAACTGGGAGCAGTCAGGATGGTAAGGAACGAAAAGATCAGAGTGTGAGAAAGGAAGACACTGCAACATGTGCCAACACAGTGAGCGGGTGCCACTAACCTCTAGGCGCCATGTGAAATATTCAGCCCAGTCTAGGGCAAAAACAGACATAGTATAGGTTACGTATGTAAGATTTATGTTGTGATGGAAACTGATGATGTTTCAAAGCTAATAAAGATTCTAAAGTTACTGATAGCAACAGAGCATGTGAAAAGCAATCAATGTGTTATTTACGTTAACTCAGAAGTAAAATTGCTTTAACCAAAATGTTCGTTTTCTGGAAAATTTTTCCTCCAGAACTCTCAAAAATAAAAATGTTTTAACTAATGCAAAGTCAGCTTAAAATATCACAGAATGCACAAGGTAATGTGGCTTAAATGTTCTAAAAAATTTTTAACACCCTGAATTTTATGCTGACATTATCAACAGCTTCAATTTATTAGACATCATTTGCTAAACAACTTTGTTTAATCATATAAAGTAATATAGCCTAATAGTTATTTTACATGATCCTAACATTTAGGAAAAAGTATATTTCCCAATTTCTATTATTTTAATATAAAACTTTATGTTAATTTTGTGTGCTTTCCCCAGATATTTCGTGAATAAATCTTATTCTGTTTTCTTTATTAGTTTCTATTCTCTTATTTAATGTGAGTGGAGCAAATATGGAGAAATGAGATAAGACATTTCATTATGGAAAATGCTGCTGAAAGAGATGCCAAATAAAAATATAGGTTGTAAAGTTAAATCTGAATTTCAGATAAACAATGAAAATAACAGACATAGAGATCCTAAAATGTATTCATTTGTCTATCTAAAATTTAAATTTAACTGTACGTCTCATGTTTTTATTTGCTAAATCTGGCAGCCCTATATCTAAAGCCGATGCTTTGTAATGAAACTGAGCAAAGAAGGTCTCCTTTCCCTCTACCCAGCATCTATTCATCAGATTTGAAAAGACCTACTGTGAAAGCCACAGCACTTTCATAGTCATCAGCAAAATAATCACAGCAGTTTAAAATGGGCAAGGCAAACTCCTGAAATCTCTGATGCCACCATAAAGAGAATAACAGGTGCTTCAGGCCAAGTTGGTAAAGAAAGATGTTATTTCCGGAAGAGTATTTAAGCCCACATCTAGGACCCAGGGAGGAGGTGTGGACTTTCTGTAGATTTGGGGGACAGGGTCAGAGCAGGGGTTAAAGGGCATTAGGCCCTGGATATGTTATACTATTCAACTCTGGATGTCTATGTTGATTCCTTCCTGCCAGTTATCTTGTTCTAGGAAACCACCTAACACCCTGACATAGTACTCTACCTAACTTGAAAAGAGGGGAAAAGAACAACGTTCAAAACATCAAACTTTTAAACCCAGTTCAAAAATCTCCTATATGTTATCTAAAATGAAAATTGGTTTTAATAAAATTATCGAATATGCTCCACTGCATGACAAACTGATTTAGTTTCTACAGACAAAAAAAAAAAAAAAAAAAAAAATTAACTTAGTTTTAAACACTGAGACCCACCCAATTTTCTGTAAGAAATGTTTAATGTCAATCAATCTTATCGCACAGGCATGGGTGTCCATGCCCTAGCTCATAATGAAATAATGAGCTTTTAAGAAAAGAAACCTGTTAGGAAGGAATTATAGGACTGACCTAGCTTCCAATGGCACCACATGACAAAGATTGGCCAACAATTAATATATTAATTATACTGTAGCTAATGCCTTCCAGTTTCATATGAACAAAAATCTACATTTCTGTAGCTGCTCTTAACTGATTTAATTAATTCAATAATTCATTCATTTATCTATTAAATACACTGTTTTTAGTTCTGGCACTTGGCTAGATCTAAAAAAAGAACTCATGTGCAGTAATGGAAGCAGTTAGGCAACAGGAATAGCAGGATCAAAGAGAAGGGAAGGAGGGGTAAAAGAGAAAGAGAGAGACAGAGAGACAGAGATAAGGAGAGGCATTGAGAAATTGAGAGAGACATCTACTCCCTGAGAACAAATAGTTTAAAAATACTTTATTACTTCTTCCCTAGAAGTCTGTTTATAAAATTTCCTGTAAGTTTAAATGGGTTCATTTTCTGTTTGTGGAAATGCTGATTTTTTTCCTTTTTTTTTAATGTTATATATTTTTATTTTCTCAAGAGTCTAAAGAAGTTCAATAGGAAGAAACTGTTGCCCCTTTTTACAGATGGAAAGACTAAGCCACTTAACTGCAATTCACCACTTCACTTCATTTGTATATAGACAGTGGTGACAAATTGCTTGTTTTCAAAATTGATTAATACAAAATTGATCAATAAGATTGATACAAAAAGGAAAAGACTCCAACTTCAGATATATGAAGAGGGACTATAATTTTGGAAGAAAAGGTGAGAATTCTAATCTACCACGATCTAACAATGAGAATATTGAAAAGTGAAAATAGCAAATCTAGGCTGCAAGGCTATGATGTTCAGGAATCACAGGGAGGTCTCAAAGAATACAACCTTCTCCCAGAGTTTCCAGTGGCTGGCTCTTCCTATGTAAATTCCATATTACTGGACCCCCAAGGCATTAAATAAGTAAATAATACACTGCCCCATTTAATATGTGTAATGATGGTCATAATAATTAGATATTTTTTTCAACTCCAATTATCTACTAAGCACCATTCTTGCTAAATACCATATAATCTTTTAATCCTCCCAAACATCTTGTAATACTGGCGTCATGATTTTCACTTTACAGATGAAAATCAAAAAGCACTGATGAAAAGATCAGCTTTTGTAGTAATGGTTGATGCAGACTTGTTATAAATTCAGGTGTGCCTGATTCCAGGCTGAAGTTCAAGCCCTATTACTTGGGAATAAGGAATAGTCAATAATTGCACGCTTTAATTTAATGTGCAAAGACCAAACTATTTTGGAGCAGGGGTAACCTTTCTTAGGCCTCTGCAGTCATATCACAAAATAGATGTCTATTGGAATTTGTGCCTATGAGGACATAAAATCTGAATACCACTGAGGACTTTTTCAAACTACACTCACATCCTGCCCCACATTCTTCTCTCTCTTCATGTTCTCAAGCAATAAGATTGAGAACAACTGTTCTAAGAGGTCATAAAACCCAGAGCAAGCAGAGGTTAATAAGCAGTGTCAAGCTAATATTATTAGAAGGGGAGAGAAAGGAGGTCTTCTTTGAGTCCCTAGGTTATGCAAGGAACCACATTCAATACTTCTCAAATACCAATCAGTTAATCTCAAGTAGTCTGTTTATTGTACTCCTTTAAAGCCTAAATTCTTAGGCTTTAAAAACAGAAGTGATCCTTTTGTAATAGATGCAGATCAATATTTATCATCAAATAAACATTTACCACACTGAGCTGATAAATTCCCAGTGAGAAGTAAATATATTTGCTGTTTTTAGGTAGGTCTGGCAACCTTATGCTATTCTGTTTTGAAAAATCAGAAATAGAAAAGAGCTCATTGAACTTTGGTTATGTAGATATCTAAACTGAAAGAAATACTGGTCTAGGAAGTTCTGACTAGTGAAACGAGTTTCATTTTAAGTGAAGTAGAGCAAGTCTTACTTTCAAATTTCACCGTGTGTACCTACTGCTCTCAGATTGCTGAGCCTCTCTCTTTAGAGGCATAATAACAAAATATTTGAAATCGACTCCTTTGGTAAAAGACACACTTGTTTCAGTCCTACCATTTACCATGCATGTGGTTGTAGGAAATTACATAACCCCTGCCTGTGGTATTCTCACTTTTAAAAGAGGACTAATACTTTCACAGTAGAAGCCATCCTACCTGATATGTTTGGGATCAATAGTTGATGAATTAAACAAAAATACTAGTTAGAAAAGGAAATATAAAACTAAATTAAAACAAATATCTTTAATTTTTCTTAAAACATGAGTACACTTTCTAATTTTTCTAATATTTTCATGTGAGTCAAGTCCTTTCATTAAGCATGAGACTGATGACAGTCTTTATATGTTTCATAAATCGTACTCACAATGCATCACTTTAATGGACTCAGTCATTTATAAGCAAGAACACATAATGACACTGTTATACTAAACTGAGCAATGGTTCAATCTATACTTTTATGATTTTTTCAATAATTTACAGTTGAATGTTCAAATTTAATATGACAATGATTTTAGCTATCCCATTTTATTGAATCCTCCTAAAGAATTAAACTATTCCCTTTTCTCAACCATGGGTTTAGTTAATTAATTAAATTATACTTATATTATTAACTACATTACATATAAATTACATACAATACAATGTTAAATTAAAATTTTACATGGTTAATTACATATATAAACTATATAATTTCAAACAAATATGTGAATTAATACATGGACAGATAAGACAGATTTACAATAGTCATATAAGAAGGATTTCAATGCTATAAAATTTCTTACTTAATTAACTTTTGGCACTTCAAAAAGCATTAAACAGTTTCCCAAAGCAGTTATTCTTAAATTTTTTGAGAAATCATGTCAAGAGCTGAGGCATTTTCCTGAGAAAAATAAGCATCTACATACATTTAAAGTATTATAAGTATCTTAAAAGGACCCAGAGAATCAACAAGTTCATCTTGTGGCTCTTATGGATCTATGATCTTAATTAAGAAAACATTTTTGGTTTTTTTTTGCACTAATGTGAGAAGCAACGTCATTACTTTCTCATTAGGTCTGTATTGACTGAATGCTTCAGAAGGAGGTGCAAACCTCTGTAGTTTCTAATGTTTTGGCTTCTTTTGCATAAAGTTTTAAAATTCCATTGGCTATACTCAAATAGGAGCAAAATAAAAAAAATAAAGACAAAATAAAACAAATGGAATTCCAAATCAATTTGCTTCCCAAGTCATTCTTCCCCTAAATCTTAATTCAACTACAGAGGAAGTACTCTTAACCATTCACTACTTTACAGATTATCTGACATTTTCAACAGATGCTCCCAGCATGGCAAATGCAAGTGAGCTAATTTCCAGAATCACACTGTCCAATACACAAGGTACTAAGCACATATAGCTACTTAAATTTTAATTAACTAAAATTAACTAAATTTAAAATTCAGTTCTTTAGTCACACTAGCCACATTTCAAATGTTCAATACCCACCTGTGGCTGGTGGCTACTGTCTAAGGAAGTACAAAGAGAACATTTCATTGCCTCAGGAAGTTCTAGAACACCCAAGTATTTCTGCTCACAACAAGTAATTTGTATGGTTGTAGTCAGTTTTGTCTGTTCCCAAACTGGTCTATGCTAGTTGAGTTAATATAAAATTCTATAATTTAATAAAATATTATATAAAACCAACTTAAATATGAGTATAAAAAGAATGAGTGATGTTCTACACCTGAAAATTTTTGAAAGACAATAAAATTCCATCACTTTAAAAAATGCTGTCGAGTTAAACATAGGTAAGAAACTTTAAAAAATTAGAAAAAAATCAAAGAGGAAATAGAATTCCACTCTCAAATTTCTTTGCATTGGATTTGCACTTAAAGGCACTTCTGAAGCAACCAAATTATTCAGAGATGATGCATTATTAGATTCAGAGAAAAGATAATGACTAAGGTTTGTAATTAGCAGGCTAAACTCAAAAAACAGTTTTTGGTTTCCATGAAAACACTGGCAAATGAATATATAATCACATTTTAAAATTTAAACAAAATATGTATTGTATGTATGTGTTAATTTTTAAGATCCATTTTTTTTCAAAAACCTTTCTGGATTAACTGATTAAATACTGATCCCAACTGTATTAAATAGAAATGTTTGTGCTACATAAAAAAATTGTACACGTCTTTTTGTATTACTATAAACTGACTGTTTTCATAATTGGTTGTATCATGTCTACTTACCAAATTTAAGGTCTTTGGATTAAATTACATTGAAAATTTAAGGATAGAAACCTGATAAAACTCTAGATTTATACATAACTGGTCTTTTAATTATAACACAATAAAATATAATTAACAACAATATCAGTTATTCTTTAACTCTATTCAGTTGCCTGAGTGTAAGACTTTATATAGAGATAAAACACTTGAACTTTGTGTCTATTTTATTTAACCTTTTAATTTTTTTTGACTTGAAAATGCTATCTATAGTATTAATTGAGAAAAAAGTACAATTTCATTGTTTTGTACGTTATGATATAGATATAAATAAAAATTTAAAACTTACTTCTCCTATGGCTACTATAATTACTACTACTACTACTACTACTACTACTACTACTACTACCACCACCACCACCATATTTCTTTAATTAAAATAGCACCAAAATAATATTGCAATTGGTAGGTGCTGCTTGATCAATAATCATTTTTCATTAGTCAATTAAGTTTAAGAAAATATTTAGACATTCATGGATCATATATTTCTGTTTGAAATAACAGCAACACATGTATGTCTGAAATAATACATAAATGTATAAGAACTTATATTTTATACACCTAAGAATTAGTTGGAAATATCACAGATACTCCAAATTATCTAGTTCAACTATAAAAATAATACATTCATAGTATACTCATCAAAAGAAGAGATTTATTGCAACTTTACTTTACTATGTGATGACTTCATATCAAGATGAAAAACTAGCAGCCCTCTGGATCCAAATTTAGATTGACTGAAGAACTTATTTTGGATATCTTGAAAGCGATGAATATGCTTCCTTGGTCTATCACAGTCCACATTTCTTCCTTTTGTCTTAAAGTCTAGCTTATTACACTGCCTAGACACTGAAGTTAAGGAAGTTCATGATTCCTGCTACAAAATGCTATCTTGCATATCTCACCAGAAACATAGGTAATTGAGTGGACTTAATTATGGTTAGCATTTCATGTTAACTTTCATTCTCCCAAGCAACACAATGTTGACAGGTTAACCAATTCATACTTCTTCCCTTTTTATTTACTATACACCATCAACTGCTAGGCCATACTCCCTTCCTCTAAAGAAGAGTTCTGGGAAGAGAGAATATATCACAGTGGAACAAGAGGGTAGATAAATTTCTTTCTGTGCCCAGAAGAATAAGGGTGTACTTGTACTTGAATAGAAAGAATTAAAGGGATACGGAGTTCATTTTAAATAACAGTAATTATTTATCTATCACTTTTGAGTCCAAAAATAACTTATTTTATTTTTAGTCTTTCAGAAATAAAACCTTATAATTAATTTCAATCAATTAGACTTTTTTAATGACACCACCCAAAAATCTATTGATAGCAAATATAAAATATTTCTTCTTGGATAGATTATTGATCTGAATAGAAATCTCCATACTAGTTAGTGGATTGATCCTGACAAAATCATAAAATATTCTGAGCTTCAGTTTGGTCATCTGGAAAATGGGCCAACTGATCCCTAAGGTTCTTACCATTTATAAATCTGGATTTTATTTTTAATTTCAGTCAAGTATTATTGAAGTACCTACTAAATAAAAGTACACATGAATTATACAATTTACAATCTAACTTTGCTAGGTACCATCTAAACATATAAAAAGTAACAGGAAACACAAGGCTGAATGGCTGGAGTCAAGTAAGTGCTCTAAGAGCTCAGAGTAAAAAGAAACAGAATTGGGATTTAAGAGGGGTCAAATGTTAGAAAGAAACATGGATAGTTTATTTAACTCACACATTACACATAGTGTAGTATGAGGTTAAAAATGAAGACATGCACAAAACAGTGCCAATTTAAAAATCAAGAACCATAATCAAGCAGACTTCCCAAAAGTTAAAAGTGATATTCCTAATTTCTCTTAAATTCTAAATTTTTAAAGTTAGAATTTGCTCCATTGCATCACATAATGTTTTATTTTATTTAAATATTCTTTGTACATTCAACAAAGAGTTTTTTAATTCATCCTACAAGCTGAGCACTGGGGTAGGAGTTGTGTTCTGAAAAAGACATATTTCTGTATACAAGGAACTTAGATTTGTTATAATAGAGATTAGCTAATTTTATAAATCATATTTAAATGGTATGTCACATGCTTAATCAAGGTTGGACTATAGACCTCATAGATAGTCTTAAAAATTTTCCTCATCCCATAATGATATATTCTGGAGAGTCTATAAATATTTTGGATAACAAGAGACTTAATTGATGAAGCATAGTTTATTTTAAAGTGTGTATAGGTTCTCACCACTGTTCATAGATGATGCAACAGTTAAAAAGAAAGTATATATATTGCAGGAGGTAGGTAGGTAAGTCACTTTTGGAACATAAGAGAAAACCCTGTGGGAATATAAGGTGTAAGGGCTATTAGGATTCAAAACTGAGACAGTCCTTAGAGAAAGACTTTGTGGATAAAGAAGATCTTGAAGAACATGATATTAACAAACAGTAGGTTTAATTGGAAGTGGTAGTGGATGGTAGGAATTGGTAAGCAAGTAAGAGCTAAATGCTCTTTTGATATGTCAGAACCTTTACTTAATGATTTTTCACAATCATTCTCTACAGGTCTTTTAGGAGACTTGTATGGGTATAGTCAGGATCAGTGACCTCAAGAGTTATTCCCATATTCTGTTGAAGAGAAACTAGGCATGAAGTAATGCTCAGAGTGGCAGAATCCTGTATCACATCATTTGAGGGATCTTGAGGAATCACCTATGCTCATGAGTCAGCATTTGGTAACAGGGAATAACAGAAACAAAATGATTATTTACAGAAAGTGACTCACTTATTCTAATAACAGTTTACATACTGCTGGATTGTTTTCAAGAAGACTCAGTGCAATTGCCAAGTAATTTATCTGATTCCCTCGTAGTTACTTTGGCCAATTTAGTTCATAATATTATGAACTAAATTAGGCTTTTCTGGTAAGGCCCAATCCATTTGCTTTGCAGTTGGTTTTCTTTTTTCCCTTCCTTCTTCCCTCCCCTTACTCCCTTTCCTCGCTTCCTTCCCTCCCACTCCAACTCTTTACTCTCTCATTTCACAAAGTATTTAAGGTAAATCAGCCACTATGAACGTAAAGATACACACATAAACACACACAATTCAGTGTCCCAAAGATATCAAAAGAGATATTGGTTAAGTAAAGTATCATTCACTGGTATTTGTTTTGACTTTTCATATTTCCTCTGTTATCAAATATGGAAACCCTGGTATACAGTAAAACATGACCACTCTAAATTCTTGAAGGAATTATTCAATCTGCATAGTTGTTCCCCCATTGAATGTTAATTCTCTAAATGCACAATGTTTCCCAATGGTTTCTTAGACATAATTTAACTATTTCTAGATATCGACACCAGCAGTGGTCCTGAATATTGGTTTCTTTAAAACTAATTCTATCAATTTGCAAATTTGTCACTTAACATTTTTTTCATAAATACATAATAAGTTAAATAACCCTACAGCTGGATGAGCAAAATTTATTATTAAACCCTAGTGAAAGCATAATTTGCCCATGTAGTATTCTCACCCCATTTTCTTCGCTGATGCTAATTATATCCTCTGCTTTTCAGAAATACAATGATTTCTGCATGGCTAATACAATAGATCATAGCTACACCTTTATCACTTTTCAGCCATTCTTCTATGGTACCAGTTCACTTTAGATAGAGTAGATAAGAGACCACAGTTCTATGCATTTACCATAACATTTTTATGATTTTAGCCTTAAACTGCACATCATGGTTCACTTCTGTGATATACTTTATTGCACTTCATGGAAACAGGCATTTATTGGCAATAATGTTCTATTTGGCCCATCAGTGTGTGACTTGGTCTCCAAATCTCTACACTAAGTACCAGGATACACACAAACACATATATTCACATATAAAAAGGGGAGCAGTGGAGGCGGGCAAGGGCTAAACTATTTACAAAGATATAACTGTTTACCACTAAGTCGTCTGTTTCTTCCACTTGTGTTGAACCGCTACCATTAGACACAACATTGTTTCTCTGTCTTTTTCCCTCTCTTATTTATGTCTCCTGCCTCTTGCTCATTGTCTCCTGATTAGTCCTTAAAAAAGACACTTCTTTCTTAGAGACTGCTAGTCTTTAACTTCTGTAGACCAAATAATTTTGCTTGAAATCATTGGTATTCAGCTTTGTAAGCTCATGTGTTCTTCTTGCTATTGACTCAAATTTTCCTTCTTCACTATCATTGTTGGTAAATTCTAGATTCTGAAATATTCTAGATTCCAGAGTGTTTCATAGAAAGCTCATCAACACACAGTCAGGGTCATATAGTTTTTTTAACACACATTTGCATCTACAAGTGCTTTTTATGTATTCAATGTTTCATGCTTGGAGTTTAAATTAGTTCTGGTATCCAGAGCTATTTAATTCTGTGACTGAAATATGATCTACTTAAACTAGCCTCTCTATATAAATTACACCATTCACTGTCACTAAAGTTGATAGCAAGTTAATGGATTCCAAAGAGACCCATATGCTTTGTACTGACAGAATTTGTAGGTCTTTCCTTCAAAGAAAAATGTGAACCAAACCTCAAATTGTACTTCTTATAATTATTTATTATTAATTCCTTGACATGGTTCTGGTTTAATTGTTGGCTTATTCAACTGATATAGCTGCATAAAAATAAAGAATAGAAGATAAGGGAAGTATACAGAATACAAAAAGCTGATTTTCAAATTGATGCTGAAATAAATACCATTCATCTGGAAATTAAGAAATTTAAAAATTCAAATGAAATATACATGATCTAAATTTAGTATTATAAACTAATGAACTTATTAACAAAAGTAAATTGCTCTATTCTTTTTATTCTAAAAAAAGCACTCTTAAATTTTAAATTGTATGTCTAGGATCAATGAACAGTCAACACAGTCAGAAACAAATCAAGTATATTACTGACATAGTACAGTCTGGGAATTAAATTTAGGGGAATTTTAAGACCAATAAACGAAACTCAGATTTGTGACCACTGTTGTAATTCATTCAAATATTCAATAGAAATTGTCATAGAGTGAGATCTTATACTCCATTCATTCATCCAATAAATAGTTATTATGTGTTAGGCGCTGCAGCAGGGAATACAATAAAAAATAAGATATGGACTTTGCCCTCAAGGGGCTTACAGTCTAGTATAAAAAAAATAAACAAGCACTTAGCCATAATATAAGGGAGAAAGTGATGTGTCATAAGAAAGTATCAGACAATGTGCTATGAAAGTCATTGACACTGGCAGACATTTTTTTTTTTTTTTGCTATAGTGTCTAAGTAGCCAATAAAAATAGAAAGATCAATGGTCAGTTTGCAAAATTAAGTGCTAAATTTTGTGAATCAATGGATGACAAAAGCTGTAATATTAATGTAGTTTAAACCACTACTCACCCTGTTTGCTCACAGAGTAACAACCTATTAGAAATACCATCTTACCAGTGTTTATAATTAGTTATAAACGGAAAAATCTAATATTTAGGGATGAAAGGATCATTTTAATGTAATAAAGCCTCAAATTAATTATCCAAAATACTCATGACACATTACCTTCTTGCACAGAAATTGGCTCAACCAGATTAAAGTGATGAAGAATTCCTCGATGGCTCAAGTGTGCTCCAAGGAAAGCTAGAAGGTTGTACAGTTAACTCCCAGGGTGTAACTCTAAACCATACAACCTACTACCTCAACCCGGATGCACACAGCTTCCACTGTTGCTTCAAATTCCTTATCATATCTTCAGTCAGGTCCTCCAAATATGGCGGCCATACACCTAAGGGCTTAGCAAGAATGTAGATATAATATTCTAACATTTTACCCATCAACTTAATATGTGTCTACTAAGACTACCCTAACCTCTTGTGTTTCCAGCATAGGTCATACAAAATATCCTCTGACATCTCTCCTAGCATAGTTCTACAAGCAACTAATGATATTTTTTCAAAAGTCAATAGCATTCAGCTTCATTTTTCAAGAGAAAAAGGCTCAATAGTAACACATAAATCCAATTACTACATTTAATTTTCTTATTGAAGTTGATAAGATTACGTTCACCAATGTAATGGGAATGGACATTTCTGAATGGTATCCCTTCAGACCTTGGTTCAAACTTGCCGTAAAAATGCAAGTTTTTAAAGCAATTTACTCTACTTAGATTCAAACTTTAATGGCTGAGCTATAAACTCTTCCCTGTGGTCAACAAATGAATCCTGCCTCATAAGATGAGGATTAATATATACCAGAAAAACAGAGAAAAATATAACTACTTCAAAAGTAATCAACTTGAGTTTAACAAGAGTTTGATTAAAATATTACTTAACAGCATTGTGTATAGATAGCATTTTGTCAGATTACCACACTGACACAGACCCATAGAAGCGAGCTTGTGCGGTCCACTTCACCACAAGATCGGATCTACGGGTTTATGCCAATGGGCAACATCTCACATAGGCTCCCTATTAAAGCAGAATTTGTTGTAAATATCTGATGAAATTAAGAGATGAAAATAATATTGATCCTTTAATATAAATATTTGAATGCTGAAATGCTCTGAATATACATATTTCCAGTTGAAGGCCTTCATAAATATCCTAAACTAAATACGAGTTTGTATACACAAGAATTTAAAAACATACTATATTGAAAGATTTTGCACAGATTACTTGTTTTTAGTGAATATTTTAGAATTAGACTATTCTAATTAATGAAGCATTTTAAAAGAAAAAAATCCATACGTGCATGTATGAATTATGTAATTGTGAGGCATGAATGTAGTGTTATAAGCCTATAATTAAGACCAAATTAACTATTAAGCTAATTGTGTAAGAGCTAGGCTGTTTGCTCTAATTCTTGTAAAATCTTGGTTAGTGGTTTCAAGGAATTGGTAACATTATAACTTTCTCACAAAACAAGTAAAATCTTATTGACTAGGCAGAGAACACAGGAAGTTATTTCAAAGTCCTAAATATATACATAGTTGTCTATAATTGTAATAACGCTGAAATTAACAATATTTGGATAAATTAATATCAGAAAACTAAATTAATCACATATTAATAGCATTATTACTACTACTATGCGCTAACATTTATACTCCAAATCTATTGCATAAAAGAGGCTATCATCTCTCTTATACATCACATATTACATTTATTTTTCAAAAATGATAGACTGAAAACATAATATATAGCTACATACAACTCTCATCTGGTCAACAGGTTGAGCAAAAATAGTTTAAAAAAAATTTTTAAATCACTAGACAATAAGAAAAAACAGACAAAGAGTAAATATAAAGCCAGCCCCATACACGTATTTTAAAATGTTAAGCTCAAGACAAAAAAAAGTATTACTTTTGCAACCATTAACCGTTTTACTCGTAACCACAACATTTAAAATTTTTCACTATACCCTCATTGTGAAAAAGTGTAATACCACCTAAAAATTTCTGGTTTTGCATGTTTTGAAATAAATAAAATGTTTTATAGACTTTATAAACAGAATTCATCTACATAATTTTCATCAGTTTTTCAAATTATTCCCACACTTATTAATAAGTATAATAAAAAATTAACATTCATGCATTCAATTTCAATATAAATTCATAAATTTAGATGTGAAATAAAAGACAACATTTGTTTTGGGTTTTGCCATAACTATAAGAATGTATATTTTGGATTCATTGTCTTATTAGATTATATATATTTTTAAAAAGCATTACTTTTCCTTCCCATAGATTTCACTTCCTTTTACATGGTACAATAAATGATAAAATACACTTTTTCTTTTTCCTAAATAACTTTCTATTCAACCGTATTTCACCTGTTATATGTATGGATAAATAGATACATATTCAAAGGGACTACTCAAACTGTATATTTCTCACAAACTCAGATAAAAATTTTTCACAAAGGCAGGTAATATTATAAATTCTCAAACCATCGATGAAAATTCCAACAGCTAGATTCATTAGAAATATGAAACGAATTCTTATAACTAAACACAGTCAAAATTATTTTGCTTTTTCTTTAAAAAATATTAAATATTAATTGCTCTTTTTCTTTTTTTTTTACCTGAGATGATTTCTCCTATGATCACTTTCTTCACTTCTCATATCCATTTTAAGTTTTTCCCTAAAACAACCACAAAAGGAGAAATATCAGACAACTGCTGTCTAGGAGAAGCATCTGAGTGGATGGTGGGAATGAAGGTAGACGATCGAGAAGAAAACAGTTATCAAAATGGGAAAAACCTTTTAAACTATTTTTTAAAAGCCTTCAAAGACTCATAGAGCCCCACCCTAGGTTACTCATATGACATATAATGTGGCTTCATAGTTTGCATTTATGCGTTCATTTTGGTTGGTGGTGTTTTCACAGTAACAGTTTTGAAAGTGAAAGGAGGCATGGCTGTTAAAGAAGCGACTAGGTTTTGCACAATGAACAAGTGAAAGCTGAAAGGAGATTTGGATTTGGCATGGAGCTTAATAAGATAATTAAGAGTATTGAGATTAATGGCTCCTAAAAATAACATTTAAAATAATGTTTTTCAACTAAAGGATCTTGAAACATGAAAACAGGTTTATAAATGTTAATTAAGCCTGTGAAAGTTGATGTTCCATTAGCTGAGGCAGCATAAAGGAACAAGAGCTATTTTTTAAATAATTAGGGAACAATAACCCATGAACTTAATAAAATGTTTTATTTGAATGTTATCAGCATATAAGGTATTTGTAACTTCCCACAATTCTTCATTGAATAACAAAAAAAGAAAGACTTCATCGGTTCTATAATATTTTCTCATTGTTTAACCTACGTATATTTTAAATATAAAATATGATTTTAAAAGCACAACAGTTTGCTTAGTTTGTTATTTTCAGGGAAAATACTATAGCATCAGTTTATAATATACAAATTATGGTCCTTATTTATATATGCTGAATATTTCAAAAGCATTTTCTCTTTTTAACAATTTTTAAAGATATTTAGAAAGTTTTAATCACAATTAAAATAAGTGGAATACATCTGCTAATCCTGTCCCATTGAATCAGGCAAAACTGGGTTTTGTTATAAAATGCTTAAATTGCTTAGCAATTTAATTCCTTAAACAGACATAACAATTAGAATGCAACGCATTTATCTGCTGAGGAAATCCATTGCTATAAACTTAAAACAAGTTTGTATACATTTTTTCCACTAAAATACTTACTGAATATTTCCAACACTCTCTGCCAAAGCTCTAAGACAAAACATTTCTTTTAATGTATATTTTAAATGAGAATTATTGTGGAACAAGCCTGTTTTCTACTTTGCAACTGAGAACATGATTTTTTTAGCCCTATTTCTGTTATACTGAAGTCCTGGTAAATTATTTAAATATAACTTCCCCCAAACTAATTTTATTTATCAGCAGTTTAATGCATATTCTAATATGACCCTTTTTTTTAGAAGTTCAAAAAGTTTCTTCTTTCACATTTCAAACTATGAGTCACAGCACATGAAAGATTTAGTTTCTTTACCAACTAGGGCTAAATGCTCACTTTTCTTAGACAGCAAAAACTAACACTGCAAACAAAAAGCACAGATAACATAATAATTGTTCCCAAACTTCTATGTATAACAAAAGTAAAAACATGTACCATCTTTCTCATGAAGATTTTTCTATTTTTACTTAAGTTTCTATTCTAATCAGGATTAGAGCAAGAGAGCAAAAGAAAAAAGTTAATAAGAGTAAAGTGGTGATGAGTTAAATAAGAGTAAATTGAAAGTTCAAGGATTTCTTTTTCTATAACAATAAGTTTAAAAAGAAACAACAAAAAAGTTATACCTGATATGAAAGGTGCGATTTCACCAAGTGCAACATATTGCTAATTATGCCATAGTTTTGAAATAATAAAAATAAAGAAGGCTCATTTGGTTATGTTGCCTTACAAAGCTGCTTTACAAAGCTCGATGTCTCTGTAGTTACACAAGCCAATGTTTGCTTTTTTTTGGTTTGTTTTGGTTTGGATTTTTGTTTGTTTTGTTTTTGAGCAGGAACGTCTCATTTTTTTTCCAGCACTGTTGCATGGAGTGGGACAAACTCAGAATTTTTTTTTTCTTCAGGGCTCCTGTTATTTCTTGGAAAAGAGGACCAGGGTGCTTGTCTTCTTTTTCTTCCTTTTCGGTATTCCAGGCACAAAGCACTGCGCAGAAGCTGCACCAATCCTTGCTGTCCCTGGCAGAAGAATGGTAGAAGGTGGGAGAGACCAGGAATCCTTCCAGGCTGTGCTGACTTTAGAAATGAGGATTGCACACGTTTGTCTCCCGAACCAAAAGGGTGAGAAGGCAGGGTGCCAGTTTGCTACACTGCTGCAATGATCTCATGCTCACTGCTGCTGTCGTCCTGTTTGCCCAGTTCAAATGCCTGTTCATTATAAACCAAAAAAAAAAAAAAAAAAAAAAAAAAAACCACTACTTGGATTCTTCGGTAAGCAGAAAGAGTATTAACATTTTAAAAAATCAGCAGTAAGAAAAAGCAAAAAAAAAATGAAACGCAGATACAACTTTAGGATTCACTTGTTATCCCTCAATATTGTTTATATTTTCCTTTTTTTTTTTCTATTTAGAGATAAGCAGCAGAATTTATCAGGCGTGAAAGGGACAGCCTCCTGGTGGCCTGCCAAAAACCCAGAATAAAGGCGAAGTTGTGCTTCAAAGCTCAGTCGCTTGCTGAGTCTGGCTAAAGTCAAGTATTAAGATCCACCATTTTCTGAGCCATGCTAGAAAAGAAGAAAAAAGTCAGGACGGTTGCTGCTTTCCAAGTCTCCGTTGGCACCATCACAAAATCTCAGTCGTAAGGTCACATGATTCTCTGCCAAATGTAGAGTGCGTTCCCATCAACCATTCTGCTGATACTGCGAAGGCAGCTATTGTCTCGTTTAGACCCAAAGTTCAGCCCACTCTTCATTGAATTAGCTGAAAAACGCATCACCTTTGGGGGCTGGGAGTCATGGAAACGTCTACCTGGCAAGCTGCCCACTTTTTCTGCCCATCAACCAGAGATGGAATTGTGCTGCCTAATGCAATGATGACTTGGAATGTGAAGAGTCGTCCAAAGTGAATCTGATTCTAGCAACGCCTGTTTCACTTTGCACAGAAAACTCTGGCTTCTTGTATTCCAGGGGCTGGGGTTGGGGTGGGGGGAATCTTTCCTACTAAATGTAGCAAATAAAGGTCTGAACATGCCTACTCTGCAACTTTATTTCACAACACACCCAAACGGTTCTCAAATGAAAAGACTAAAACTCCTTGCAAGTTTTCTGGGTTTAAAGCATCTTTTCCTCTGTTTCCCTTTCCTTGTGAGTGAATGCAGCAAGCAAAACATTTGTTTCAGTCTCTCACATTAAAATTTAAAATCTCCAGGATTCTTCTTGCTTTTTATTACTTTCTGATTTTATCTGGTACTGATTTTGTACTACATGGCTACAATATCTTCGAAGAACAGTGGGGATGCGCGATTGCTGCTATCTCCCTCAAAGTAGTCCCATGATAGGAAATCCAGTTGTCTCTTCCGCCACACTTTACCCCTATGATAATCCTCATCAGTACCTAGCACAGCTGCTGTGCATGTTTGCTGAGATCGACTTGTATTAGAAGTGCTCTTTCTGTTCCTTCAGTGGCTACAGTTTGCCTGTTTGGCATGAAAGATGCCTTTGAAAGATGCAGGGAATGTATCAACAGCTCTTAGGCAATAAAGTGAAACGATCCCCCTCCCCAATGAATTTCCATTCTACCAGGCGACCAAAGATCCCATGGACAAACATTTCCATACTTTCTAACAAAAGTACAGTGAATTAAATCTTTCACCATTTCCTTAAGCAAAATCTAAAGCCAAGTGGGAAAGCAAGTCTTATTAGTATTTGAAACCAAAAACACTTAGCAGTACTAAAAAAGAATCACGTTCTTCTACCTGCATTAAAAAATGTTTTGATGAGGGGAGAATCTCTAAAGTATAATTACGTTTGCAAAAAAATTAAAAGTTATATTTGGGGCTTTACAGAATGATGGACTAACATTATCCCTCTTCTATTTCTACACACATACATAGACACACACAATGCACAATGCATGACAAAGACAGAAAAAAGAGAATAAAACCATGACTTGCCTAAGAAAGGAAAGTCATCCAAAAAAAATTCAGGAATCTAGGAAACATATCCTAAAATTAGCCTATGGTTTTTTGTGTCATGTTCTTCAGGTCACTCTCTTTAGGAACGATAGGAGTGAATGTGCGCGCGCGCGCGCGCGCGCGCACGCACGCACACACACACACACACACGGGAATCATTCTGTGTCTTCCCCATTTGTAATTCAAAATACAAACAATCTAAACCATAAAACAAAAACTTGCACATGTGCTGAAATTAAAATTGCTTTTTTTTTTTATAGATTGCAAAATTCTGGACAAATTTTGCTCATGTCCTAAGCACTTGCTTAAAGTGCCAGGTAGGGAATCAAGCATGGTTGGCAGACACATATGGCCCAAGCTTCAGCACAGCAAGAGGAAAGTAGGTAAGTTCTCATAGAAAGAAAACTTTAAAATTTCAGTTCTCATTCACTTGTTCAGCAGATATTTATTAAGTAAATATAATGGGCACAGGGGAACAATCATGAATCAAATTGACGTGGCGCCATGCGGGAGTCATTCAAGAAGAGCTTTCAAGTGAGAAAAGCTCACTTCTAAATATAAGTATTGCCGGCCCTGAAGGAGCATTAACTGGCAACAAACTAGCCAAGAAACAAACTGGTAGAAAGTGGAAAGTGGAAGTGAAATTGACATTAAAAAATAAATTACAGGTAAAAGTGTGTTCTCTGTCTCAAGTTTTCTCTTAATACAAAATTTATTAATCAGTTTTTCCTAATTCTGTTCATTTCCTTAAGGAAGCTAATGTAAAATTTTTATGGTACCCTCCCAACTTCAAAAAAATAAAATAAAAGAGAAAAGAAAAAGAAACAGGAGACATTCACTTTCAGGAAGATGAAGCAGCCTTGTTTTTTCTAATCTTACAGCTAGGTACAACTAAAAACCTGGGCGTTATAGATAAAACAAAGGTAATGAGAGTCTGAAAGATGAAGAGAAGACAGACCAGTCAGGGACTTTGAGACCTAAAGAACAACATGCAATGAGGTCCTTGGATTTTAGTTTTGCTTCATATATCCAAAACATACAGCAGCTGAAGAAGTCTGCGATCCAGAGACATCAACTAGTACAGACCAGAAAAGCCCCAACAAAAGCTTCCCGTTCTAGGTAAAGGACCAGGAAAGGTAACCCAGAAAGACAGAAAGCACTGGAACAATTCCACTTTACTTCACACACGATACAAACATCCACACCATACCTGCAAAGGCCCAATGGCAAGCCTAGCACCAACCTTTGCTGGACTAGAACAAGGCAACCCAACCTCCTCTCCCAACCCCAGGTGGTGTAGTGAAGTCTAAGCAGGGAAGTGAGACTTTCATTCCTGCCAGGAGTCCCTTCTCCACCCCACTACAGTATCATTGGAGACTACATAGGCAGCCTGGACTTCCACCCCAACCCAGCAGTAACGAGGCATCCTTCTTCCTACCTGCTAAGGCAGGATCCAACAAAAGAGGCTTCATGAAAAGTCAGTATATTAGAAACTGCCCAGCAGTAACAAGGCCACCCCACCATGCCCTCAACCCATAAGGTTGAGCGAAGCTGCCACTGAAGGCCACAGTGGGAGCAGTAACCAATAATTCCCATCTCTCCTAGCTAGGGAGGTGTCAAAGGGGACCTACAGGGGAACAGGAGCTCTCACTCCACCCACTAGTAGCATGAAGCCCACCCACTCAAGTGTCAATAGTTGCTGGAAGGGAAGACCTGGACTTCTATTTACACCTGGCAGCGACATGGTGTACTCTCCTTTCTCCGCTGGAGTAGTAGCAGTGGAAGCTAGCTAAAACAGAGGTTTCAGTAATTTACAGGGTCTCATAACATATACTCGAAATGTCCAGGTTTCTGAAAATCATTTGTCATACAAAGAAGCAGGAAGATCTCAAAATGAATGTAAAACAATAATCAATACATGTGAATATCAAAATGATAGAGATATTAGAATTCTCTTTCAAAGATTTTAAAGCAACTATCACAAGAATGCTTTAATGAGCACTCATGAACATGATTGAAACAAATTTAAAAAAAATTAAGTCAGCAAAGAAATAGATGATATAAAGCATAACTAGATGGAAATTTTAGAACTGAAAAACACAATAACTGAAATAAAAAAGTTAAGGGGGCAAAGGGAAAAAAACAGTGAACTGAAAGATAGAGCATTAGAAATTACCCAATCTGAACCACACGGAGGATATATACTTTAAAAAAAATAGTAAACAGAGACTCAGGCAACTGTGGAACTATAAGAGAAGATAAAATATTTGTGCCATTAGAGTCCCGGACAGAGAGGAAAAAGAGGGCAAAGCTTAAAAACATGATCAAGAAATAATGGTTGGAAACTCCCCACATTTAGCAAAAGGTATACAGTCATGAAGCTGAGCAAACCACAAATAGAAAAAGCCCAAAGAAATCCATATGAAAACAGGTCATAGAAAAACTTCTGAAAACTAAAGACAAATTAAATATCTTGAAAGCAGCAAGAAAAAACACAACCTTACCTATAGGTGACAAACAGTTCTGACAAGTGAGTTTCTCATCAGAAATCACAGAGGCCAGAATGAAAGAATATAATATCTTTAACCCATTTTCCATTTGCCCCAAGAATACTTGCCAGCGGTGTTTGCAGCTGCAGCATTTACCCTGAGATAACTCGCGGATTATAGTTCTAAATTTACTCCCAAAGTTTGCCACAAATATCTTGCTTTTATTATTTTCTGCATAGCTCTATAGTTTATAGATAGTCTTTGGAAACAAATGACATCATTTTATTTATAGCATTTTGTTTTTAGTAGTGGTATTTCCGTTTACAAACTATAGTAATTCTCCATCGCTGAAAATAACAAATCCTAGAAAACATAGCGTTCCTACACATGATGTTATCATCATTCTCGAACAGTTTTTAGTCGAAAATTCATTTGATGAATCCGATTTATGTATACATTTCTGTTACATTAGGATTAGAGACAAGTTCTGTTTAGAAATAACTCTAAGAACAGTTTTTATATTTTATTTTCACATTGAAAATCAATCAGATTTGCTTCAAAGAACATGTTTATGTAAAATTAAATTAACACTGGCAGCGAACTGTACTTTTCTTTCTAAACAGAAAATGGAATAATGGTTGAAAGAAAAGAACTGTCAACCCAGACTCCTATATCCATAGAAAAGCCAAAATTCTAAAAATTTTAAATATTGTTTAAGGAACCAAAAGGAAGGAAGAAGAAGAAGAAAAAAAAAAAACAGAGAAAAAGGATAAAACAAATAGTAAAATGGTAGGTTTAAGCCATAACATATCAATGATTAAATTAAATATAAATTGTCTGTATACACCAATTAAATGGCAAAGATCTACTTAGTGGATTAAAAAAGAACAAGTCTCAATTATATGCTATCTACAAGGAACTCAATTCAAATGCAACAATATACAGAGGTTGAAAGTTAAAGGTTGGAAAAAATGTAAGACATGCAAACATGCATAATTAAAGAAAACAGAAGTAGCAATATTGATATCCTATAAGCAACTTTAAAGCAAAGAAAATTATCAGATTCAGGGATAAACATCATAAAATGATAAAAAAAAAGACAATCCACTAAGAAGACATAATAATTCTGAATGCATATGCACCAAATAAAAGAGCTGCAAAAGGTAGAGTAAAAACTGGTAAAATAGGGGGAAAAATAAACAGACAAATACACAATAATAATTGTAAACTTCATCACACCTCTATCAACAATGGATCAAAGAACTAGGTAAAATTAGCAGGGATATAGAACTCAATGCTGTCATCAAACAACAGGTTTTAATTGACATTTTTATAACGTACTACACAACCATAGCAGAATACATATTTTTTCAAGTTCTCACCAACATATTCCAAGATAGGTCATATCCTGGTTTATAAAGCAAATCTCAACAAGTTAAAAATAAATGAAATTATACATTGTGATTTTGGATCACAATGGAATCAAACTAGAAACCAATGATAGAAAGAAAACAAGACTACCTCCAAACACTTGGAAAGCAATCAACTCATTTTTAATCCACAGGTCAAAGAGGAAGTCACAAGGAAAAAAAATACATTGGAGTGAACAAAAATGAAAATACAACATAGCAAAACTTGTGAGACACAGCTACAGCAGTGCTCCAGAGGGAAACAAATAGCACTGATTGCATACATTAGAAATGAGAAAAAGTCTCAAACCAATAATCAAAGCTCCAATCTCAAGAATCAAGAAAAAGAAGAGCAAATTCAACCTGAAGTAAAGCAGAAACGACATATTAAGGAAAAGAAAACAAATAAATGAAATTGATAAAAAAGAAAAAGCAATAGAGAAAAATCAATGAAGCCATTAGTTAGTTCTTCGCAAAGATCAATAAACTCAGCCAACCTCCAGTGAGACTGACAAATTAACAAGCTAGAAGAAACCAATTACCAGTTTTAGGAATGAAGCAGGGTACATCACCACTGACACTGCAGACACATAAAGACAATAAAGGACAACTAGAAACACTAAACTCTTTGACAACAGATGAAATGAACAAAGTTTTCTTATAACTATTAAGGAAATTAAAATTTTAATTTAAAAACTCCCTCAAAAAGAAATCTCCAGGCCCAGACGGTTTAGTTAAATAATCTAACAGTTTTCAAAAATTTAACACCAATTCTACATAATTTTTGAAAAAAATGGAGGGGGAAAATGTCCAATTTATATTATGAAACTAATATTATCCTGAAAATCCCAAAGTGTATGGAAAAAGAGAAAAGTATAAAACAATATCCCTCACAAATACAGACTCAAAAGTTCTTAATATTATATTAGCAAATAGAATTCAGCAATATATAAAAGGAATTATATACTATGACCATTTGAGGTTTATTCCAGGAATGCAAGT
The DNA here is from genome assembly GCA_028627145.1 of Eidolon dupreanum. Lineage (NCBI taxonomy): Eukaryota > Metazoa > Chordata > Mammalia > Chiroptera > Pteropodidae > Eidolon > Eidolon dupreanum. Next base: position 15,469,967 of record CM053507.1, read on the forward strand.
CTGGTTCAATATTCCAAAATCAATTAATATGATCTACCATATCGAACAGGTTAACAAAGAAAAATCACTTGATAATATCAATGGGTATAGAAAAAGCATTTGACAAAATTTAGCACCCATTCATGATTGAAAGCTCTCTTACAAGTAGGAACAAAGAGAAAACCTTCAATTTAAAGGCAGTCTACAAAAAAACCTACCATTAACACCATTAATCTAATGGTGAAAAACTTAATGCTGTCCCCTTAACATCAGCAATAAGGCAAGGATGTTACTCTGTCTCCATTCTTATTCAATGTATTGCTGCAAGTTATATCCTAGTGAGTGTAATAAAGCATGAACAAACAAATAAGTAAATAAACATGTAGACATGCAATGCTAATTAAAATCACTTGAAAATGAAATACTTAGGTGTAGATCTAAAAAAAAAAAAAACTTTATAGAACTTGTATGCTGAAAGCCATAAAATGCTAATAAAGAAACTCTAAGAGATCTGGAGAGACATATTATGTTCATGGATTACAAGTCTCAATGTAGTAAAGACGTCAATTTTTCCCAAATTGATATATAGGTTTAATGCAATTCCCATCAAAATCCTAACAAATTTTTTTGTAGAGATAGATAAAATTGTTCTAAACTTTATACAGAAATGCAAAGGCTCTTAAATAGCTAAAACAATTTTGGAAATAATATTGAAAGGGATTATCAAATTTTAAGACTTATTATATAATATTATATTACTTAATATACTAATATTAGACATAATATATTTATGTAATAATATATTATTCATAATAATTATTGTAATAAATTACTATTTGATTGTAATCAAGACTGTATGGTATTGGTAGAGGAGTGGGTACATCAATCAGTGGAACATAACAGAGAATCTGAAAATAGTTCCACATGTATATGCACAACTGATTTTTTGACAAAGATGAAAAACTTATTTAATGAAAGAAAAATAGTCTTTCTACAAATGGTGCTGGAGTAACTGTATGTCCACAGGCCAAAAAAAAAAAAATCAAAAGAGAATTTTGACCTGTATCACACATATTACACAAAATTAATTCAAAATGGTCACAGACTAAAATGTAACATAAAACTAGAATACTTCCAGAAAATAACATAGAACAATGTCTTTGGGATCTGAGCCTGTGCAAAGAGTTCCTAGAATTGACACCAAATCACAATCCATAAAGAAAAATTGATAGATTTGTCTTCATCACAATAAAAACTTTTGCTTCATAAAAGACTCTATTAAGAGGACAGAAAGACAAGCTAAGGTGGAAGAAAATATTTTCAAACCACATAAATAAAAATGACCAGTATCTAGAAAATATAAACTCTCACAACTCAACAGTAAAAAAATTAAACAACCCAATAGAAAATGGACAAAAGATAAGAAGAGACATTTTATTCAAGAGGATATACAGATGGCAAATAAGCACATTAAAGGATGCTGATCATTAGCCATTAGAAAAATGAAAATGAAAATCACAATGAGATATCACTACACCCCTATTAGAAAAGCTAAAACTAAAAAAAGTTAGTGAAAACACTAAACATTGGTGAAGGTATCAGATCACTTATATTATTGCTGATTGAAATATAAAACTGTACTGCAACTCTGGAAAACAGGTTGGCATATTATTTTAAAAACTAAACATATGCTCACTATAAGACCCAGCAATTTGACACTTATGCATTTATTGCAAAGAAATCAAAATTTATGTTCACACAAAAACCTGTGCATGAATGTTTATCGCAGCTTTTTTCATATAGTCAAAAACTGACAACAACCCAGATGTCCTTCAACTGATGAGTATAGTCAAACTCTGGCACATACATACCATGGGATACTACTCAATAACAACAAAGAACAAATTATTGATACACTCAGCAACCTGGAAGATTTGAAGAGAATTATGCAGAGTGAAAAAAGCCAATTCCCAAAGGTCATATTATATATGATTTCATTTTTAAATTCTTGAAATGATGAAATTACAGAAACGGAAACAGATTGGTAGTTAAGGAATTAAGGTAGGGGAAGGAGTGGGAGGAAAGTGAGTGTGGGTATAAAAGGACAATATGAAGAATCTTTGTGATGATGGAAATATTCTGTATCTTGACTGTATCTCTATCAATATATAGGTTGTGATATTGTACTACAGTTTTTAAGATGTTACCACTGGGAAAAACTGGGTAAATAATATATGTTATCTCTCTGTTTTATGCCTTACACTGCATAGGAGTTTTCTCAAAATAGAGTTTGTATTTTTTAAGTAACAAATACAACAAGGCAGCTACTTTTATTGGTTGTTTGCACTATCCTTGTGTTGTTGTAAAGGAACTGCTCTTGGAAAATCTGAATGTACTATTGGTTTATTTGGACTTAAAATCCCAGAGTGCTATGCAATAAACATGATACGATCAGCTGGAAAAATCAACTTGAGAAGATGTTCTACACTAGGGTCAACAGACTTTCTGTAAAAGGATAGATAAACGCTTTAGGTGCTTCATGTCATAGGGTCTTTGTTGTAACTATTCCACTCTGCTATTGCAGTATGAGAAGAGTCGTTAAACATACATAATAAAAGAATGTGGCAGTGTTCCAATAAAACTTTATTTATGGAGAGCAAAAGTTGAATTCATCAATCTTTGCATAGAAAATATATTTTCTTTTCCAAATATGTATAAATGTAAAAACCAGTCTTAGCAAGTAGATTGTATAAAAACATGTCCTGGATTTGGCCCACTCGCTATAGTTTCATGAACGAGGTAAATTATATTTTTGGAATTTTCTATTGTCTCATGATTCATTTTTGTTTCCTTTTTATTTTCTTCTTGAACATCTACATTGCAAAAGCTTCTAACTTCTCCCATTAAAGAATTCCCCCTCACTATCCTTCCATTTATGTTTTCTTCTCTTATGTAGTCAAGGGATACAAACAGAAGTATAACTGTTAAGATATGAGCTTGCGATAAAGTAGAAAATTAGATAAAGCCATCTTTCCAATATTACCTTTTGTTTAAATTTCTTCATAATTTTACTGAGAAATATTGCTGCCTTTTACTGGGTCTCTTGAGGCCAACTATTTGGAAGATTAAAATTTATTTAGACTAGAAGTCGAAAATAAATAAAAAGGCTATAAGAAACAGTGTAGTATGTTGTGGTTGTAAATGTTACTTGCATACGGTGGCTGTGGAGTTTGGGGGCGGTGAGTGAGAGGAGCAGAGATGACATTAAAAAAAAAAAAAACAGGAAAAAAATAGCTCATGACAATAGAAAAGAGATTGAAATTGTTAAATTAGTTAACAAGCGGGCCATTGGACTGGAGCAGCTTTAACGCCCTATAGCCTTAGCAAACAAAGCAAAATCTAAGCCTGTAATGCCTCAGAGCTAAGAAATTGAAACCTAAGATCAACCAATCACAACCAACCAACTAGGCTTTTCCAAATAAGGCAACTGCTTAATCTATAGCCAATCAAATGATTTCCTTGGTTTGCTTCGGCATCTTCTTTATAAAAGTCTTTTCCCTAGTTCCCATGGTGGAGTGTGTCCGAGCATTTTTAACTATTTCTGTTTTGGTACTACACAATTGGAAACAATTTTTGTTCACATAAACTTTTAAAATGTTTAAAATGCCCCAATTCAACTTTTAACAAAATTAAACTTAAATCAGTTAAAAAATAAAATCATGTCAAACACAAAGAGAAATTTAAAAACAATGCCTAGATGGGAGTAGGGACAGTAAGTAATAACTTGTATATTCTTGAAGTCAAAATACTCCTTTGAATTCAGGAGGTAAAAAGGTAGGCTTCTACTAGTAGAATTATTATTTTCATGAAAAACAACATTTTTCCCCACAAAATTATGCTTAATTAATGACATTATAAAAACAGTAATTATATCACAAAAAGAAGAACATTCTGAAGCCCTCAGACAATATTATCTAGAATTTCCTTAGAAAATCAGAATGAGTAGATGCAGAACAAAGCCTTTTTGTAAATTAACTGACTTCAAATAATTAATGTAGAAAATGTAATTGCTTATTATTTTTACCCTTATGATCAACCAAACACCAAGACACATTAAAAATTCATGACCATTCATTATCTTTGTATCAGATAGGAGGTGATGAAAACATTTCAATTGGAGTGAGAAGTTTTACATAAATGTGATTTTTAAAATACTGACCATTGAGTAAAATGAGGTTTTGTCATTAATGATATGAGTTAATGCGTACACATAAAAGTCACATTAAAACCCTTTAACAGACAGATGAACAGAGAAATATTAATTACTATTGAGCACTCTCAAATTATAGGTTTGGCGCTAAGCAATTCTTGTGAATTGATTAAGTCAATAACTCTAAGATTAGTTTCTTAAACCAAACTTTAATGAGCAAGAAGAAGTTCATACATGTGTGGCTGTCTCTGTTAGTGTAACACTACCCATCACACTGGGGAGAGAGAGTGCTGTTTTTAAGAATGTGGTAACAGTGATGTTTTAAGTGGCTTAGGGTTTTAACCATTACTTTTACAGTAACTATAGAATTTACAGTTCAATTTTTATTTTTCCAAAACAGAGAAACTGAATAATATGCAATTTTCAATATGTGGGTCTTTTCTTAGTAATTAAAAAAAATGCCTCTTTCTCTGTTTTTGAATATCTGATTCTTCTCAGATGTAGGGACTGGGCCCAGAAGTAATTAGCAGATTCTTTTGGGCTGTGGCTGATTTAAGGATTTGGGGTACTAATATCATCCCCCTGAAAGTATAGAAACCAGATTACAAGGGCCTAAAATAAATTGATAAGAGATGAATAAAAATCAAGCCCATAAATTCAAAGTGAACAACATAAATGGTTTCCTCCTACAGGACTTTTATTAAGGTTTAGTACTATATTAAGAATTTGAAAAGATTAATCATGAAGTTTAAAATTAATAAATTTGGATATCCAAAAATACTGCAGACTGGTAAAACTTGTTAGTTGTCTTATTAATTTGACTTTGTTTAAGAAAAGCATTTATCTTAAATATGTATGATATTTTATTTCCTGTTTCACATACCAAGTGAGGTGCCCATATTAAGCATGGCATTCATAGAAATCTGGCATCTTTCTGCCCACTTAGTAGCTCTACTTTATATATTAACAAATTTTAGAGGTCAATGGCAATAAAGGGCTATAAGAACTTCCATTTAGCAAAATGCAAGTTTGCATTAGAAGGGGTAACAAAGTCATAAATAGCCAAGATATTCTTTTCTACTTAATAGGAAGCACCACAAGGGTATCCTTGATTTAATATCAAATATTCATGACTTCACCAGTCATGAAAGAAAGTGGTAAAGCCTTTGGAAATCAGTAGAGCATTAGCCAATGGAGACCAGATCCCAGATCTGAGGCAATATTGGGAGTACTGCTGGGAGGGACATGGCACTCAGAACTGAGAACACCTATTTGTTATTCTTCTTTAGCAACTGGATTATTTTATAAGAATGTTTCTCTGCAGTCAAATGAATATGCTCAAGTAATCAAGGGTAATGACAGAATGCTGGTGGAATCAAAACAGAATAATTATTAATTAATGCCATCTCAGAAAGATAGAAGCTATCTATCTTCCAATGTATTAAAGTGTCTAAGTGCACTAAGAAATTGAATTTTGGTTTCCTATTCACTACATCTCCCCGTTCTTTTTCCAGTGTCTGTTCTCAATTATAGATAGCACATTCTACTTTTGAAAAGTCCCATATGACCTGACTTTACCTTCACATATGTATTGTCAACGCTTGACACTTTAAAACAATTTTAATTTCACATAAAATTGCGCTCAACCTCCATACTAACTTGTGGTCGCACTGGTGTAGTGTCATCTTACAGGTTTGTATATCATCTGTATGTGTGATGACAGATTCTCCTATAAAAGGGTGTGGTTGAATCAAGGGTGGGCAGAATTAGCAAAACATGGATTATTCATATGTTGACATCTGTACTCAATTGTGTTAAATTTATCCCAGATCCACCATGGGAATTGTCCAGATTATTGCCACATTGATGGCCACTGGTCTGACTACATCAGTTTTTATATCTCCTTCATCTCTGTAGGAGAACCAAATAAAAATTCCATAAAATACGTACATTTGGAATCATCTCATGAGCTACAGAAAGAATTCACTGTTCATATTTTGCATGCAAACTTTTCTCCATTATGATACTAATATGGGTAACATACGTTGTTGTTTATCAACAACTTTTATTTAGTAAGTAATGCAAGGGTAATTTTATTCATGTTATGTTCCTGAACTAAGAACATTCTTTACAAAAAACCATGTGTAATGAAATAAAAATAGAATGAAATTGATTTGTACGTGCATTAAACCCACTTTAGTCAGTTCTCTTTCTTCTATTGTTCCTCAGTTCCTTAGTTATAAGAAAGATATAGGCGTATATATTTTAAATGACACTATCAGAGAACAAAATGTCCCACAAATTATTTTTCAGTACTGAAACATTATTCTATTGACAGAAAAATTATTTTTTAAAATATAACTATATATATTTAGAAAGCATTGAATATTTTGACTTAGTAAAAAAGATATATTGTCATAATTTTACTTCTCTTGATAGGTTTTGTTTTCTACATGTCATTGTTATGGGCTTTGGTTATTGAACTTTGGTCCCAGTTCTGTAATGGAGCAAAATAGTCTTTCATACCAAAAAAAAAAAAAAAAAAAAAAAAAAAAAGAAAGAAAGAAAGAATGTGAGCCAAGAGAATGAACAAAAAGCCACAGAATGAGAGAAAATATTTGCAAAAGACATAGCTGATAAAGGATTGTTATCCAAGATATAGGGAGAACTCTTAAAACTTAACAAAAATCAAACAAACAACTGGATTAAACAATGGGCTAAAGACCATAATAGACACTTCACCAAAGATATACACATAGCAAATAAGCATATGAAACAATGCTCCATATAATTAACAGGGAATGTAAATGAAAATAACAATTAGGTACTACTATTCATTTATTAGAATGGCCAAATTTGAGACATTGGCAACACCAAATGCTGGCGAGGATGTGGAGCAAAAGGAGCTCTCATTCATGGCTGGTAAGAATGCAGATGGTATAGCCACTGTGGAAGACAATTTGGTGGTTTCTTATAAAACCAAACATTCTTTCTATATAATCCAGCAATCATGTTCCTCTGTATTTACTCAAAATTCTGTCTGATATTCAGTGTGGTGGTACCTAGAAACACCAAAAGAAGTGAGCTTTTAGTGTAGTATCTATTATAGCCCACAGGCAGTGACATACCTAATTTTGGGCAGAAGATAGAAAAGAAAAATATAAAGTTCAAGTGCAATGCATACGCATGAATAAAACACTGTTGGTTGCACATTTTACCTGATTAAATAGTTCAAGTATGCTACAAGGTAGACTACGTACCAAGACTATGTTTTTGAAATAATTGTGAAATTGATTTCTAATGAACAGACTCCACACATTGTTCAAAACACATTTGTGTTTTCTTATTATTCGAAAGTGAGAAATAATATGAAAAGAGAAGAATTTATTGTTTGTAGTGTTATTTACCTACAGTTAAATAAAACTATTCTTTGTAATGTTTTCAATTTATAAAAAGAGAATATCTATTTGTTATTTTAAGATGAAAAGAGAAGAAACTATATTAGCAAACTAAAAGTAATATTTAGATGCTGAATATATACTTTGGTTTAATAATAAGAATCTAACAACTTGAAATCAATCTTGTTTCAGAACAGAGCTTAGACTATAATCAGAGATGGGGTCAGAGTTGACTATTTAATTTCATTTGCTTTGTTTACTGCACAAACAATGCATTCATGATCACTGTGTTTAACTGCAAGTATTTGAATTTGATAATGGTGGTTCCTAGAAGATAAATTTCCAGGGTGTGGAGAATGGATCTGTTTAACTATTCAGTCTGAGCTTCTGAAATGTTAACATGTGCATGTGTATACACGAGATTTTCTTACATATGTTGAGAAAGCACAGTCAATATGTTTCATTTCAAAAGGTTTTTATTGCTTAGATTATACTACAAAATGCCTTTCACCATATACATAATAACAAGAATCTAAGAATACATTTATAAGGTCCTATCATGATATTTAAGAATTTATTTTAGAACCTGCCCCCTCCTACTCTCTTCACCATCATTTCTCCAAATTATAACTGAAATTCCTTTTTTAAAAAAATGAAAGTAGTGAGTTGTAGAAGTAGTTTTCTTTCTACAGTTACAGATATTTATACTTGCTAGTAACAGGGAAATGTGTCAACCTAATTCAAGGAAGAGGTTTTCAAAGACTAGGAAGTTACTGTAGAAGTCTCCCCAAGATGAGGACACCCACATGCTCTGCCTCATTTACTCAGGGAGATAGATATGTTTCAACAGAGGCTGGAAAACTGTATGGAGGGATCCTGTAGAATAGATTGCCCTGTTGAGACATGGTAAACTAGATCATCTGAGGCCCATTTTGCATTGTGAGGCTGGGTAAGTCGTTTAGTCATTCTGTGCTTGCTTTCGTCTCCTTTGCAATAGGAATAAAGATAATAATGACCTCATTGGACTGTTGAAAGAATTAAATAAATTCACCTAAAGGGGTTAGAACATGTCTAGTACCTAGTAAGCATTAAAAAATGTTAGTTATTATAGCTGTTTTTTAAGCCTCAGAGTTCTGTGCCCAATTGAACATATTTAATAACAAAAAGCTATCTAGCAATATTTTCCAGCAACATTACTTACAGACGTCAGTGAGGCTACTATTATCATACATTGATACAATGTTATGTTTTACATATATCATTTGGTAATCATCACATTTTTAAAAGTTAAGCAAGGCAGGTGCTATTATTCTCATCTACACATCAATGAACTGAAGGTCAGAGTGATTAACATTCTTGCTTAAAATAATATATCTGGGATATAAGATCCAGGAACAAAGGTCGTCTGATTCCTATCCAAAGTCTATTTTTTTTTCACTAAGCCTGTCATTTTTTAAAAAGTAAATCTTTTAGCTTGTATTTTTTCTTCTTGTTTCTTTCTCTCTCTCTATCTCTGTCTCTCTGATTCTGCCTCTGTCTGTCTGTTTCTTTCTTTCCTCTCCTCTCCCCCTACCCTAACTTGGAAGTAGTGAGAATTAGGAGGAGATAAGAAATATAAAATTATTTTTCCTGCATAATTGTACTGAATGTTTTTTGGTCTTGTTTAGAACACTAGATATTGTTGTTGTTGTTGTTTTGAGGTGGGGGGAACAAAATTTACTGAAAAATAAGTAAAGGCAAGTAGTTTTTGGTTTGGAGAAACCTGGGTTATCTGGACTGGGTTATCTGAACATGAGGAATGTGTGGAACGTTTGGAGTTGTTTTGTGATAACTTCTGGAAAAGCGTTTAGTAAGAATTCAACTTGAATTATTCTGTCATCCAGTTTTATCAACATAATAAATAAACATACCCAAGTTGTTTTTTTTGGTGATCATTTTCACCAACAGAAAGCCTTGCTTTAAAAAGCATTTTAAATAGATTTTCCTATGTAATTTTGAATCTTTCTGATTAAATTTTATTTTTTTTCAAATGTGGTAGAATTATTTTTGTTAATAACTTCTCGAAAGATTGAATTAAAGAACTATAAAGAATAGGAGGAATGCATCTATTATTAAAGAGAACTATATAAACTTAAATGTCTGTAAATCTTAGAGTCAACTTCCAATTAAATGGAAACTTGAGATGGAGACCTAAATCTAATAAATATTTGTATATAAATTCAGGGTAAACTTTTGTGTAAACCACAAATGTAGGTATTTAAGATTTTCAAATGAAACATCTACTTTATTTTGTTTAAATAAAATTTTATATATTTAAAATATATAGTGTCTGATATTTCATTTTTTAAAATACTAAACTAAGCTGTAATACAGGTTCATTTAAAGCAAATTATAAATCTAGAAAATCCATAAGAACACAATTATCCTATTATATTGCATTGCATGTACTCAGTGTAATTAGAACAGTGTTACAAGGGAGAATCTGGAATTTCTGGTTATCAGATTTTTTTCTTTACTAGAGGAAAACATATTTTCTGTCATAATCTATATCAGCCCAGGATAGTCGAAAAAGCATAGACTTTAGAAAGAAAATATAGGCTCACAATTGATAGTTATCATAAAACCTCTTATTTGGACCAAATACCACACATATTAAAAGCAAAAGTATTATGGCAAACAGGAATTTTAAATTGTGAATCATGAAATTAATACCATTAGTCTTGTTTTAGTGACTGAAAATTCAACTATATTCAGTCATACAGTGCAGATGAATTAGATAAAATTGACTGAGATGCATTAATGATTACAAGTTTTCTTAAGATAGAAAACAGGAGAGAAAAGAAATATGTTACAAAAAAGAATCAGAATAGTAATATTTAGTCACTTATTTTTATAAGGAGTGCTTTCAACAAGTTCTAAAATACATAAAAGTTTTTGTACTGGGTATAATCTTATAGTCTTTTGCCTCTGAAAAAAGGTAAACAAATGTATTAAACCAACCCAAGTCCTCCTGCCTCTTTATTATTTACTGGGCTTAGAAACCCATTTGATAATGACAAATTTATTTATATATTTAAATTTGGAGGGGCATTTACTTCAAACTATTTGAGAAGTGGAGAAAGGGTTAGTATCCCATTACATTGTAAACTATATGAGAGCAGAAATATTTGTCTATTTTGTTGACTGCTGTATCACTGGTGCTTTGAAGAGTGTCAGGGCACAGAAAAAGGTCTCTATAAATATTTGTCAAATTAATGAATATTGAATTCTTCTCACTTTTAAACCAAGTTAATTTTCTAAGGTGGTTTTATCTTTGTGAGGAAACAACAACAACAACAACAACAACAACAACAACAACAATAACACAGTCTTATACCAAAGTTTAAACTGAAGATCTTCATTGACCAAAATAGTATTCTGAAAAAATTAACAAACGTGGAGTTTGCTTTAAAAATCATTAGTATATCTGTAGTCTTTATGCTCAAAATCACAATTGTAGCAATGAAAACATTTCCTAGAGTCTTTCTCTATAGATTGTAATAGAATAAACATTCAAAATAGCTTTTATTATTTCTGCAATATGAAAAACACTCTTTCCACTTGGTATGCTATGCATTTATGTTTTTTCTAACAAACATAATTTGAGGATAAATTCTCTCTTCCTCAAGTGTTTTTCAAACTTACATTTACAAAACACCTATTACAACAGGGTTCCTCATCAAAAATAAGGGAAACACTGTGATAAAGTCAAACACTAAAGAGCTAAAACTCATTGTGGCATTGTTGATCCGCAAGATTTACATGTCACACGGTGTTTAAAAATGTGTTTGCGTGGGTTAGCTCATTAGACTAAGGTTATGTTGAGTTTATTTTTAATGATAATGAGATAGCAAAATAAATTATGTCACCAAAATATTTGCTTTGATTTGACTTTTCCTTAATTCCAGTAGATAATTCCACTCTAGCATTTCTTTATTATCATATTTATGATCACGATGTGGCAGACCTCATGTAAACCATCGACCCTCAGAAATTTGAGAGACAATGAGGAAGGACCACCACATTAAAGACCTACATTGAGTCTCAAACATTTTATAAGTATTTATCGACCACAATGTCCTGACAGTGTTAGTTGTCATTTCTGGCATTTTCCCTACTTTTCATCTTACACTGGCCATTTATTCAATTAAAAAAAAAATTGTGTAGGTGAGCTAGGGGGTGGCAGGAATTCTTTTCTACTCCTGATGTTTTCTTTCACATAGAACAATACAAGCCTCTCTCCTTGTCTTACTCAAATTCCTAGTGACCTAATCTGACTGATATGTTTGCAAAAAAAAACGGTCCATGTATAAATCAATTCCCTTTGCTGACACAATTTTTGGGGGGATGACCTTCCCACGCAAAGAGATATCTGGCAATAAAATGGGGCCTGACTCAAAGGGAGACCTAGTTTTTCTAGTCTGAATGAGTGGGTAAATTTGTCTATTTCTGTTATTAAAAAGCCCAGATACCTTTGAGCCTAAGCTATATTCTCCAATCTAGTCCACAACAAATAGGTATTTTGGCCTTCCATCTGCGTCCTCTTCTCTCGTCTTGTCTTACTTCACAGTTGGTTCAGAACTCAAGTGAGCCTGTAAAATGTGTGTTTATCAGATCTCTTAATGACCCTTAAAACCTACTGAAGAAAAATCAACATGTGGAATTTTGCTTTCCTTGAAATTTGAAATAGATTCAATTTGTGGTTATGAATTAGTCCTTTTCCATGATTTCTTTAGATAATTCTTAGTTTTATTTATTCCTTGATGTCCCATGAGGTCACAGAAAGTGTCCCGTGTGCCTTCATAGCCATACTGAGTGCATCACTGATGATTCTCTTCATATGCGAACATTACTGATAAATCATTAACAAGCAGATACTGTGTACTGTTGGGGATTTTTTTCCAAGAATGCTGTTGAATTTACTTTCTCTTGCCTGGATTTTTTATGGTTAGTGGCATTTAGCTATTAGATAGTTAGCCTGGGTTCGAACTGTAGTCTGTGAGTGACCCAGCAAGAGAGCAAATCTCACCGGACTACAAAGGGATCCATTCCAGGCTTTGGCCTCATTAGTTTCATGACTCAACCAACTGAGCTAATTAATAGGGTGCACAATTATTATGAATCACTGATTCACTTCTTGAAGAATTTTGGTTTATAAATTGTATTAAAATATATTTAGGATAAACTTGAGTGTGTTAAATATATTTGCAGAAGTAAACGTTTTCACTGTCTTTTTTTTTTATCGGAAATCTTAACATCATTATGGTAAGTGCATCCAAATAGAAAATTGATCCAGAATAAAAAACATACACCAATGCCCCATGCCACACACACACACACAAACCACACACAGAAACTCATATATACACAAATGTCTGTACAAACATCCAGTGGCATTTATAAGCATTCCCATGGATATTCAGTATTCTGCATTAACAATTGTCTTTGGTAAAGACAATAATGCTGGGAAATATAGGAGGCAACAAGAAAAGGGGAAGACCAAAAATGAGTTGAACCGACTCCATAAAAGGAGCCATAGGCACAAGTCTACAGGAGTGAGCAGAGCTGTTGAGGACATGGCACTGTGGCTATCACTCATTCATAGGTTGGCCAGGAGTTGGAGCTGACTAAACAGCACATAACAGACACATCAACAAATAGTTTTGATCAGTTTTCTTTGTTTTTAATTTTCAATTTCTCTTAATTATGAAGCAGTACTCTAATTTCTTCCTAAAGGTCTATACACTCTTTTTAGTTCATTTACTTATGATCTATCTTTTATTTCTTTTCTCTGCATTCTCTCTTCCCATTATACATAGACTGATGGGAAATAATTCTTTTATAACAGAAGAAACAATTTCTTGAAAAAAAAATAGTGGTAAACTGAAAAAAGTCTAGCAAAATAATTTTTCCAATAAAAAATGAGAATACTAATCCTATGATTAGCAAATACATTTTTTCAATTATACTGTTAAAATATATTAACAAATAAATAAACAAACAACAAAAAATAACTGGTTGCTCCTTGATGATTAAGCTACTTGGATGATCTGCACTACATTATAAGTGATTAATCAGTGGCAAAAAATGTCACATATTTCCAGAAATTCCTTTTTAAAATTTTATTTTCTGCTTTTAAGACAATGAGATATTTGTGCCTTTTAGATATTAAGAGATACATAGGATTCTTTTTCTGACTTACGCTCTGAATAAAAATTGTATTATAATACTAAAGCTCCAACTGGTAAAATTTAAGTATAGTTTCTCATGCTGACTTTTATTTACAAGAATTTTCTAATGGAAATAAATTATTTACATGAGCAATTTTCAGATAAACTTCATGCTCATATATTTTAGAGTAATAATTTCAAGTCCATGGTTTGAATCTACCCCAACTTGATTTATATTAATTCAATATAGTTGGCATTTTTAAAACTAGATCTACTTTAAGGCTCTATCTAAAACAGCTGCTTCATTTTTTTTCCTTTTAGTAAGGTACAATCTGGTGCAATCAACTCTTGGTCTTTGCATTTTGATTTAATATCTTAAATATACTTTATATGTCTATTCAATAGTCTTCATTTCCTGAAGTACTTGTCAAAATGATCAAAATACTTATTAAATATTGCTGTGCATTTTATTCATCATTTGCTATTTTCGGTGTTAGAAGAAGCTTGTGATACCTTCTCTCTCCATGATCCTGGCACAATTTCATTTCTACCATCTTGATGTTCTCATCTAAACTATTTACAATTTCTCTTAATCATAAACAAGGAAGTATTTTTATTTTTAATTTCTTTTCTAAGTAGGTAATCTCCATATTGATGAGCACATTTAATTATCACTATATCTGCAAGAAAAGAATAAATTGTCCCCAAACAGTGAACTCTCTACAGAGTTTAAATCAATTTTTCCCCTGAAGTTTCATAGGCATTTTAGAGCCAAGGACAATTAGGCTATCTGTCAGGATCTTACTGAAGCTTCAATACAGTTTTTAGTGAGGTAAGTACAACTCATAACATGAAGTTTTATCTTCCCCTTTTAAACATGATGGACCTGTATTGCCCAGAGCAAATTCCTAGAGATTTTAAAATGTGGGTCACCAATGTCTTTCTAAAACAGGACTTGCAACCAGAGGGTTCAATGAGCCCTAAAAAATACCTGCTTCATTAAATATAATTTATATAATATTTTACTTACACTTCTAGAATTCTTCTATGCTCCACAATGTAGAAATAATAAACAGCAATATACATAGGTCATAAGTTATGAGTTACAATAATATAACCTATAAATATCTGTTATGTAAATAACATTCTTTTTTTAGGGACGTATAAATGACAAAAATAGACTAGTAAATACATAGAGATTTGGTAAGAAGTTGTATAAGTGTCCAAGGGGAAAAAGCATATTAAAAACAATCTTTTGAGCTATCACAACAGCTTATTTTGATCACTTCATTTGTCAATTTACTGATATGAGGATATCCATTTTTTAAAATAGCAGGACAAATGGGATTGACATGCCACTGATGATACAATATATATAACATTAATATGTCAAAACCATCCTGTATTGACCCCTTTAGTCAGGTTAGAGGCTATATAGCAAAAGCTAGCATCCAAAGGTTAAGGCTCTTTGGTCCAATTGTGAACTAAAATAAAACAACAAAAACAGCAA
This sequence comes from Eidolon dupreanum, assembly GCA_028627145.1. NCBI lineage: Eukaryota > Metazoa > Chordata > Mammalia > Chiroptera > Pteropodidae > Eidolon > Eidolon dupreanum. The sequence continues at coordinate 15,485,273 of CM053507.1, forward strand.
TGACACTAGCAAAACACTGTTTCTTCCATTCACATTCTAATTACAACAATGGGAAGGAAAGAAAATTTCCCACTTTTCAGACAGAATCCTCCTGCTTGTATTGCTGAACTCCATCTCATAAATGACCCTAAATGGTATCCTCATTGACAAGCACAGTATGAGTTAATTCTTTAAAAATGAAAAATGTACTCCCTTATCATTCATAAGATTCATATAAACATTAAACTCATACCTTCATCATACATGCTATTAATTTAATTTGGAGTCTGCATTCTGATAATGTACAGAATTTGTGAAAAGTTAAAAGGCCTTCTTAGGTATCAAACTTAAAAAGAAATTGTGTTACTTGAACTTTTTACCATTTTTCTGGAAGCCAGCTTACTTTTCATACTATACATGGTAGACTGGTTCAACTATTTAGTAGATTACATTTATGATAATATCAGAGATGGTCTCCATTATGTACCTGCTACTTTCTAGTCCATAGATAATAAAGTCTTCAATCCGAAGCTGTCAACTAAGTCACTAACCCTTGCCAAAAATCTCAAAAGCACCCACTGTGCTTCCTAATGGGGATGGATATGTCTGGTTCAGCAAATTCTACTGCCACTGTTGGAAAAAAAGTTCAAAGTATGTGCTCTTAGTAGATTCATAATACTATGTAGTGTTATCTTTGTATAGACAGGACAATGTGGAATTTTAATAGTGCCTTTAACTGAGAGATAAGGAATGCATTAACAATAACACATTTTGCTCACAGAACTAAACCAACAATCTTCAGACCAAACATATGAGGACAGTTATAAGATTAAAATATAGATATATCATGTTATTGTAAATTAAATGCCTCAGGTATCCTCTCTTCTCATGCCATTCTAATTGCTACCACCTGAAGCTCAAAGCTTATCACTCCCTCCACACCTGCATAATTGCAACTATTCCCTATGGACCTTCATGACTCCAGGCTGCCTCTTGCCTTTTTTTCTACCCTTCAACTGTCATCTATACATTGCATACCACTTTCAGGCTAATCCATTTTAAATGCTACTTTCATCATATTAAAACTCTGCTTAAAAATCTATTAGAGATTCTTATTTCAAACCAAACACAAACTTTTCTCCCTAGATGTCAAGACCATATGTAAACAGTTTCCAATATTCTCTTTTAAATTTATTTACTGAGATTTACCAACATATACTGCTGGGTCACTTTCTCATTGTCTCATTAAAGGTCCCATCCATTGGAAACAGCATTTGTTCATTCATGAGCTTCCCCTCATACAGAATGCCTTCCAATTTTACCCTTGCTTTACTAAGTCCTACATAGTCTTCAACATTATAAGCCCGATGCTTCGATGAAGTACTCTCTTATTAATTTGCCACCGTCATTAGGCTCCATCCCCTCTCAACGCCTATATCCCTAAACACTTCTTGGTAAAATGGCTTTTTTATTATTACAGTTTCTTTCATGTTTTTTGATACCTTTCCATAATTATACCATAATATATTTGAGGAGAGGCACCATGTTAATTACTTTGGCATCTTTTACTATGACAAAAACTATACTAAAATAAAAAATGCACTTAAAAATTATTGATCAATTGCAGTGCATTTCCACAGCAATAAAAAATGAGAGCATTATATTCTTTTCCATTTCGAAATTCACAAAGCATTTTCTTCTTGCTTTTCCAGTAATAGAAGGGATTTTTGAGCTATAACAATTTTTTTTGCTCTGAAAGTTAAAATTTGTTACATGATATTGACTTTAAAAGGTAAAACTTTGTATATAATAATTTTTGAATTTTTATAAATATATATACCACAGTATTTCAGAACCATGAGAAGATATGTAAAGACCTAATTTCTCTATACACTGACTCGAAGATATAGAAACTAACCCAAAACACTACACAGCATTTAAAGCTTTTTCTAGTTCCTTAAAAATCAGCAAAACTGTATTAATTGTATAAGGGAGCCTGGCAATAAGGGTACCTTTAATAATTCTTTATAAAAGTATTATTTTTGGATCTCTTAAGGAATTTTTTTTCTTTCTAATTCTTTTCATTTTTTAAAACTAAATAAGCTAGCAATTAAACTTTTTCAAGCTCTGTGATCAGTAACAATAAGACACACCTCAGGGGTGATCGATTCTTGTTAAACTGCACTATGAGCATTGGACAGATTTAACCATTTTGAAAGGACTTTTGTCCTTTTGTAAAAATTCAGTTTATTATTTTGTCTGCACATTTCTTTAAATGTCACTTATAATTTTAGAAATAGGCTCTCATTGGAATTCTTGTAAAATTTTTATAGACTTATAAAGATGTGACATTCTAAAGTCGGAACGTACAGCAATTCTATTTTGTAATTACTGCTATAAAAACACAAAGATCACTGGTAAATTATCCCAAATAGCAAAAATATCAACAAGGGTCCAAGAGACGTTTTCCTACATGAGATTTCTAATTTCTCTGGGTCTCATCATTTTCTTGTGTTCGCAGAGGTCTATCCTATCCACTTGTTTAACTATTTATCTGCTTGAATATATATTATCTCAGAAGATCAGCAGGCATAATGAATATTGATATTACATAGATAATAGTAATGTTGATAATGAATATTTTGATACTGACAAACATTTTATTAACTAATATTCCTAATATTAATAAAATAGTGAGATGCTTAGTGCTCTGAAAAAAAAAATGCAACTTAGGAAACTGTTCAAAACACACAGAGATGGGAATTGAGAAATACAAAAGATTGTATAAGATAGACTGGAAAGGTCAAAGTCATGGGATGATCTAGGGAAGCTAGTGGAATGTGTTTTTCTGGTGTATGTAACAAAATTTGCAAAGCAAAATGGAGAGCTGTGATAGCCAACTGTTTCTATATATGTGTTTATTTTAGCCTTGTAGGATTGTTCCCTGAAATACGTTATTTTTCTCACTTTGAATTCAAATAAAGCATTTTCAAAAAATACCAACCAAAAAAGGGGATGTTGTCTCTCTCTCTCTCTCTCTCTCTCTCTCTCTCTATATATATATATATATATATATATATATATGTATATGTATATGTATATGTATTTATCTTTTGTACAACTTTACTACACAGGAAAAGCTCAGAAAACAAAGAAACAAATCAAGAAAACACTACCAATCTAAAATATTTCTTTTTATTTCAAATTACTTTGTGTTAAACTTTAAATTCTATTCCTATTTTTCCTGCTCTTATTTTTCCAAAATATCTATTATTCCTCTGGCAACATTAAAGAGAGGAGGTGATATACCAATACATTTTGTTTTATCTGCCTCGAGAAAATTCTCAATGATTAGCAAAGCAATGTCTAATAGTCCCCTTTCTTAACCTCTATCCAGCTTAGCAGCCTTTTAATGAAAGCCCAAGTTCAGTAATATGAAAGCATTCATTTCCTTGGAGCTGACTACACCCAAATCATCCTTTTAATAAACTAAATGTACTGGTGCCTGAAACTGAAATCATTGACTTAGTATAGTAATGACTCTGTTTTTTTTCCTACCAATATTGCACATAATTATATTCATGAATTCCACTTTGTGAGCTCTATTTCATACTCCCCTCACATAAAAAGAGCAATGTTTAGTTTTGTTTTATAAACTCGGTTACCATTTCCAAGCGTCAAAGCAGAGAGGATGGCAGCCCTGGCCAAAAGACGTTGTCCTTTGAGATGAGTAAGTGCCAGCCTTCTTGCCATGGTGTCTGCTTGAATGCCCTGTTCATTTTGAGAATTTCTTTTTATTTGCTTTGCTCTAGTTAGTTGGCATCTCTATCCCTCTATAAGAATGGCATTTCTATGATTAAAGAAAATGTGCTGGAAGCCAAAACGACCAACCAAAAAGTGAAAAATTAAAATGTTTTTGGTGGGTTATATTTTCCTTTGTTTTTGGCTATAGAGTTTTGTTCTGTTCTGTTTTGTTTTACAGGCCAGTTTAACTAAAGTGTTGATGAAGTACATTGTGTGGTCTGAAGTACTGTGGTTTGGTGCCACCTAGCCAGATGAATTTCTATTTTACGTCGGTCCTGAGACTTTTCTATATTCCATGACTCCAGAGTACATTCCTACATAATATCTATTTTATTAATAAAGAAAAAAAAATTTATAGTGATATGAGATGAAAATACTAGAAAAAGATAATTTAAAGATAGAAACTATTGCTTCTCTGAGAAGTAGGAAAGAATTCTAGTAATCGATATTTGTCAAAGGTAAGGATTTAGATAACACTATAAATTGGTACTTAGAATTACAGGATGAATTTATATATTGAAAATATTTACTCAAATTTCATCTAGAATTTCCTCAGTTATGAAAATAGTAGAAGTAGGGCAAAGGAATTGAGAAAGTTTCAGTTTTACTGTCCATGCTTATTCTAAGCAGTCAAAAATATTAGATTGCTATAAGGTCTAAGCATTAGGTTCTAGTTTAAAGGTTTAGAGGAAGATGAAGGAAAAGGGTGATGGGAAAAAGAGACCACATAGAAAAAGAGGAAAGCTGAAAGAGAAGAGAGATCAAAGAAAATAATAAAAGCAGGAGACAGACTGATTAAAAGGAGAAATACTGTTACAAAGAAACCAGAAAAGCTAGCAACACATAGGGCTTGGGTTTGGTAAATTTCATTTTGTTTTAAATGGGAGCTAACAGAGCTAACTGAGGTTTGAACTGCTGAAAAGCCAACCTACAAGGTTTAGGATTTAATTTTAAACTCAGCTTTTCACCATTTTTCTAGTGTGGAGGACTCTTTTTTCCCTTTTTAAAACAGAGTCTTTGATCTTTTGCCTTAACGAGTCTGGCCAATATGTAAAGAATCAAAATTGTGAGTGCTAATGCCTCTATTTTGTTAAATCAAGTATTAAACAGTGTACTATTTGTGTGGTCTGAAGACTATTGGAATTGTACTTTGTGTGAGTGAGGTGTTTGAAGATGCTGCAAATGAAGTGCCTAACCAGGAAGCCAAAGTAATTTTTTTTTTTTGCCAGAAAGACACTTTATTTTAGGTGAATTAAGCTGAATAATATAAAAATATCAATTCTCTCTAGCGGAGTTCGTCGACAATTACACTGGAGAAGTTGGTCATTAGTAAATGTGGATCCTGATAACTCAGAGTATGACCTGACCTGAGAATTTTGTCTACACTACTTTTCACTCTAAATTCATCTAAACCAATAATTATACTTCCTTTTAGTTCACTATCATCAATAAACAGTTCAAAAAATTATAAGTCTATCCAGACTAGAGGAATAGCAAGGTTACTTCAGAGAGTTATTTAAAAAGGAAAACCTAAATTTAAAAATTACTGATTGATTTCCTATATATAGTTTTTATAATTGGACTTACTACTGGTTATTAGGACTACCACAATTTATTGAGCACTAGGTGAAAATATTATGCATATATAATATGTAATCAGACATTTAAATGCAAACATAAATATAAATATATATCCAAATGAGACAGGTATATTAACAGATGGAAGGAAAAAAAATCGATTAATTTTCTAGTTTTTGAAGTTACAGCTTTAAACACAAGCCAAAAGAACTGAGTATCAAATCAATTGGTTTATTATTCATTAACTATTAATTGGTAAACTGAGTACATATCTTGATTATTATGTTCTCAATTTTTTCTTTGGAAAGAAACATGTGTTTGGGTGAAAAGAAAGCAGATTATCAAACATGAAACACATATATCCCAAGAATACTACAGAAATAAGTAGGGTTTAATAATTGTCATTTGGTGACAGTTATGCAAGTTACTTTGCATAATTTTTGAATTACATTTAAATGTACACTCATACTTCTATAGAACATAATTACCACATGTAAATTATTTTAAATTATTTTAATTGGTCCAAATACTTATTATTTATATATCTTTAAGCTATTATTCAAAGACTCAACAAACAAATTGGATGAACATTCCTGGGGAGGTCTAGATATGTAGACCTTATTTTAAAACACAAGATTTAAAAAGGGTCTACTGTTTGTAATTAAATCTGACAACAATAGGACATGCTGTCAAAAGTCTTTTGAAATGTCGGTATTTGGACTTTTCAAGTAGACTTGACCACCAAGAACAAGAAAATAAAAAATTAAATGCAACATTTGACAGAGAGGGATTTCAAATAAATGTGAGGGCATTTAAAATGACAAATTATGAATTTTTATGCTGATATATAATCAAACATCACAGATCTTACCAATACTGGCCAGAGAAAGTTGAGTTTGGAAGTCTTGCACATTTTTCATGGTAATGCAATTTGGTATTATCTTTCTGGAAAGAAGTTTTGTAGAATGTATCAAAAGCCCTAAATTTCAGGATTATAGTAACTTTATTTTTAGAAATATATCCAGTGAAAAAATTAAAATGCAGATAAATATTTCTATAAAATAATAGATACAAACATAAAAAATATTGAACAGTGACAAAAGCAGGTGGAATGTGTTTAGGTATTAACTAAAAAAAAAAATATGTATATATGATAGGTATTGCATGGAAACTAATCAATATCTAAAGGAATTAGTATAAATATGTGAATAACTTTTTTTCTGGATGAGATTATTCATTTATTCATATGAGAAATATTATTAAGCATCTGGAACATACCTGTCATCATTTAGTATAGTTATAGAGATATGAAAATAATTCAGCTTATAAAATATTAGGGAGAGTTAGATACCAAATAAGTGCAATAAATTGCTCTGCTTGATGTCCATTCATGGACTGGGGGTTGCACAAGAGAGTGTGGACAAAACTAAGGAGGGCCCTGAGCAGGCGACACTGAGGCAAGGGTAGGGACATGCAGGGGCGGGGAGAGCATAAAGTAGCAAGAAGACTGAACAAAGAGAATTATGCTAGTGAAGGTGGTGAGGCCAACTTTTGCAAGGCATGGAGGGAAAAAGGATATTGGGGAAAAACTGAGTATCTTTTAATTAAAATAATGGAAGATTAAGAAGTAAGAAGAAGCTAGCCATGGGTCTAGAAGAGAGTGTGTTAGTTCAGACTGAATGGAATGAAGGTTTTAAAAAAAGAAACACGGGTATGTAAGTTAATAAATGAGAAGATAAACATCTCAAAAATGCTTCCTTCAAAAAGGGAAGATCTGATTAATTTGGCTAAAGGAGGGAAAGGTCTAATTTTTACAAAGAGAATACTTCGTTTTCTTAATGCAACTTATTGTCAAAAGTTTTCTTAATTTTTTTATCCCATGAATACATGAATTCCTTATTTTAAACCTAAGACGAAAAAACCTTTTATATTCTAATGGGTTATTGATGCTAAAAATACAATATTTTTCTTGCTAATGAAATTCTGAGCTGGAAAAATGTTAGTAGTTAAACATGGGTGATTTTTTTAGATACTAAATTAGATATATTCCATAAAATTGGATACAAGCCTCTCACAAAGTAGATTGGAACAATATTAAAATAAGCCAAACTTATTTTAATTGTATATTGCATCAAGAAACTCATGAAAATAAATTTGCTAAATTTCTTCAACATTCATTCAAAGGAACTCGTTGTCCCATCTTCCCCTCACCCCTGCCCTGTCCTCTGGCACACAACATATAAAAGTTTAGAACAAATTAATTTTTTAATTTGTTTTTATTTTTGGTTTTAATCTTGTCATTTAGAAAGTTAAAAAAATAGTTTCGTTTTAGAAACATTCCAAATTCTCTTAATATTTATTGACCATACACAGGTCAGAGCTTTATGTAGCTCTGTCAGGTCAAAGAAATATTGCAGGTCAGGTCAAAGAAATATTACACCAAAGAAAGAAGAGAATGGCTAGGAAAGGCAATGAGAGGTAAGGATTTGGGTTGATAAAGGATCAACCTATCCAATGTATTCATGAATACTGATGGATCACCAAATTACCTGAATGATAACATTATTTTTGTCTGTGATGAAAATTTTGAAAAAATTGAGATTTATAATAAGAATGTAAATGACTGTTATAAAAGACAGAAGATTTATCTATTTATGACTTGGACATGACTCAAAATATATTTTTTAAAGTGATTATAATATGATGAAAATAATGTTACAAATTTTCTGACAATTTAAAGTAGAAAAAAAGATTTCAAATTAGGTATTTAGGTTTTAGCTCTAGCTTTGATAAAAGTTCATTCATTTGCTTGAATATCTTAATGATGAAGTATAGTAAAATCTAAGTAATTATGAATCATGTAATACTTCAAGTTTTGGGATTGATTCATCTTTTGGCATTATATCTCATATTGTCTTACTAATATTAATCCCACAGAGATCTCATTTATGTGTATAGGTTTAATTAAAAGTCAAGTATTAGCTGGACTAAAATATATTTTGCAAGATTTAATGGCTGACTACAACCTACTTAATTCTCAAAGAAAAAAATGCCTTCTCAAATTATGTTTATTTCTGTGGTCATTTAACCTTTCTGTACTTTGATTTACAGTGTAGAAAATGAAATCTCAATTATGCTAATTCACATGGAAGTGCCATTAAATAAAATAAGAGTTTACCAATATGTTATTAAGGTCAAATATTTATTTTTACTCCCATTTATTTTTATGTCACTGGCATTCTTTCTGATGAGCTAATACAAAAACAAACAAACAAAAAAACATAGCCATGTCTGAGTGAGTGAGATCATTGAAAACTTCACACTTTGAGAAGTTTGTTCTTCTTTAAGTTGGGTGCTATAAAATTATACATACGTAAAAATTTGATAGAAAGAAGTGAGATCCTGAGTGCTGAGTAACATTTAATCATATTTTTGTGCTCATATTTGAACAGAAGTGGTTTGAACATTTGTGAATCACAATATAAAGTAGATTGTTCAATTATAAGATTTGTGGTAGTGGAACAAATATCAGGATTTGGGTGTTCTTCCTTTAATTTTGAAAAGATTTTTCCTAGACTTTGGATCCTTGTCTTTCAAAATATAAGGCATCTATTAAAGAAGTTGTCCCAATTAATATTCAAAGATATTAAGATGATGAGTTCTGCATTTATAATTTCATGGTAATCTACTGGCTCACTATGATTTCAAACTCTGTTCACTTCTTGTCATAAATATACTGCTGGACTATCCCATTTACATCAATAAATTAACTTCCACCTACATCTTTATAGGGATCATACCCAAATCATTGTCTCTAGCTTAGGGTTTCCTCTTAAGGGCCAGTTTATTCTATTCAACAGTCTACTTATATGACCAACTGAATTCACCTCAAACATATTCTCAAAATGTTCATAATTAAATTTATCAACTTTCCTCAGAATCGATTCTTTCAAGTCAGTTAATGGCATCTTCATCTACCCTAACTTTCTTGCAAACTTTGGGAGTCAGCTAACATTTTCAGCTTTGTGGAAACCTTCCATGCATGAATGGTTACATCTTATCAGTTTGACATCTAAAATTACTTTTGAATAACCTATATACCTACATAACTATAACTACACTTCTTCTAAGTCTTCTTTTCATTGATAACTCTCCTCTTTCTTGAACTTTCTTATTTGATCAATTTACTTAGTTTTCAAAGTTGTAAAAACTTCCAGAGATCATAAAAAAATGTAAATCTGTCAGTTTATGCTCATTCTGAAATTTATTCATTATTCCTCAGTATTTTCAGAATTTCATTCAAAGTCATTAGAATTGCATTCAAAACTCTTGTGATCTGGCACATGCTTACCTGTCTTGCCCCTCTCTGACCTGTTTACTGTGTTCCAAACACCATATTGTTATTCTTCAAGTGTGTTTTTCCTGCCATCAATATTTGCTTATGGTATCTGGAACTTTCTTATCCATCTTGATGGTTGGTCTGATTCTTCAGATCTCCACCTTCATATTCCCTTTTCTGAGAAACCATACCTGAGGCTTTTAAATGCTCTTAGATCTGTGTACATCCTTTTGGTGACAGAGAATCAGACTTAGGTCCATGAATTCCCAAAGCCTAATACAGTGCCTAGTACAAAGTATATGCTTATTACTCATTGATGAAATTCACAAATGAAAAACCCTTGAAAAGATGACAGTAAATTATGGGAGGCTACCTACGGGCTTTATGAATTTGGGCTGTTAAATATGTCTGAATTTCAAAATACTCAACTTAGATTTTGTGAAAATAAAGGAAACCTCATTTAAAATAGAATCCAGAAGCCCTGTAGGGGGTGCTCTCATGCTCCACCACTCCTATCTTGGCAAACCATCACAGAAAGAAACATCTTTTACAAACGCCAGCAAGAGAAGGAAGATTTTCTCCTTGCTCTGCATCAACTTATCCAATAAGCATTATCACTTTGAAACTCTTGCTCTTTTGCAATGGACTTTTGTTCAAAATACCCCTCCCACTTCTACCTCTCCTCTGTAAAGGCAAGCCCCTCTCTTTTGTTCTCTGGGCTTACCTATGGTCACCATAGCTTGCTTGTCCCAAATTTCAATTCTCTGCTAGTCCCAAATAAACTCAATTCTGCTTTTTATCATCTGTTAATTATTTTATTTGAGGTGGACCATTTATATATTTGGATTCTATTATTTTTATATAGCTAAGTGAAACTGATGACTAAAACTTGACATCTCTTCTTACCAACTGTGTGCAGGGAAAATAGAGTGACATCATATAAATTTTGTCTACTTTCATAAAAGATATTCCAAAAAGGTAATTTGAGAAAATCATAATTTATTCACATACTATCTTATCATTCTGGCTTTTCTATTACCTGGGTTGAAAAAAAATGACTGAGTAATATTATGGGTGAAATATTACAGATATAATAATAAAATGCTGTACTGTTAATGTCTCCATTTAGTTGAAATACTAAGGTTTTAGAAAGCTATATGGAAAGTCTGTATTTGTGGTTGGGAGACTAAGGAGCAAGTCTTCTCTTCTCATTGACTAGTTCATTTTGAGTTTCAATGCAGGTTCTTAAGTTGACTGGAGACCTACTCTTCACGACACTGACTCAAATGTATGGAGAGTTCAAGAATCTATTTGGTCTCCACTGACATCTTAAATCAGGAGGTGCTCTAAGGTCACTACTGATAAGACTGAGTCACTGAGGTTTGTTATAAAAAGGAGTAAGAGGTAACATAACTATCACATGATGGCAATGAGGTAAATACAGAGGCTTATCAAATAATAGTTCTCTGATTTAGAAAGCGTATTTTAAATATTTTTCTGGAACCATCAAAAAAGGAAGTGACTTTTCCTTTCTAATAATAGTAGAACATGGAAATATGTCCATAAGCAAGGCAAAGCAGAGAACTAAGGCAATTATAAAGATAAATTAGGTACAAAGGTTGTTTCTGCTTCAATAATCCAGGTAATTGAAATTAAAACAGTTTCAGGCATGTAACTGGCACAATCTTCCTCTTTGCTTTGGCAGTAAAGACACATGATTTTTTTCATAAGCCTGGAACCAGTTTTAAGATGTAGCATTTTTCTTTGTCTGTGGTATATTTTGAAATATAGAATGAATTACTAGAGTTTCAAATGATATAGTCAAGCAATAAGTTAATTTGCCAGCAATAAGTTAATGAGAAAGTAAAGCTTTTACATGACTCTACAGAAAGAATTGGCACATAGTATCCTTGCTGTGTATACAGATCTGTATATTAAATGTACATACAGACATGCAGAAATATATGCATGCATTTCTCCAGTTCTGACGTTCTCTCTTTCCCAACAGGCACCTCATATTTTTTTTTTTTTGTCTAAAACTAGATTTATTTAGCTATCTCTCTCTACTTTCCAAATATTTACTTGTCCTCCCATATACTTTAGCTTAATGTAGGATATCATTATGCATCCAGGAATTCAAGTCATAAATATGGGACTTGTCCAAGTTTTCATCCTTCCCTTAACACTGTGACTTACCTCTTCCCCTTTGCTATTCCTGAAATAAGTGAGAAGTTCTAACAATTCTATTTCTCAAGTTCCAGTGACTTCTAAATCTATGCACCAGTGCCCCCTCCCCCATTCTCAATCTCTTTTTTCGTTGCTCTGTGAGGTCTTTGCCATTTCTTGCCAAGACTAGTGAAATGGCCTCCTTATTAGTATCACTGTGTCTGCTCTGTCTCCCTTGCACCTAGTCATCACAGTCAAACTACAATACAAATCTCACAATGTTCTACACCTGTGATGCCTAGAGAACGCTTGGGGTTTACTATTACAGGAAATATCTCCATTACATGCCTTCTGCTTTGTCACCATTCCCAACTCACCTCTGTCACATTATTTTTACTACACCTTGGAGGACTGTATATCTTACCTTTTCTTTCACTCATCATACTTTTTTACGTTTGCTTATCTGTCTTACCCAAAACACTGCAGTCACTATGGAAAAAGTTCCTGTGTTTTATTCTTCTCATTTCCCAAGTCCAGTGTCTGGTCCATGACAGTTTTCTAATATTCTTTGAAGTGAGCTGAATATAACTGAGATTGAAGGTTGCCAAAGTAAATTAAACTTAATGCAATCACATATTTCCTTCTTTTCAGATTTTTGTTTTCCTATTACTATTTCTTATGCTCATGCTATTCTGTCTCTCATGGTTTTTCCTCTTTTCTCTCTACATTTCTTCTCTCTCTTCATTTAAATATTTGGAAAGCTGTCATCAATATTTGGCTCTATCATCTAAAAGTGGTAATAGCAGCAATGGCCACTTTCTTGGTCAGAGGAACTTATTAGTGTTTTGCCAGCAGTGAGAGTTTGGGATTCCTGGTGGTTGAAAGAATGAGTTCAGAAACGAAATGAACAAGAGAATGTTCTAAAGAAGGCAATGCTACTGAAACCAATGTTTTGGGATGCAATGCAAACAGATGTGGGAGGAGTTGCTATCACCCAATATTGAAATCATGAGCTGAGCTCTTACTGTCTTTTGAGACTTTTGATACTCACCCAATGCACATGAGCTTGAATATAAATGCACACATGGACACAGGCACACACATATGCATGCACACACACACACACATACACACACTCATACTTTTACACTTTATTATGCCTGAATTGTCCATTTCTCCATTTTATAAACCAGTAAGATCCTACCCATTCTTCAAGTTCCAGGTCAAACCCCACCACATTCTAGCTTACATTTATCACACCTTACTCTGATAGGAATGATCACAAACTGTGCTAAATGATATATTTTTAATTTCTAATCTATTGTGGAAAACACAATGTAAATTAATTACTCTATAAGTGGAATAATGAAGAAAAGGTAGAAAAATATATTTAATATATCAGTTTAGAATTATTAGATTTAGCAGAAATAAAATCAATTTGTAAAAATGCTAAAAGGATTCTAAATACTTATTCCTAATTTCTCTGCTTATGCCATCATGAATCAGAAACAGTGTGTGAAGTGGAAGCAGCCACAGATCAGGATTTGAGGAGCTGAGTCTAAAGAAACTAGTATTAACTTACAGAGTGGCTAGTGTGTACATGCTTGCTAAATGAATTAATGAATGTGTTTCCGTATCAGCATGGAAAGGAATAGGAGTTTTTTTTCTTTTTTTTCTTTTCTTCTTTTTGACATGTTTCACATATTTCTTTAAAATTTTTGAAATATTTGCTATTAGCATTGCTCAGGTGATTCAGAGTCGGATTTTCCCAGCAGGGAGTTTCAATCAGTAATTAATCCATTCCTCAGCTAGCATTTCTTGAGCATAATATATAAACCAAACAATGTCCTAGATGTTAGAATCCAAATTTGCATATAACACAGTCCCTGAAAACAATGAAATGTAATCTTCAAAAGTATCAGGTTAAGAAAGTCAGTGAAAGTCTGTGGAACTTTTCTACATTCATGGAGACTAATAAAATGTGACTACTAAACAAGGCACATCATTTGGCAACAAATTCTTACACTCTAAAGGACAGTTGTTGGAAGTTATTTGGACAACTTATGAAACTCAAGTGGGATCTGAGGATTTGATGGTAGTAATGTATCAATATTAATTTCCTGATGCATTAGTTGGCTCCAGCTGTCGTAACACAATATCATCTACTGGATGCTCAAGCAACAAGAACTTACTTCTCACAGATTTGGAGGCTGGGAATTTCAAGATCAAGGTGCTAGCCCAAGCCATTCCCTGGTGAGCTCTTCCTTGTTTGTGCTTTCACATGGTTGAGAGGGAGAAAGGGAGTAAACTCTCTGATGTCTGTTCTCATAAAGACACTAATCCCATCACAAGGGTCTCCCCTTCATGACCTCATCTAAACCACGTAGCTCCAAAAGGCTCCTTCTACAAATACCACTATATTGAGATCAGGGCTTCAATATATAAATTTGGTGGGTGAGACACAATTCAGTCCTTGGAATGTAATTTTGACCATTTTATTGTGATTATGTGGAAAATGTCCTTGTTCATAAGGAGGCATATCCTAACGTAGCTGAGGATAATGAGGCGTTAGGTTGGCAACTTACTTGAAAATGATTCTTTGTACTATACTTGCAAATTTTCTTTAAGTTTATGATTGTTTTCAAAAAAAGTTTTAAATGATATTGTTTCTGGTTTTCAGATTCTTATTTCTGCTTGGAAGAAACATGTGAGCAACTGTAATTAAATATCATTAAGTGGAGTGAAATGTATGGTGGTATAATAAAGAATGGAAATAAAAGAGGAAAGTGTGAGTCTGTCCAAAAGGAAAGCAGGAGAGAACTCAAAGAGGTCTTTAAACAGGTCAGAATGTAAGGCAAATCAGGGGCCAATGGACCCATATTTATTCATTAATGACTTTGTGACAGAATTTACATGTTTGATTTTTATTTTCTCCATGCATTTGATTTCCATTATTTTTATTCATTATTTCTTTTTTTAAGATTAATAAAACACAAAAGGTTTGTGAAAATCTTGAATAAAAGAAATGATGGTAATAAATTAGTAGTATAAGGTTAGTCAGGGGTCAGATAAAAATGTGCCAAAAATAATATTTCTTAGCTATCATTCTTTTGCATATCATAATCTATTTTAAAATCACCTTCTTAACTTACTTTGTTCACTCTTGCTTTCCCCCTTCAGAACTCCAGAGATAGTTGAAAAGTCTTATCTGGCAGGTATCCATATTGGTTGCTATAGCTCTGGTCCTCCCTAAAGTATTATATGAACTTTTTAATGGAGGAGGGAGAACAAAGGTTAGAGTGTTCTTTGATTTTCTGATTTCCTATAGAAGTCTATGATTCTCTTATTAATTGAGTAAGTATTTACGCAGTAATGATGCAAAGGTAGCAAAATGCTCAAGGCTTATCCTGACTCTTTTATATGGTTTTCTTTATTTTAATTTTAAAAATCTGAGCCAACATTAAAAAACTATTAGATTTCACATAAAAATTCCAATATCCAATGCCCTATACCTTCAGAAGTTAATAGCCCCTGGAATATACAATTGGTCAAAAATTTTCACTGGAATGAGTGGAAGTAACCCTTGCATGACAAACATATAATCAGTTTTTTTCCCAGTCTACACCACTCCCTATTATATAATGTTAGTTTGTTACATTCACTTGTGTTGTACGTATGGTTCTTGAATATACTTGCATTTGCAACCTTGGCCAAATAGTGAGAGTTTTTGGACTGGAAGAACTTTGAGAACAAAGACAATTTAATAGTATGCATTTGAAATACTAAGTTACAAGCTCTGTCAAGCAAAAGTTAGCAACAAGCTTAATTT
This sequence comes from Eidolon dupreanum, assembly GCA_028627145.1. NCBI lineage: Eukaryota > Metazoa > Chordata > Mammalia > Chiroptera > Pteropodidae > Eidolon > Eidolon dupreanum. The sequence continues at coordinate 15,500,968 of CM053507.1, forward strand.
TTTTTTTTTAAGAAAAGACTGATGGAAATCCTTTCCTCCTTCCTGACTTATCCAGTAAAAAGGATATAAAATTAGAGTTGTGTCTAGTGACTTCCGCAAATCAGATGAGGAGAAAAACCATTATGCACTAGGCATTACATTCAATTTCAAAAGAGAATTTTACAGCCACTGATTTTTAATTTTTCTCTAAAGGAAAATGAAATTGGTACACTGGTTCAGATATTTTAAATGTATATTACCATTGAATTCAGGCTCATGTGGAATTAGAGATTCTTTCAAGCATACTTCAAACTATTAAAAACTCTACTTTTGCTGTTGAGACAATGTCAAAGGTTGGTTTAAATGGCATGAGTAACAATTTGCATTACACAAAGTATCGAAAACAATACTCCCTTTTGTCTAACAGAATTCCCATAAATTGCTCCTTTTGTGTATTTCTTCTATTTTCTAAATAACAATTCCTGTTTTTAATACATTGAGACACTTTTATTACTGTCTTAGCAATCACAATAATAATCTTACATGTGTACGATACTTTAAAGCTGACAAAGTATTTTTAGGTCCATATGAGGTAATATATAAATAAGTTCAGCATCATACAAATATTTTTATAAATTTGTACTTTTTGGAAATACTCAACTTGTAGGTATAATTTTGAGCATGGATACCACAAAAATATTTAAATTTAAAATACAATTTTAAATAATTATCATTATATATCAAAACTGTTTATATTACTTGAATGTCATTCTTCAGAAGAATTATTATTTGCTCCCTAGGTAATAGAAACTCAGGTGGCTGCCCCTTACAAAATTTTGGCAAGATAAAACATTTTCACTTGATTTCTCCCCTTGCTAACACTTCAATCCAATTTAACTGAACTGCCACTTTATTCAGCATCTACTAGATTCAAAGATGAGTAACACATAGCCATTACCCTCTAGGGGCTAACAGCCTACTTGGGGCAAATAGATACATGTAAGATTAGTTTTTGTATGATATAATGTGATGAGATCTATTTTTCCCCAAGTGTGATGGAGATGTAAGACAACTGGTGAGAATGAGGGAAGAATCTCTTTGAATACTTATAGAAGGAGGTGTCGCTTGGGGTGAGCCTTCAAAGATTAGTAGAATTTTAGTTTTACATACCTGCAACACAGTTGCATGAACGTCTATATTAGCTTTTCTTTACCCTGATCATTTATGTGCACTTACCTAATAATATTTTATGCCTCTTTACTGTAATACTTTTTCTTCACTCCTTAATTTCCTGATTCAATGTACAAATGGGAATTATTGTTTTGTATGCCTGCCAAAAGTGTAATTAAGGAAAGTCTTCTTTCATTCTATTTTAAAGTTCTATTTTAAAAATAAATTTAGAGAGCCTATTAAATAAATCATGGTCCATCAGAAATATTGCCTAATATGCAGCCATTAAAAAGGATGAAATAGATAATATATATTGACTTAGAAGGATGTTCATAATTAAAATGTTAAAAACAGAATCATGCATATGGTATAAAAGCATTATGTGCACATATTGATAATGACGATTATGTATATAATGAAGGAATCTGGAAGAATAAATATCAAAACTTTAACATTAGCTAACTTTGAAGGAAATACCACTTTCTATTTAGTATAATTCTCTATATTCCCCATTCTAAGAATTAGAAAATTACTGTGACTTTTTAATTCAGTAATTTAATTAAATAATTCTTCACTAATTATTCAAGAGTAAATAATTTAATTCAAAACAAATTTTAGAAAATGTTAAAGCTCATAAATTATATGAAAATATAAATTTAAATTGTTGAAAACTCAAATTTCAGCAAAGAATGATAATTTTAAAAATCATGTTTATATGAGGGCAGAATTTTAATTTTATTGGAATTAAAGCCAAAATAGTTTTTAAACAGTAACCAGTATGGCTCATTATTTTCTGTCAATAAACCAAATCCTCGGTCATGATCACTTAAAGATGAAAGACAACAAATGTAACAAATTCATTAATCTGTTTTATCATTTTTCAATGCTTTAATAACTAGAAATAAAATTTTCTTCGACAGTATAGTAGACAACATATAAAAATTAAGTAGAATCATAAAGCCTCAGGATTCTTCAGAAAATGATGCAATACTCCATCACAAAGGCAACTACAGATTAGAACTATACTGTACCAGCTAGAAAATCAAAGGATTTCTTGGCTCCACCCAGATCTACACAGGTATTCTTTCCTATCAATGAGAGCCACTCTTCTGTCACTCAACCAGATCATCAAAAATAACATGTTCTTTCCATATGGCAATAGAGGAGTCCAAAATTCATTTCACATTGCTTGTTTTACTGGATCTTCATCTCAGTTCAGTAAGTGAACAAGAACGATATTATTACATGTATTTTGCAGACGAGGAAACTGCATGCTAGAGGCACCAAAATTTGCCAGCCACAAAGCTCATGAGCAGTGAGCAAACTATTGTATACAAACACATAGCAAGCATGTGATCACTAACTAAGGCAGAAATAAATGCAACCTGCCTTGACATTTTTAAGAGAACATGCTGACTCCTGACCCACTGTTGATTTTTACGTCATTGTTGTTTTGTTTTTGTCTTATGTTTTTAATCTTTACTGTTCTGCCTCTTTTAGGCATTGAGCAGTTTGTCCTGAATTAGAAAAGAGGTGCTGGAATGTGGGAGTGGGAAGCTGACCTACATCTGTACGATTTGCATATGATTCACCACAATTAAACAATTTTGTTTGAAATAGCTACAATTAAGCTATTATGGAAGAAGTATTTACTAGACTAGAAATTCTAAATTTATCTTCACATAAGTCCTAGCCAAGAAAAAGAGCCGCATTTTCTGCTACTTTTACTAATTTATTCAAAATTAATATTTATATTATTAAATCCTGATAGTTAACTATACTTATGGTATGGTTACTTAGGTTGTGTTTAAGAAATTACAGGTTTAAAATCGCAAAAAAATGATAGAAAAAAAATCTGTTTCTAACTATATATTATATACATTAAGATACATAAATGTATATATTATAAAATTGCCTTACTGAAACATGGAAATTGCACACTGTAATGTCAAACTACCCTAAAATTATGGAGACACTAATACAAAAATGTAAAAGCAAGAATAAATTCTGCCTGTAGTAAAACATAAAATAAACTATAATAATGTGTAATAAACTGTAGTAGTATGTAGTAGTAGCAAGCAGTATGAAAAATAATTCAAACTGAAGATTAAACACTACGTGTTGAATGATTTCAAGTTCAGCAAGTAAGAAGATATAATATTTTTCAGTTATCCAGAATAAGCAACATTAATTCTATCTATATCTAACTCGAGGAGTAAATTATTGAAACACAGATAAATACAACATATTTTATAACCAGAACAGGATTCTTTTTCCTACCTGTATAGATGTGTGAAAGGTTCTATGATTAATCTTCAAGATACCCTAAAAAAGAAATAGAAAATAGATGACATAGAGAATAATAAATTAGCAGGGTTGTTTTCACATTATTATCAGTATCGACGGTTAGTGGTCTATTTGCTGAGGGGTGGTGATCTACTTACTGTGGCAGGGCACTGGCTCTTCCAACCACAAATATACATGATTCTGGCAACACTTAAGGTAACTTAGGGCATATGAGCATTAAAATAAAAGCATCATATACAGATTGAGCATTTTTGCTGGCTACAGAGCATGGATGTAGTGATTAAGACTCTCGTTGTTCACAAATACCAGCCAATTTAGTAATTTTGCTATTGACTGTACTTGTAAAAAGGAAAAAAATCATACCATATTGCAAAAATGAAGCAAAACAATAACAAACAACAAAAATTACAGAACAAAATTTCTAGATTTAATACAACTTTTTATATCCTTAAAAATATAGGTACTAAGATTGTAGCCCATATTGTGGATATGATCACAAGATTTCAGCTTGGAGTGAAATCAAGTCCTAAGCTGTAGAAATTTAAGAAAAGTATTACCTGGCATAGGCAATTACTGTAAGAAAATTCTACTGCCCTTCAATAGTACAGAATTAGTTTTAGAACTAGAAGGTAAATTAAAAATCAACAAGTCCAATATCCTCATTTTTCAAAGCAAATCAAGGTCACAAGCTAGCTCATGGCAGAACTAAGGACAGACTTTCCATCCCCCAGCCTCATAAGTTACTTAAACCTTTATAACTTTCAAGATTGAAAAGAAGTAGTGGAAGTGAAATTGTATATTCTGCTTTTGACAAATTTTTAGTGAAGCTTCATACTCCTGCCTGAATAAATGACCTATGTCATCAACATTTATTGCACGCACCTCATTCAAAACTCCTTTCCTTAGAAGAGGGAGATACCAAAGAATTAGATGACAGGATTCTTCTAGTCTTAAGCTGCTTACAAATCAATGAGAGAAAGCAGGGAAAAAAATAAGGAAAAAAGCACATGAGCTACGAAGCTGACAAAACCAGTCAGTAACATGACTAGCTGGATATGAGAGAAGTTATCTAGTAGTACTTCATATAAAATGTTTTCTGGGCAGCCTTCAAAAAAAAAATCTACCATTGCTCATTAACACATACTTCTTTCTAAACTGATCTGTACCCATTATAAGCAGTAACAAGATCATTCTTTTTTGATCTCTGGCTAGACTTTATTTAAAAAAAATACAATCATTTGTGATTCTTAATAAAATATAATTTTTCATAACAACAACAATAGCTTATTAAGCCATTTCTTATAAATGCTTAGTAAATGCTTTCAAAAGATAACCTCTGGCCCAGTCTGTTTTGCTGTTAACAGTAATCTCTATGTATTCAGAAAGTTCAATAACAGAACTAACATTATGTAAGCATAGAATCCACCTCTGTACTATCAAGTCTTAGAATTTTGAGACTAGGAACTGAGCAAGTAGCAATACAATAGCTGTGGGATGTTTTCTTGTGCTATAATCTGAAAAACAGCTTGTGTGTACCACGCTGGAAGCTTGCAGTATCTGTAAGATGCCTTTCTTCTTGCTGGACAAACTCAATGATTAATTCATGATTCCTTCACAGAATGACAAAGGATAAGTGTTGTATTAAAAGTTCTAACAGACATAAAAAAAGTGTTTCCAAAATATGCAATTTAAATAATTTGAGAGTTTGGGTTGTACCTAGCTAAAGTAGTTAGTATCTTTAAGAAGATAAAATATTATTTAGTAATATGATGAGATGTATTTGTTGGATTTTATCACTCCAACTTTTCACTTCTATTTAAATCATGAAAAAAAAGAATGCTGAGACAATTTTGTGCCAAGGTAGAAGCAACTTAACCCAATTATTTTTAAGAAAAATAAACTGAATGAATTACAAAGAAATACGTTCATTGAAATTTCAATAATCAGTAAACCGTAAAGCATTTTTATATTTTCTATAAAAGTCATATGATTATAGTTCATCACTCTTTTTTTAAGATATATGAACATAAATACACACACATATACACAATATTGTGGGTGGACATAATTATGTTGTACACGAGCAACCATGCTTAAACACTGAAATGTATACTTCTAGTCCATTATGTATTTTATGTTCTCAAATATCCTTGACTACAGTTTTGGCATTTTTAATATCTCTAAAATCCGGGTTATGGTAAATAAACATTTCTACAAGTTTCAAAGTGATACGTGGTACAAATGACTGCCAATTTAAGACAAGATTACCATAATGTAGAAGGCAAGATTTTGTAGACAGTTGGAGAAGGACAAAGAAGTAAATGTCAAGGTACTATTTTTAATATAAATTTAATTAGAAACTCTTCTTGTTCTCTGCTCTCGTTCTCTTCCACTGAAGAGATTATCGCTTATTAAAATGCTACCAAAAACACTTCAAAAGGGCTCCTGTTTTAGAAAAATGCACTTTGAGCAATCAAGAGTATTTAAAATATTGTATAATCTATATAAGTTTTCATTCTTCAAGGCTTTAGTTATTTCATCAGAATAAGAGGTCACAACAGTGTATATTCTACAAAGAAGGCTCAATTCATTTGAAGAATAGGAGCAAAATTAGACCATAGCATTTCTATAAAAGCACATAAGAATGACTAACTTTATAATGTCTACACCATACACCACTACCACAAAATAAGCATGCTTTTTATAATAAACACATAGGGAATTATACTTCAGATATGTATTAAAATAGAATTTAAAAGTATAGTATAGCTATAGGCCACCAGGGTTAAACCTTTTGGATTGTCTAGATAAGTCCTCTTATTTTACAGATATATAAATGAATTAAGATGTATACTATAACATTATGAGTAAAGCCTAATTTTATTATCGCAGCATATGTTTTCTTTTGATTTTCCACTAAGCTTAGTTTTGCTATTTTAGGAATAACAAGAATTAAAACATTTACATTTTTAGCTTTGAGGTTTGCTTTCAGCTCCTCTTTAGGATTCAAATCAAATAATGTCAACTAGTAATACATTTTTACTTGAAAACCCATATTCTTCTATTTCATCGACACAGAAGATTAAAAAATAAAGCTTAATTTAAAATACTAAAATTTCCAACATTAATTATCAGTATAGATTTTTGTTCAGAAGAAATAAATGTATATTTCTGCCTAGCCTTTAACACAGTCAATTTTCTCTTCTATGTAGTGCAATTTGCATAACCTGATTCTACACTTTGAGTCATAGTGCAGGAGACAGTGTGGGTTATTGTTAGTTTCTTAGCCTTGGTTACTTTAGTAATCATGTTGGTAAGTTGTGGTTTAGTTAATGATGCACAGATTCTTCTTACAAATGTGTTTAAGAACCAAAACTTTTATAGTATTATAATAATCTCCACTTCTTAACTAACAATCATAAGATGGTCTAAATCATTATAAGGTCACTCCTGACCTTTCAATAACTTCAGCTCCCTTGCACAGTGATAGAATGGTTTGAGAACACAATTTTCCCCCATATTCATGGTTTCATTTTCCCCCATATTCATGGCCAAAAAGTGAATGGGAAATTCCAGAAATAAACAATTCATAAGTTTTAAATTGCATGCCTATTTGAGTTGTGTGTTGAAATCTCATGCTGACCCAATCCATCCTGCATGGACATGACTCATTCCTTTGTCCAGCGGACCCAAGCTGCATATGCTCGCAACCATTAGTCATGTAGAAGCTGTCTTGGTTATTGAATTGACTGTCGTAGTGTCACAAGGTTTGTATCTGAGTAATCTTTAGTTTACTTAATAATGGCCTCACAGTGCAAGTGTTGTAATGCTGGAAATTTGGATATGCTAAAGAGAAATCATTAGGTGTTTCTTTTAAGCAAAAAGTTCAAAGTTCTAGACTTAGAGAAAGAAAAAACATGTATGCTGAGATTGCTAAGATTCACAGTAAGAAGAAATCTTGTATCTATAAAATTGTGAAGAAGAAAAAAGAAATTTGTGCTAGTTTTGCTGTCACACTTCAAAATGCAAAAATTGCAGCCAAAGTGTGTGATAAGTGCTTAGTTAAGATGGAAAAGGCATTAAATTTGTAGGTGGAAGACATGAACCGAAAACACATTCTGATTGACCCCAACATGTGCCAGAAAGTATTGAGCTTATATGAAGATTTCAGGAAGGGATCCCCTGAAGTAAGTGACACAAAGCCATTTACTTCAATTAAGGGATGGTTACACAGATTCAGGGATAGTTTTGGACTGAGAAACAGAAAATTACTGGAGAGGCCAAGTCTGCTGTTGAAGAAGGTGCTGTCACATTTCCGGCCAAGTTGAAGAAGTTAACTAGAGTTTAGTACAATTGGCTGTTTTACACATCTGCTGGGGGTCTTGGAATGGATCTCCTGTTGATAAGGGGAGCAACTGTAGTTCCAACAGTAGTTTCATAGCCAAGGAATTTGATAAGGTCTTTTCAAAGCTTCTATTGTACAGAACGATATGACTGGTTTTCTGCCCAAAGATATGCTGTAGACACTGATCTCAAGTGATCTTTTTTTCTCCAAGTGACAGTTGGAACATGCCCATTAAGATGGTTCTAGAAGTGTTCTTAAGTGACTTGTAGAGGCCCAGCTCAATTCTCGTCAGTTGATCTGAGAAAGGCAGTGACAGCATCCCAACAACAGATCGTCAGATTTTCATGTTCAATACTTTTCTGGAATAAAAATCTCCATGCAAGTAAAATGGGCTATATTTTAAAATCACACATCCAGGAAGTAGGTATAACATCATTTATTAAAAACACACATATCCATACTCACATTAAATTTATTTTGTCTCAATTGTAATAAATGCACAGTATTGATTCCTAAAAATACCCAAACTTTTATTTTGGAAATTACAAAATAACAACTGTCATTGAGAGAAAGTGAGTTCCAAAAAGAGAAATTCCTGATTTTACAGAGTTTATATCCTACCAAAAGTAATAAACTAATTTATAAATAAATACGTAATATGGCAAATGGTAGTAAGTGCCATGAAGGAATATAAAATGAGGAAAAGGGAAAGGGAGTTGGTGTTATATTTTTAGGTATAGTGGGAAAATTAGAAAACCGGGAGGGAAAAGCACAAAAGAAGAGGACACACTGCTCCCTTGAGGCTATCGGCTGTCACCTTGATTCTGCTATTATGGACATCTGAGTCTAAGATTCTCCTTCATGTCACCACATTATCCTTCTATAAAATGTGATAACAACATACAATGGCCAGTTTTTTTTTTTAAACATATAATCGACTACAAAAATACTATAGGTAAATATCTAAAAAGAAGAACACAGTGATTAAAGGAGTGAATCAGAATGGAACTTCATTTTACTGTGGAAATCATCCTAGGTAACTTACATTTATTAGTTAAAACTGATAATTATGATTTCCCTTTTTATATAACGAAATGGACACTTAAGAAAATTAATTAACTTCCTACCATTTGATAGACCTTAAGGGGCAAAGGCAGGGATTTGGCCTGTGTCGCTGTCAATCTAATGCCCAGTTCCTGAAGCCTCACCTTACTGATCCTCTGAAGACTAAAATATAAGGTGTCTCCCACTTCATGTCAATTCTTTCAATCCATAATATCTAATATAATAAAATCATGCACCGCATAATGACGTTTTGGTCAAGAATGAACCGCATTTACCACACTGGTCCCACAAAATTGCAATGGAGCTGAACGATTCCTATTGGAGCCATCATAATGCCAGAGTGCAGCGCATTCCTCACGTGTTTGTTGTGATGCTGGTGTAAACAAGCCTACCTGCATTCCAGTCTTATAAAAGCTTAGCACATAAAATTATAGTAGTAGGCTATACCACCTAGGTTTGTGTAAGATGTTCGCATGACAAAATCGCCTAATGACACATCTCTCAGAACACATCCCTGTCATTAAGCGGTGCGTGACTAACTGTGATACTTTATGTTTCTGCCATATATTAAAAATTCTTAAAAGCCTGTTCCCCAATTACTTACTGTTATAGTGTCACTCTTATAACGTTCTGAGGTAGGTATTATTCAGTAAAATAAAGGCAGAATGGTTAAACGATCAGTTATGCAACTTCATCTAATTGTTAGTGAAAAAGACAGCACAAAATCTTAAGTTTGCAAACCCTGAATCCATTTGTTTTTCTACTGTATCATACTGCCTTACATTTTTAGTTAGAAAAGTGAGGCAAATGCTCTCCAAATCATAAATGCAATCTGTTTTTTTCCTTGAGATTGAGTCTATGTAGTAACAAATTAAATAATGGAAATTTAAATTCCCCAATTTTCTGATTTTAGCATTCTTATTCTCTATCTTTCGTAAGATTATTTTACTCTTCATTTGGTTCCCTGGCCCTAATCAAACAAATAAATTTAATCAATTCTAATGCGGAACATGTAAAGTTATACTTATTAGACTTGATACAATTACACCATGGTTTTGGCATTTGCATACAATATAGATGATTAAGTAAATTCTTTATATTATCCATGATAATCTTAAAGGCAGATGTCAAAATTAGCTATAATTTTTTTCTTCCTCAGAATTCATCTATAGATATTAAGTCTGAATATAATGATTTTTTTCATAGTATAATAACTGTTTTAGATGCTCTAATGATTAAGATTAAATAGTCTACCATGTTCCCAAAAGAATTACTTTTGTATAATGATGAATATAAAGTGAATTATTCTATATAGTGACATTTTGAGTTGTGTAAATCAAATAAAAGTTATTATGAAATTTATACCTAGGTCAACAAATCACTTGAGACACTGAAGTAACTTGCAAGCATCATTTTCTACACAACTAAAGAGAATGGGTCAATAACCAAAGTTTGACTAATACCCATGTTCTCTTCATGGCAAACTACAAACCTCATTTGTCTTGAGAGGTATATCAGTTAAGTTTTGTGGGAAATGATAAAACATCAGAAGAATAATGTCAAGTCATTGGAAAATCTCAAAGTCAGAGGAAAGTTCTCAAAAGATCGTGAACTAGTCTTTCAAAGTGTTTGGCATTCTTTCAGATACTTATATATTCTTATCAAGAGTTAATCTTCATCATTTTTTCCAGGTCTTCAACAGTAGCAAATTACTTGGACAGAAGACACATACTACCTCCAAAATACTAAGAGTTTACTTATCACTGATATTTGAATTGTAAATCCCTTTTTGACAAATGCCACAATGTTCCAATTCTCAAATGACACTCCTAGGGGGTGTTTTGTTGTTTGTTTGCTTGCTTGTTTTAGTAATAAACATTCAGCTCATATGTTTCTTCTGTACTTTTGCCCAGAACTTCTTGACCCTGAAATATTAGAAGCCTCATATTTGGAAAAGGATCACATAAATATTGCATAGATACATAGGAACTGGTAAATGGCATGTAAGAAACTACTTGATTACACAAAAACCTAAAATTTTCTCCCCAATAAGTGAAATAATACATCACTAAGATGTTCAAAGCTATGAAAATTAAGGTGATTGCCCAATTTTTGTCAAAGATAATAACATGCAGGTTGCTAATGTTGCAGAATAAACAATTCACAGGGAGATTTCAAAATATATAGCCAGTGAGTTTATCTACAGATGATAGCAAAAATTTCACCTATTTCTAGTCTTAAGTTCTTCAAGTATAAAGACCTATCTGGCTTTATCACTACTACATCTCTCCATACCTAGCACAGAGCTTGGCAAATGCTAGATGCTAGCATAACAGGTTTTGACTAAATGGAAATTCTTAAATTCTTTAAAAATGCTTAAAATTCTTCAGAATCTTTCCATTACTCTTAAAATAAAGACAAATTCTTAACAGACTATGACCTGCTGATTTAGTGCCTACTCATTTCTCCAGACTTGCCCGGCCCCCTGCAAAAAAAAAAAATCCCATCCCTTACTATTGGTGCTAATCCTGATTCTTCCAAGAGCTTTCAGACACCAGCCTCCCTCCCACTGACTGGAAAGGTATACTTTATAAAATGAATTTTAAAGTACTTAAAATACAAATGTAATTATAAAACAGCCTCTAAGTATCCAAGCCAGATTAAATAGGTCTTATCACTTTGCTATGCTTGCTTCACTTAACTTTTTCTCTAGCTCTTAAAAATTTTAAAACAACAGCAAAACAAACAGCAAACAAAACAAGATATAGCTCACTTCCCTACTTCATTCATATGTCTGCTCAAGAAAAGATTTCCCTTATCATCCAACCTGAAAGGCATTCATCCCTCCTAATGTTTCCATCTTCTTGTTTTGCTTTATTATTTCTCACAGCATTTATCACTACTCAATATATTTTATAATTACACATTAAAATGTTTATTAACTGCCCCCCTTTCTAGAATGTAAGCTACATGCTAAATAAATATCTTATGGTAGCCAAAGTTTCACCCAACACAGTCCACTTCCCCTCTATCCCACCTCAGATATCAATAATGGTATGAGGTCAGCATGTATGGTTTTTATCTTTCTTAAGAATGGGTGTCTCCATAACAAAGACACTGCATAGCTCTCTTCTTTTTCTTTTTGCCTAATTAACCTCTATCTATCTTCCAAATTTTAACTGATGTTTTACTTTCTCAGACAGGCTTTCTCTCACTACCCTGATCCTCTGTACTCCTTCTTCTTGGTAATTGTGACAGCCAATATTTACTTTTGTTGTGTGACTATTGAATACTCTGTCTCTCTCTCTCTGCCACTAGACTTAAGCTCCATGAAGGCAGGGTCAGTTTTATATTTGCTTATCATTTCTGACATATTGTAAGTGCTCAGAAAACACTAAGGAATAAATGAATTGACCAAAAACATAATTCAGAGGAGATAATTCCTATTTGTATTCCCACACGAGAAGATGCAGACTTATCAAGCTCAGGAACTAGTCATCCCTTAGTCAGATTTTCCTACAAATGGAATTTATTTGCCTGGCTAACATGAAACAAGGATAATAGGGTGCTATTTCTATTTGTCACACAGATATTTTCTCCCCACAATTTTTTATTATACTCTGGAGAGCCTTCCATTCATCTCTATGAATGGCCAGTGCACATTCTGTTTCATATTTTAAGACAATCCTATTTCAACACATTCCAATTCTAGAAGTCACCAAATTATACTCAGGCACCAAAGAAAAAAAACCACTTTGTGCTATTTACTGATGTTTCAGTGAATCAAGTAGAAATATTTTAAATTGCTGTCTTATGATTCTCAAAAACATTCCATGTAAAATATGAGATCCATTTCACCTAAGTTCCAGCTCAAAAGCTCATGAATTATTGGATCAAATTACACAGCATTTGTATTTTGAAACTGAGCTCTATTTCCTGTGGCCTCTTTCTCCCCACATTCTTTCCAAACAATTGCACGCACGCACACACAAACACACACACACACGTGCATGTATGCACACAGGCAAACACATCTTGATCAAGAACTGAGACTTACACAATATGGAAATACCTATATTAGCATATAATTACTCCTGTTTACTTTTGCAAAAACTTCAAGAAAAAGTTCAAGAAATTTTAAAAAGTTTTTTGAGCTGAGGACCTTAAAAATATATTGATATTTAGGAATAGATTTTAAGAGCAAGTTTCTCCAGGCCACATAGAGTGCTGATACCTACTCTCCTATCTGCAAAATTATGTCTGAGGTTTATGACTAAGAAGACGAGAAAAGTAGTATGGATTATATTATAAAAATACCTTGAAACACTTTTATTAGACAGTATACAACCATATAAAAGCAAACAACACATTTGGGGTGAATAAATAGTACTTATATTATACAAAAATTAAGTCAGTGTGTATTTTTTTAAACATGACAAATAAATATAAAAGATATATAATTTTGATGTATGATGTATAATAATAATCCAGGACAAAGGCACAGTATTTAGATACTTAGGACCAATTTCCCAAAAGATCTGTTTTCTTTGCTGTCTTTAACTCAGTCATTATTTTAAAAATACATAGTTTTTACAAAAAAAAAATGTATTTACTGTTTTGTGCTTTACAGAAGTGTTTAAAACTCAAATTCTTATAGCAACTGGCACTGTAAATTAATTACATAGACTGGTGTAAAACTACCTTGGGCTGGAGAGTTCATGTCAGGAGTTTGTGACTATTGCTTTAAAGAAAGATATAAACTTCTACATATCCCTATTTTTCCCCATATGCAGAAATATGTTTTCAATTAATTAATTTATCATATAGAATGCTTGGTTATGTGCTACTTTTTACACTGTCCTTAAATTGCAAAGAATAATAAAACTGTTTCTGTTTAGTGGTGCCAATAACATAGTTTAGACAAACACATAACTAGAAAAATGATAGCCAACTATAGCAAGAGCAATGACAGACACTGATGAAGACAGACATGGATACTACAGGAACATGGATTCAAGTCACCATCTGTGACTGGAGTCAGAAAGAGCGTGAGAACTAGGCTGACTCTGCAAGGACAGCTAAGAACTAATTGTAATTGGCAAAAATTTGGGATTGTAAAGAGAAAGCCTCCAGACAAAGGGAACAGCATAAACAAAAGCCCAGAGAGAAGAAACAACATGGTGTAAGAAGGAATCGACTATCACCAAAGTGTCACGTAGCATATGAGGCTTGGAGTAAATGGAGATGAAAAAGGGGAGTTTGACAAAAGTCAGATCACAGATCACTTCGTGTTATACTAAGGGGCTTATCATAATAGCAAATGAATTTACTCTTATTTGCCAAATTTTATATGATGTAAATGGGTAGCTTGGTTTCTGTTTTGAGAAAAATGCTGAGGGACTATTAGTACTTATCAAAATAGAATACTTCGCTTGATTACTTAATTTTTTACAGATGCAAGAACGGGAGTTATAGCATTGATGTTATATTTACTATTCATGTTATATACTTGATGTCTTTCAGTGTATGTATGAGGTAATATGTTAATATTTCCTTTAATGCAGACTAATCAGGCAAGATTTGGAATGGAGAAATAAATTAAGAGGGTTTAGTAGAAGTTCAGAAGAGAGATAACCAGAGTCCTGAACCAGGGCAGTGGGAATACACAGAAAGAGGAAGGAAAGTTTCAAGAAATACTTAGAGGCCTTATGAGAAGGAGTCAGGTATGGGTGATGATGTTGAAGGAGGAGTCAAAAATGACTCAAATTTTAGCTTGGGAAATTGGTTTGTTCTGACACTATCACCTAGAACAGAAGATATATGGGTAATAACAATTTGAAGAGGAAAATGCTGAGATATGGCTTTGAGATTTAAGATGCTGATAGAGCTACTCAGGAGGCAGCAAACGTATGGCTCTGATAAGAAATTTTGTTGGAGATAAAAATTGGGGCAACTATCAGCATACTGGTGAGAGCTGAAATTATGAGAATCACTTTGTTCATGTAGACACAGTGTTAGGAGTGTAGGGAGGAGAAATTGGAGACTGATAAATAGTATCGTTCACAGGAGAAAGGAGTGTCTAAAGGAGACAGAGAGGAGAAAGAGTGAAATTTTAGAAGGATAAGAGTGGAGACAGTCACAGAAGTCAACAGAATTTCAAACAGCCATAGACACAGAGAACAGATTGTTCGTTGTCACAGAAGGGGAGTTGGGGGAGGGTGAAATGGGTGAAGATATTAAAAAGATACAAACTAGAAGTTACAAAATAAATCATGGGGATGTAATGTACAATGATGGTGATTATTGTTAATAATACATTGTGGCATATTGAAAGTTGATAAGAGAGTAAATCTTAAAAGTTTTTATCATAAGAAAAAAAGCTATGTATGGTAATTAGACCTATTGTAGTGGTTGTTTCACTGTGTATAAAAATGTTGAATCATATTGTACACCTGAAACTAGTAAAATGTTACATGTCAAATATACTTCAATCAAAAATAATCTTTAAAATAAATTAGTAGTTGGAGATACTTCACACTATAAGAAATTTTCTATAAAATCTGATTTAAACATGGGAAAAAATTTAGAGCTTTGATTTTATGTAAGGTGTGAATCATAAGAAAAAAAAATGGGAAGAAAAGCAAAGCAATTTAAGTTAGTCTACATCCAAAACTCATAGGGTGGCAGGTCATCATCCTGAAGAATCTAGTCTTGTAACATTCTGTTAAATATTGACCTCTCCAAATATGAAGGACCCTTATAGCATGACTGTGAGAATGAAACCTTAGATCGGTGATTTCTAATCCAGAAAGCACATTGGGCTTACCTGGAAGTCTTTTCAAAACACACATGCCAAGGCCCCACTCTGGACCTACTAAAGCAGAATATCCAGGAAGGGGTTCAAGCCATGTATATTCTGAAGAGGCCTCCACAGTGATTCTAATGTTCCTATGCAGATAAACATGACACTCAAACCACAAATTGTGGCTTCCATTCTTGATGTAGTTTGCTCTGCTCCAATAAAATGGCATGATGTAGACAGAATTACTCCCACAGTTCCTTTACCCACCAGAAGGATGACACTTTTCACTTGCACCAGAAAAGCTACAAAGTGGGCAATAGATTGAGATGGGTTTTCTACCTCCATTAAGAAATGGAATAAAATTTGAGGAGTGCCTTCCTAGGTTCCAGCTACTTTTTCTAAAACTTCAGTTTGTGACCTCCAGGTTTTCCAGCTAAACCAGTGTTAAAGGGGTTTACATGCAGTAAAACAAACAAACAAAAACTCTGACAATTTTACAAATTAGACTTAGCGTAATTGATTTTAGTTGTAATTACATCAGCTATTTAGATACATAACACAATTGTACAAACTATACAAAAGTATATAATAATACAATTTCAAAAAGAAGAACATTGGATATCACTAAATGATTTGATATAAAATGGCCAAAATACTTAAACTGCTTATTAATTATGCCTGTTCCTTGGCCACACACTACCTTTTTCAAACAATAGAATGGCTCTTGAGATAGGTAGAGAAGAACGCTCAGCTGCATAGTCCCTCTTCTCTCCCTTCGCTTCCTCACTTACAGTCTCCCCAAGTAATGTCAGACTTCTCTTGCCTAAAAGGCTGCCAATTACTACTGTACTCGGGCGAAGCACTTGGCAAAATGTGTGTATGTGCACATGTGTGTGTGTGTGCGTGTGTGCTGGCGTGTGTGTACAATGGGGCATGTTTTCCTTCCTGATGAAGGCAAGCTTCATTTCCAGTAATCACAAATGGGGTGAACTACTTAGAATATAACTATTTGAAAGAGAGAGAGAGAGTGAGACTTTCTAATATATTGCTGTTTTTGCTGATCCATAATATATTTTCAGTTTTTCACAAATACAATCATTATCAGCATTGCTTTTACCACTCAGTTCATATCCTGTTGAATCCTTCTCCCACTGGTAAAGGAGAATGAAAATATTTACAAGGTAGGCATCATTGAGAAGTGGTAGATAGGAATCTGGGAGAGCTGGTAAAGGGCAGAGACGGCCCAGGCTAAGGAGTAAGAGCATGTTGCCTGGAAAAATAATGTTTTACTTCTTGACTGGATGAAAATTTCAGAAATAGATGGTTGTGCAGCTTTTTTGAAAGAGCCATCCTGCTTCGGCTTCAGCACCTACCCATTCTATAAACACTCCCTCAAGGACTACTGTTCTAAGGAATCTGGTTCCTCCCAGAAATGTATGTTCTCACAGACAAATTTGCCTCAGTCATTAAATTATCTTTGCTGGTGCTCTTGACCTAGACCATGATTCAGAGAAATTGGAAAACAGAAATCGGCAAAGACAAAGATATAGGTTAAGTTCATTTTAAACTTCTTTGACCAAAAAAAAGAAAAAGACTGAATTTTCTTAAACATGAACAGTGTGTTCTTCAATGAGAATAAAATAAAAAGAAACTGTATAAAATTACAGAAGGAATAATTTAGGTTTTACATATATAGTGACTGAGATTTACAAATAGATACAAAATAATCTATAAGTCCATTTTCATTAGGTTTTTTCCATGGAAACAACCTCTTGCTTGCCTTGATTCTGGGCTAGCTTTCTTTCAACTCCTTAACATAACCCACTTCCTCTAAGCCCAGACCTTTGAACACACTATTTCATTTTTCTGATAATCACTCACTACAGATTCATTTTCCCTACAGATATCTACTGAGTACTTATTATGTGACAGGTACACCAGCAGGCACTGGGGATATGACACTGAAAAAAGAGGAGTACCCCTGCCATCACGGATTTATCTTCTATACAGAGTGGTGAAATTACTGCAGGATTTCTCAAACTTAGCACACTGTTGGGCATTTGGGCATAAATAATTTTCTGCCATGGGGCCTATTTTGTGCATTCAAGATGTCAAGCAGTTCCCTGGAGTCTACCCATTAGATGTCAGTAGCACCTTCTCAGCTGTGGGAACTCAGAATATTTCCAGACTTTGCCAATTGTCCCCTGGGAAAAGCAAAATCAACCCCAGTTGAAAAGCACTGGGTTACTTAGTAGCAATTGTTACAGTTGTAACTTTAATTGATTATAGTAATTTTTAGAATACTTTCTTCTTCCACAAGATGATACATGTCCCCATAGAACATAGAGTATCTGTTTTTCTTCTCACTATATATCCAGCTTTTAGGACCATAACTATTACATAGTAGGCACTAAATAAATACTTGTTAAGAGATTGAATGATTAAACCAATGAGCAAACAGCTCTCTTTTCTCAAACCTGAGTTAGACATTTTTATGTGCTCCATTAGCTCTTTTTGCTTACTCTTCAGCATACTTATTATACTGTATTATAACTGCCTACTATTTGGTCTGTCTCATCTCTCTCTCATCCACCACGCTGAACATTCCTTAAGGGCAGAGGATGTGTCTAAATCATGTTTATATTCTCACTTCCTAGCACAGTACCTGACAGACAAATACTTAATCAATGAATGGGTAGACAGCAACACTAATAACTACTAAGGATTGAACATGGAGCAGGCATCAAGCTGTTTCATCTATGTTCTATGTATCCTAAGTCATCTTTACAAGAAATTTGGAAGGATATGATATAATCTCTATTTTCATTGAGCAGGAGCCTGAAATTCAGAGATAAAGTAACATGCCCCAGGCATGACATGGTACAGTGAAAATGTAAACTTTCGATTTGATTCTAAAATCCGAAGTATTACTCTGCCTACATAGATGGAAATTTCTTGTCTATGAGAACTAGTGAGTGAGTTAGGCAACAGCAAATTAAGAGCAACCTATTTTTTCTTTTACAAATCAGAGGTGATTAATTTTTTAAAATACTATCTGGACCCAAGTAGCTTAAAAAGAAACAAATCACTCTGTGATAAAGAAGATATGTGTCCTGTTACCTAAATTTTTTGGGTGGCTAAAATTTCATTTGAAAACTGCATATACAGTGTGTGAATACTGACAATAAAATGTCAATTTGGTCTAAATTAAAATTTTCAGCCAAATTTATGTTTGTTTAGCTAATAGTATTCCTGCCATGTGGCACTTTATTGTGAAATCAATAGTAAGTTTTAAATATAAAAATTAATTTTTAATCTTAAGCTATTTGTTCTTTAATCACTTCAACAGACTTAGAGTTAAAAAAAAATGATTTTGGAATCCACTACTCAATAAAAAGCTCGCATATTACATTTTAATCCTTAATTTATGTTATTTTCTGTTGTTATTTTGTCCACAATTTCATTCTTCTAGTGACTGATTTTATAATTATTTTTAATATCTCTACATTTGCCCTCTAATGACAGATTAAAATAGTCAATGTGCATACATATTAGATATGTATGTACAAATGTATCCAAATGCATTTATTAATTTTATAAGAGAATAAAAGAATAAATAAAACAATTTCTATTTTATTAAATAGAAATTAAAAGGTAGAATTTAAAACGTACTTTTGATATGATGAATGTAAGAGAACATACCATAGAACACAGCAGGTAATATAATAGCAATGACCATGTCTCAAATTTGGGCTTCACCATTTTTAGAACATTCTCAGTTATATCTCACGGAACCCTTGCAACAATTCTGGGAGTTACATTGGGTAAAAATATTTTCCAACTCGTTGCTAAGAAATCTGAGATTATTAGGATTTGAAAGATGTTTCCAAGATCACCAAGGGAGTAAATGGACTAACCTGAAGCAATTCATATCCTTCTGAATGTTGGTTCCAACCCAACTTTTTACTACACCTATGCTTACTTAGATAGATGATTATGTAGGTGATACCTAAGAAAGATAGACTTAAGGACTATTAGGTTAACACTCTGTCTAGCCTAAGATGTTTTTATACTTTCTTGGTATTTATTCATATTACCTTTGTTGTGAAATATAAGCATGCAATTTCATGACTGTATTTGAAATTACTAAAGAACGTTTGTTCTTCACTTTTGCATGGTGTAAGTTTGACAGTTTTATTTCACAAAAATCAATGGCCCCATTTAAAAGTAACTCAGGCTTCCCACCAGAAATGACTTTATAAAACTAAAATTCTAACTCAAGATTATACGTACAAAATAGTACTTGTATCTTCTGAAGGGGTTCTTTCCCCCTGTTGGGATAGTAAAATTTTCTGCAGTCTACCTATTGTTCCAGTTTTACCTTCTTTTTATCAGTAATTATCTGCTCAAATTTTTTTATTTGTTTTCATTGCCTGGAGCAGTGGTTTTCAACTTGCAACTGCTCAGAATGTAGCCAATGGCAAACTCATAATAAGACATTTCTCCCTTAGGAAGTGGTGCTGGTACTATCTAGTTACAAAGACAGGATTTATGTAAATTCCTGCTCTCTGAACTTCCAAAACACTTTGTACACCTATCACTCATTTAGCATTTACTATATATGTAAGACCTTGTATTGGTTAACTTTTTGAGGATTTAATCTCATTTCTCAGCATAAAATATAAGCCATCAAGGTCAGCAACTCTGTCAGATTTCCTATCATTTTAACATGACTCAGCACTAATGAATACAGTTGGTTCTCAGTGAATATTTGTTAAGAAGATTAGTTAATTTGACCATGAACTGATTTAACTAAAATGAGCTTAAACTATCCTCAGTTAATATCAGAATCAGAATTAAAATGATCAAAACATTGCATTGTTTGTTACACATGAGGTTCAATTTCATTCGAATCATTAAAACAAACTTAATAAATTCAGCTCAATTTCAAATAAGTGTTTACTAAAACATAGTATTTTAGGACATAAAAGAAAGCATAAGATGGAAGGAGTCTGGGCCTCCCACAACATCGTTACCCCTGAACGTGTCCAGCAGCGACAATGGCAGGATGGAATTCCATGCAGGGCAATTCTATTCAAGGAAGAGCTCCCCACTCACATCCATTTAGAAGACTTTGCAAAAGTTATGAGAACAAAAGATGTTTGATTTTCTTCTCAACCTAATTTCAAACAAAATACTTCACTCTCTTTGTTCTCTTTTCTTGTTTGGAAGGAAAATTACGGTAGGAAAAAAGATTTGAAAGCAGGAAAAAATAAGCATTGTATCTTTCAAGTTCTCATGTTCCCTCAACTTGTTGACATACATGTAAGCATGTTCATACATGCTGTATATTCATTATATATGTAATTGATGCATATTTGATAAAGATTGCCAAAATCTTTCTTGGAATACTATCTGAGAGAGAGGCTAGAAAGGTGAAAAGTATGTGAATCTACTCAAAAGCATTTTAATACCACAAAAAATGCCTTTTTAATGATGAATTAATATATAATATTCCAATCTCTGTCTTCTCCAATAGTTGAAATGTGGAAACAGATATAAGAGAGTGCATAATCCTCAAAACTTATATTTATTACATGCTTAATATTTCTCATTATGTGTTGAATCAATTGTTATAAGAATTGGTTTGCATTCAAACACAAATAGGAAGAAAAATGGTGAAAAATACATGGCAAAAAAATGTGCTCTCTTAAAATAAAATTTTGAGCTTAGATTAGCCAGCCAAATGAAATAACTGGTTTATATATAGAAATAGACATATAGATACAGACATATAAATATCTAGATATGGTTTGTGTTCTGAAAATAATTACATATATGCAGGTTATATAACTGCTGTACATTGAATCAGTTACTTCTAGAATTTTAAAAAATATTTTGAAAAAAACAAAAACAAAAACAAAAGCACTGCAAAATAGACCTTTGAGGACTCTTCACTGGCTTTTTGGCTCAAGCACTAACTTTACAAGTGAAAAAACTGGGATCTAGACAGTTTAACTGAGTTTCATTTGAAACCTGAAATATAAATCCCTTTGTGGATTCCATTTCTAATAACTGAGGAGTCTGGTTGGCAATTTTTTAAATAGTGGTGTTATTTACAGCTTCCATTGCACCGAAGCGGTGTTGTTCGTCTGCCTGGCAACTTGTTTTCTAGAGTCAAAAGGTTTGACCATTGCTAACCCCTATCTATAGTTTTTGCTTTGTTCCAGTGCCCACTCTTCAAAGGCTTGCTCAGATGCCACTCCTTCTTAATGATGTCTTCTTTGGTCATCCCAGCTGGAAGTGATCTTTACCTCCTCTGATGCACTGGAGTAATTATCACATTCTGTCTTTTAATTCAACATGGTTTAGTGGAAGTGGATGAGTGGATTCTGGAGTTAAGCAGATAGGGGTTCAAACTTTGGTTTTGCTGTTCATAGGCAAATATAATGTGAGCATGCCAGTCAGCTTCTCTAAACTATAGTTATGGATAATTATAACTACCTTAACTATATTTGTTATTATCTTTCCTGCAATATGGTAACCAAACATGTTAACCAGCTGGATAAGTTTTAAATCGATATGTCATACACACTTATCAAATATTTACTAAATCTCTTCAACATAACAAAACCTAAACTAACTGTATTTCCTGTCTCCTCAATCAAAATATTCACATCTTCAAAACAGGGACTATAGATATTATCATATTTTATGTTCCATAGTGCTACAGTATGTATTGGGTGATAGTTAAAAAAAAATGAAAGAATGAATAAATGAATGAAAAATCAAACTGATTATTACTCTTATTGGAAACTTGATTGACAAGTTGTCAGAAAGGGTTATAAACTCTTTAATAACTATACTCATTCGACATGAGAATGAACTATTTTTGTTGCTAATGATAATCCACCTAAAATGAAAAGTAGATTTCTTCTCTAAAAGTGATGAATTTATATTTTTTCACCAAGAAATATACATTTGACTCAATATATTGCATATGAAATTTTATTAAAAATTAAGCTTTTATCATAATTTCTAAATAGATTGAATAATTCACAATATAAATATATCTGACCCTATGCAAAAATTGTTCAATAAATGGGAGAAAACATGTTTTCTACTATTAAGTATACTTATGATTTATTTTTCTTGTATCAGCATATCAAAACCTTCTATATTCAAAGCCATCATATAACTACGGATAAATTACAAATGTCTGCCACAGCATGGCACAATGCTTTGCACACTTAAATGCTTCAACACTCAAACCCTACAACTATAACAGTATAGTCAACATACATGAATTCATCGTTATGATGTGGTTTATTCTCAAAAGGGTTAATGCTCAAAGAATCCTTTGTTTTTGACAAGTGTAATTTGAGGACCCTCAAAACCTTGATTTATTATTGCTCCTTTTTTTTCCCCCCTCTTTCTTTCCTGGTGTTATTTTTTAAGTGCTTGCGATCCACACTGGATAAAAAAAAGACATTTGAGGTCGAGAGCTGTGGAGGTTCAGGGTGGGAGGAAGAGGGCTATTTTAAATCTTGTGACAGTGAGGTTTCGTTCACTAAGGAGCTCTCTGTGGGTTTCTGGCATTGTAAGTGTTTTGTCTGCTTGCAAGCGAGCAGCTGATGGATGGGGAAAATGTTCATTGATTTGTAGTGCCTGCACTGCAGCCAACCAGCACTAGAATGAGGTGGCACCATCATGAATCTCTCAACTATGCATATTTATATGCAGCTGCTGTACTTCTAAACCTCCAGTGAATACAAAGTACTTGTGTGGCCACCAGTTCACACAATGCCGTCCTGCCGCATGCTCTGATTTAACTACTGTATGGAAGAATAGACTTGGGGGGGCTCCGTGGGATATAGAAAGGAGAGGTAAGCATGGAAGGAGAAAAGGCTCTTGCACAATTCCTTTTTCTTAGAGAGTCAAGAGAATGAAATGAATGTGGGAACAAGTAGGAAACATTCTAATAAATGCCTTACGTGCCTGAATCTCCAGTTCTAAAATTGATTAATGGAAACAAAATCCTTTTAAAGATGGTGTTTTCAGTGAGCAAGGCTTTGGGACTACATGATAATGATGTGGTTAAAATATGCTGGCACCATTGAAATCATCATAGCACTGAGCTGTGTGTATGAGAAAGTCTCTCCCTTGGGTAAACCACAGCTTCGGTATAAAGAAATAGATGAGATGCTATACTGGGTGGGGTGGTGCAGAGAGAGAGAGAGAGAGAAAGAGAAATAAAGAATCTTTACTAGCGTTGAAAAGAAAATTAAGATGAAGCAAAAATATGAAGTTATTTAAAAAACATAGATGAAAAACTACTCATTTTAGGATGGAAATGGAGCAGGAGGGGTGATTTGGAAGCATGAAAGCTGTAGGGCAAGGTCTGAGAGCTGAAAGCTTAGAAGAAATGAAGAGAGATACTGCGAGTAAGAAAACGAATTAAAGGAATAAAAGAAACAAAACAATGGAAACTGTCAAATTTCCATTTGTTCTTTGAAAGAATCTTGTCTTTCAAAGAATATAAAAACCTTCTTTTGAGATATATAAATATACATTTAGAATTATAGATTCTGAGTAGTTCTATAAAATGTCACAATTTCATTAACCTGCACAATTTTGAAATACAATAAATTTGTAAGATTGGAGATTTTTTAGACTTGATCAGTAAATGGCATTTTCTCAGCATTTAAAGAGAACGAAGTAAAGAGACAAAGAACAAATGGGAAAAATTGAAAATTATGTAGAACTAACACCTATCAGGAATTATTCTCATTCATAACATTCTGAAGGCCAAATTCAGGTAAATGCTATCAACAACAATAGTCCCACAGCGTAACTGACAGAAGCTCATTTTTATAAGATTAGGGCTCAGCTCCAATATAAGCTGTATCGAAGCAACATCAAATGAAGTCAAATTCAATATCTGGGTACAGTTTGATTCCATTATAAAAAATAAGCTTTATGCTTTTCCATGTAGAGTTAAAGTACTAATTCAGCCCAAATTGCAGCTGCTCTTTTGACCAGAACATAAAATGGCCTTCTTCCAAATAAATCTCTCCCAGTTTCCTAGGCAGGATGTCAAACCTTATCTCCCGTGGGTCCAGGGAAGATGGATTGACTCTTGAAAGTATTAATGCCAGAGCATATTCAATGTTAGTATTATATTCTAAGTCATTTGGCCTTTATTAAACATGTCCAGATTTTTAAAACAATACACAAAACCTCAAAATTGATTAGGAGTTTCTCTCTTCTGGCACAGAAATGCTCTATAATACAGTAATATTAGACTCTGGGCTAGTAATGTACTCCACCCAGTGGTGTGTCAGAGTAAAAATGCCTTTTATAAAAGCTAAACCTGACCTAATTTCCTTCTATTTTTCAGCCTTAGAGTGGTAAAATGTTAGATAAATACATGAAATGTAACGTAAATTTTACTCTTCATAATGACGAAATAGGAAAGGTACATTACCTTTTTTGAAAAGATCATGTCTTCCAATTTTTCAATTAAAATAAGTAAAATGTTTAATACAGTTTTCATATACAAATCATAAATAAGCTAATCAACTTCATATAGGTGTACATACATGCATTGATAAAAGTGACCGTTTCTGAGGTCGTATAAGAAAGCACTAAGATGCTATCAATTAAACGAATAAATTATAAACCCCATTTTCCTGATAGAGAACTTGACCCTCAATGATAAGCAAACAAGAAAAAAAGGCAAGCCAAACCACTTATGACTAGTACTAGAATGCATGGAAACTAGGCTTTTCAGATTAACTACATTATCCTGTTTATAGGCCTAAGAAGAACATCTTGCCTAATCCTGCTGAAATACCTAAATTTCCGTTTGTTTATGCCCTTGTCCTAGTTGGCAGAGAAGAAAGAAAATACAATGGATTCTCTCTTTTGTGGTTTATGTTTATGATAATCAGAGATCCTTAGCTATCAAAGATACTGTGACTTGAGAAATCAATGTTCTGAGATTAAGTCTTCCCTAGAAAATTAAATTTTAAAAATTCTGGTTGTCATTTGTTTCTCATAAAAACTAAGGAGAAATAAAAACTGAATTAGGATTTGGACGTCTAACGCTGGGTTGGAATTTTTCCCTATTAAACATGGAAACATATGAAAGCCCATGTTTTTTCTTAACAGATGAAGAGGCTGTCAGAAAAAATGTTTCAGGCTAGATGGCTAGCCAACATTTTAGAGTTTGAACAAAAATTGAGATAGTAACAATGAGATAGATATATGGTGAGGAACAACTCTTGACAATGTCAAAACACTTCTTATTTTAGATCTGTCATTAAATTCGGCAACTCACAATACTTTTAAACCAAAATTTCTTTACATATAAAAAATGTATCACTAAAACTAGTTTACTTCCATTATCGAGTAAGAAGAGGATTATTAACTCCTAACTTTGTTTACATTGTCATTCTTTGCAGAATCTGATGAAATTCATGAACATCTTCCATGGAAAAATGTCCATATCCACCATGATTTGCACATAATTTTAGGATTTCAAGAATTCTCTGAAACTTATTCATAGACTAATATGAAGACCATGAACATCATTAAAAAACCCCTGGATAATCATTTATTAATTTCTACATCTCAACCAATAGACTAAATCATTTATTTCTGTCTTCATGTCTCAAACAAGGTATCTGAGCCAGAGTTGACACTCAATAAATTTGGGGCATATAAGTGGTTTCTTAAAGTTATATTAAAATTAGTTTTGAGATAAGTATTTTAAAATCATATTTTTTTGAATATGAAATAAAATGAAAACTAGAAGCTAGAAATCACATTAACATTTACTTAACTCAATAAATGTCCAGACTTTCCTGTTGTTCAATTAGATAAAAAGAGAACATTGAAGAAATATCACACTGTGTATGGAAATGTAGAGTAGGTGTCACCTTTACTGAATTTTATATTATCATTTCTTTAGTATTTATATATGTAAATGTTTCATTTTCCCATTAGAAAAATACTGAGTAATTGCTCCATCATCACTTCATGGTATAGAAAAGAGTTTTTCTAATAAGACACTTAAATAAAAGGCAATGTAGAATACCTATGGGCATCGTTCATTAAATAACTGTCTCATGTGCTGTATATGACATCATTTGTAATACCACATTTATAGTTGTGACTCATAAAATACACAGTCCTGTTCACTACAGCAAAGCAGAAAACCAGATACAATCAATCAAAGCCCATTATAAAGTAGCTCACAATTACACTTGACCCAGTTATACCCAGGGCCAAATAATGTCCCTCAAATAGAGTATAACTTCCTCACTGTTACCAAAAGCCCCAAAGAGTTGGCACTACTCTTTTGTCATTATGTCATGATTACATTGCATGATCAAATCAATTTTTCAAATATTTAGCTTAACCAAGGAGGAAAGGCATTTGTAGAAGCAAGTATGAGTTATGGAGATTAACCTTGGATAACTTACCTAATTTTTCTGAGACTGACCTCTGCATTTGCAAAATATACAAGATAATAATAGTAGTTGTGATTTTTAAATGCTATGGTCAGTGTAAGGTGTATAGCAACTGCCCATTATAAAGTAAATACGGAAAACAAGGTAACTGCTGTATTACTACTTCTACCATTATTATTACACTCACACAACTTATGAAGTATGATCACAGTAGTTCTTAGACTCACAAAAGTTTTGCTTTCCCCTTCTGGTAAAATAAAAAACCCTGAAATGATCTCTCTAGTAGTCATGGCATATTATAAATCTGGACCATCTGTTAACCAAACTAATGCTTCAAAAATAATTATTACATGACCAATTTTAGTTCCAAAGTATTTAATTTAATACTTTCCTGCCTACACTGTTTGTTTCTAAAAGAATTGATGGGACAAAAGTCACCATCATAGGGGCCTTCACAACAAGTACACTGTTCAAAGTAATTGCTCCTTAAATACTGTTAAAAATGTGTATATATGATAATTACTGTGTCTGTTTTCTTAGAACCAAGCTCTGATGACAATGATCTTATCTCAAATCAGTATCTGTGCAAATAATTGTTTCTAGTTGTAACTACCGAGTAATATACCAGGGCATTTTTGACACATTCAAAACTCTGAAATAAATGCAATTTTTGTTTGCATATATCACTGTAAGTGTTGCATATGCTACTGTAAGGTGTCTATTGAATAGCAAAACATCTGTATTTTAAATGATATTTAAATATTTATGCACATGCATGATTACCTCTTAAGTGAAAGAATTTTATTGACTTTCCTTTCGTCTTATTTATGGTAAAGAATTGAAATAAAATAGCGGTTAGAAATTTCACTTTATTTCAAAAGATGGAAAGACCTTAAATTTTTCCTATATTTAATATATCTGTTATGTATGACTTTCCTTTTGTATTTTTATCTTCCAAATTGGAGTAAAAATGCAACATTTACTTTACCTTCGTGAATGAAAATGTTTGCATTGTAGAAGAACAATTTTGCTGATAATTCTTCTATAGAGTTGTTTTGGAAATTTTCGGAATATAAGCAGAGGATGGGTTCAGGAGATAGAAACATTATCAGAGGCTATAAAATGACTCACTGATAAACTCCAACTGTGCCCTGCTCCAGGGCAATAATGATTTGGTCATTTTTCAAATGAGTCTAATTCTCCTGACTTTTGCTTTGCCTCCAACAGTATAAGGTGAAGAACTCTGAAATAAGGACAAAGGAGGCTCTACGTGTTTATACATATTATGAAGGGAAATCAAAGGTTATGTTTATATCTGAATTGAAAATTAGTTTTGTAGAGAAATCTTAGCCTGGTAAATGAAGACAGATTTGAACTTCTTTCCCAGCCTCTAGTCATCTCAGAGATTCACAATGATAGCCTGAGGCAGAGTGTTCCCTAACCCTCTGTCTCTATTTGCCACTGAAAAAATAAGACCAACACTTTCAGGCTTCTACCCCAGCGATACAGAATTATTTTGTAAAAATGACTATCAATGTACAATGTGCAAACACACAGTATCAATCTTAACACTGCATCTATTTTGCAACTGAAGCAGATGATAAATAATTCACCTACAGGCTTACCAGAGAAACTATCAGCCAAATGTAATATAGACAGAAATATTACGTATTATTTTCCTTTGTATTTTGTGGAGAATTCCAGGGATGGAATGCTTTCACTTGTCAGTTGAAATGAAACTTCAGTCTAACAATTTTGTAACCTAGACTCAGTTGAAACTATGCCTGAGGCTTTAGCAAAACAACTAAAAACTAAGAACAAAGACTTTTCAGAAATTGCCTTACCTGACATTATGGAGTGATGTTAGTAGTTCTGTAGTCTAGGAAAACCCCAAACAATTAGAGCTTGGCTTCTAACTAATATTTCTGTTACTTGAATGAGTTCAATGATTATAGTTTTGTTTGCATGGTTTTCAAATATTCTCTTTTCATGTCCTTTCTTTGTATTTTCCTCATCACTCACAGCCTTCACTAAGTGCCCAGATACGTAGAGTATACAAAGTTTTATTATTGTTGTTGCTGTTGTTATTATTATTATTGTTGTTATAGTAGATTGTTATTATTATATTATGAATAAATTTGTTAAATAAACATATCTTTCAGTTTTATTTATAAGTGTTAGTTACGATGTTAGTACAACCCCTCTGTCTTGTCTGGGATGACAACAGTGATAGATTTAAGGAAATCATTATATTTTATCCAGGTGAGAGTCTTAATATTGCCTATTGTCAACCTAAATATGTTTCAGATGGTCAATATGTGTCGTGATCATCAAGTCAAAGTGTAAAAGGTCCAGAGGTGGACATTTATCAGCAAAGTACCCTAATGACTTTGAATACATCTGAATATTAAAGTGATGGTTAGAAATTAAATGTTGCTGAAGAGGAACACTTGCAAAATCAGAGGACTACATCAGTGGTTTCCATTGTAGCTCCAGATTTTCTGTCTCTGGATTTCAGGCCACATCCAGATATACTAAAACAAAATCCTAGTGGTAAGGTTTATGCATCAGTATTAAAAGCTCTTAAGATAAAAATACTGGGCTAAACTTTATGAAATATCAATATTTTAATGGTTTAAAATATTCTAAATATTAAAATAATAATCTATTTTTGAAACAAAGTATTTTATAATAACATACACAGCCAATTCTCATAGTTTTACCTGGTATAGAATTGGTGTAGAATTTATTTTGAGGTAGGCTAGATATATTTCGAAGTCTGTTCAGAGGATTTATATATTGAAGAATCAATAGGACCTTATTTTCATGAAGAGCAATAGGTATTTCTAATGTACTTTACCATTTCTTTAAATGAGAAAGGTTTATGAATCACCCATGGAGACAGACATACAGAAAGGGTCTAATGAAATGACAACCTACATTTATGAAGCAAAATGTACAAAAGGTGCAAGAAGAGAAAAACACTAAGAATACAAGGCTTTGATAGGCCACTCTCAGTAGAAGACAGAACAAGAGAACAAAAAATAAGAGAGGCAATAGAAAGTCTAACGAACATTACCAACAGGTTAGATCTTACAGATGTATACGGACCACTACCCCCTAAGAATAGAGAACACACATTCTTCTCAGGTATTAAGAGAATATGTCCCAAAATAGATCACATATTAAACTGAAAAGAAAATATTGGTAACTTCTATAAAGTATAATATATAGCACTTTATAATTATAAGGAAATAAAAATTATAAGAAATTATATATACTTAAAATTATATATATTTAAAAAACAAACAAGGAAAGTCTTTCTACTTGAACATTTAAGAAAATCTTTTTATTAAAAAACTCTTAAGTAACAGAGAAAATACAAATTGGAATGATAATTTAAAAAAATTAAAATGACAACACTACATATTTATTAAAATGAGATTCATTGCAATACTCAGTAATAACAAAGAAAGAAGATAAATGAATTAAATTCTTATGAATTAAATTCTTATCTCAAAAAACTAGAAATATACCAAAAGGTAATAAAAATAAAGTATCATAAGTATGGAAATAATAAAAATAAAAGAAGAATACAATCAGAGAATAAAATAATAGGAAAACAGTAGATCTAATTAATAAACTAAACCTCATTTTTTAAAGAAAATTATCAAGAGAGAGAAAGCACTAGCTAACTGGTCAAAAAAAAAAGCAGTAACAAAATATAGCAAGAAAATGAGGCAAAATAATAAGTGACAAAAGAAAAATAACCATTGAAACCAAAGAAATAAAAACATATTGCATGCATGTGCACACATGTGTATGTATAAATACACACACATACACACACAGAACTGCTTTTCAGTGCTCTAGTCAAATAAATTTGAAAAACTAGATAATTTTTCCAGGGAAATAGATATTACTGAAACGACTCCATTTAAATTATAAATCTTAAAACAGACCACAACGAGCACCAGCTCCTGATGATTTCACTGGGGATTTTTACTTACTTTTAATGACCACATAGTCTAAGGACTCTAGATATCATTCCAGTGTATTGAAAAGGAATCAAATTTCATAATTCCTTTTATAAAACAAATATAACAGTGATACCTAATAAAATAATGACATTACAATGAAAGAAAACAAAAGACTCGTAATTTAAGAATACCAAAAAAATATTAAGAAACAGAATCCAATATCACGTTAAGAAAATAATGTGCCATGTCCAAAGGAGTTTTATTCCAGGAATGGAAAATCATTTCAATATTTAGAATCTACTACTATCACACATTATATCATAGATCTCAGGGCAAGACAAAGCAAAACAAAACAAAACAAAAAAACATGATTGCTTCTATAGATGCTGAAAAAGCCTTTGAAAAAATTGAAAACTTATTAATGATTAAATAAACTTCAAGAAAATAAAACTAAAGGCTACTTTATATATCTATATACATATATATGTGTATACACACACACACACACACACACACACACACACACACACACACACATATATATATATATATATATATATATATATATATATATATAACTACATATAGTTCCAAAGAGATATATACATGTATGTGTGTGTAGATCCAAAGCCAATATCTTCATTAATGAGGAAACAGTAGAAGCATCTCCACTTAAACTGGTTACAAAGTAAACATGCCCGGTATTTATGCTACTATTCAACAATGTACTCAAGATATTAGCCAATACAATTAGATGACAGAAATTAATTAGTAGCACAAAAATAGTAAAAGAAGTGATATTATTTCTATTTGGAGCTGATATGATAGTATACCAGGAAAACCTCAGGGAATCAATGATACTATCTCAAAGAAATAAAGAATCCAATATGTAGCATTATATAACATTAACATGAAAAAATAAAGAGCCTTAATATAGCAATAAATAAATAGAAGACATAATGATAGATAAAATCCCTTAACAATAGCAATAAGAAAGATTAAATACTTAGGAATAAATTTAACAAGAAATGTGAAACTTTAAAAATACTGAAAAATACTCCTTCAAGACATAAAAGTAGACAAATAGAAATACATATCTTACTCTTGACTAAAACAACTCAATATTATAAAGATTTAAACCCTTCCTAAGTTAATTTGTAAATTCAGTGAAATTCCAATAAAAACACCAGCAAGCTAGTTTATTCAGTTAGACAATTTGATACTGAAGTTGATTTTAAAAGCAAATATAAAAGAATAGCCAGGAAAATACTAAAGAAATGAAAAACTACAAGGGGGATTAGTCTTAATAATTAAAATGTGTAGTACTGTCACATAAGTAGGTAAATAATACAGAAAATGGAGTTCGAGGTACAGAAAGAGTCTAAAATGTGGCACATGTTAAAAGTGGCATCTCAAATCACTGCAGTAAAGACAGACTCTTAATAAATGATGCTGGAACAACTGGGTAGCCATTTGGAAAAGTATGAAATTAGGTGTATATCTCATAGTGTGCAATAAAACAAACTCCAAATGAATTCAGGATCTAAATGTAAAAATGAAACCACATAAGTACCAGAAGAAAACATGAATGAATTCTTGTTTGAGCGTGAATTAGAAAAAGATTTTCTAAATATGAATTAAAACCCAGAAGCAATAAAAGATTGATAAATTTGTGTAAATTAAAAAAAAATCTAAAAATCTTCAGGAGATTTGCAAAATCTAAAGAAAACTGAAAAACTGGGAGAAAATATTCACAACATATACCATAAAGGGCTAATAACCATAATATATATCAACAACTCTTAAAAATTGAGGAACAAGCACCAAAAACGAAAGTTTGAAAAATATTTGAATTGACAATTTTCACAAAAATGTATAAAAAAAACCCCTAGAAATATGAAAATATTTTAATTCAGTCATAATCAGTGATGTGCAAGTTAAAACACTAAGATACCATTTCTTAACTCTTACACTGGCAAAAGTTAGTGACATCATATTTTGGTCATGGGGATATGGGGAAACAGGCACACCCATGCCTTACTGGTAGGTTTAAAAATTGGTCCAGCCCTCCTGGAAATAAATTGGGCAATATCTAATAAAACTACAGATGCAATTATCTATAAATTCAGCAATTCAACTCTTATGACTCTACTTAGGGTACCTCAAACAGCTAAATAATACATATTCATTGCAGTAGTGATTTTATTCGCAAAATATTCAAAATAGCCTAATGCTCATGTGCAGGAAAGGTGTTGAATATATTATGTTGGAGCGACACAACAGAGTCCTACACATAGCTGTAAAAAAGAATGAGGGATTTTCCTATGAAGACTGAGTTGGAGTGGCTTCCAGGAAAATTTGTTAAATAAAAAAAGGCAAATTGTAAGATTATGTATAGTAGCTACCTTTCTTGTAAGAAAGAAAGAAGAAGATATAAGAAAATAAACATATATCTGCTCATTTGTGCAAAAAAAATGCAGAAAGTGTAAACCAGAAGCTAAAGAAAGTGGTTATGAACAGGTGTGGGGGGCTGGAGGGGAGGAATAGGAGAGAAGAAGGGAAAGAGGGAGAAGTGGAAACCTGGTCATAAGAACGTAGGGGGAGCAACATTTCTCCAAGTACAACTTTTTAAAAATAGTTTCCCCTCTTAGAATAGTACTGATTTTTACAATCCCCCAAAATTAATGAAAAATTAAAATAAAAAGTAATAAAAATTAAAATAACCTAGGATATGAGGTGAACATATAAGTAACAAATGAACCTAGTTATAAATGAAAAACATAACCACATGGAATGAGATGGGGAAGAAAATAATGACGCAAAGTACCTTTGGGAAAAAAAATACTTAAAAATATTGTAAGCCAAAAAGAACCGTACACAATTACTTTACTCTAATTAGTAAATCAGTTTCTTATAGGGGTAAGAGTTATCAACTTTGTAACTACTTTGTGTATGTACCAGGACCAAACAAGTATATAAATATACTGTAGATAATGAGAGGTAAATTTTTTAGAGCAAAAGGTTACAAACAGGAAAAGGAAGAAGGCTAGAATAAATTCTGCTGTATTAGAGTAGAATTAGAGATATCAATATTAATTCATAATCATGTATATATTTATAGATAGATTAGAATAATTATGAATGAATGTCTAGGCACAAATTATTATACATACATATGTTTTCTAGCACTATTTATTAAGAGGTCTAGAAGCAATAACACTCTAGTAGGAATAAGTATACCTAGCACCCATATCTCGGTTTCTAAATACTATTTCCAAAAAAAAAAAGAAACCAGAATTCCTTGAACAAGTCGCTTATTTCAGGGCCAAAGAGGAAAAATACAACGTGAATCTGGAATATCTTGTGTTGCCAAAAAATGAAAAAGTGCAAAAAAAAAGAGAGAGGGGCATGTCAAATGGACCCTGAAGCCAGCCTGGAAAAAAAAATCTCAATTGCTGAAACAAATAATTGGACAAAATACATGATAGTATTGAATTATAATCCCTAAAACGTATACCTATGTGTCCATACTAATATAAATGTACTGTATCATTGAATAAGCAAACAAATGGGGGAGAAAGAACATCTCCTGTTTAAAAGAATTCCAATTAATAAATGTAGAAGAAATTAGGTACATACAAAATCACGTTAGGCAAACGCAATAGCAATAATTGTTATCAGTAAATGTTAAATCTGTGGACAAAATATTAAAGAAAAACAGGATATTTGTTTAGTCCAAAAGAAAAAAAAAAGTATATATAGCCTCTAAGATATATATTCATTACAAAGGAAAAATAGTAACCTACATTGGAAAAACCTGACTGACATCACCTTAAAGTTATGCAGGTTAACATCATCAGTAAGAAGGTAAAAGGACATCATGTATTCCATCATATAATGCATTGAGTAGGACATCACTTATTCTTGGCCCAAATGCATTACCTCAAAATATTCGTGAGAAAACATCAGAAAAACCCAAATCAAAGGACATTCTCTAAAATAACTGACCAGTCCTCTTCAAAAGTGTCAAGATCATAAAGAAAAGACTGAGAAACTATAAAATATTGAGGAAGACAAAGAGACCCGATAACACAGGTAATGGGATCCTGGATTTGCTATTTATAGCCTAGTTTTGATAATTGTACTACAGTTATATAAGCTGTTAACATTATGGGAAACTGAGTAAAAGGCATACATGTACTCTCTCTGTTATTTTTGCAACCTATCTATAGGTCCAAAATTATTTGAAAATAAAAAGTTTAAAAAGAAATCTCAGCATTTTAAAAGTCGAAATTTTTATTTTTATTTTTCTCCCCTCTCTTTAATTCCTCCCTCACCACCACTTCCACCCCTGACCTATGGATGTTGTTATTTTCCCCTTAAGATCTGGATTTCTGAAGGCGGGGCATCTCCCCCCACATGCCTGCACACAGACCCTGGGCCCCTGGGGCATGGGCCATGGCTCCACCTGGGGTGCCAACCCAGGACCTTCTATGTGTAAAGCAGATGTGCTAACCACTACACTATGGAGCCACTACCAAGGATTTTACTTTTAATCTGATATTATTATTTGGGCACTAGTTCTAGCTAGTACTAATGTTAAGAGATGTGACTTAACTATGTCACTTAACATCTCTGGGCTTCATTCACACATTATAAATGTAATTGAATAAGATATCCTATAATGATTCTTCTACTTTAGTATTCTGTTTTCTAGAAAAGAAACTGAGAGTGTAGAAAATTATAATCTCAATTTCTCTTAGCATGATATTTATACTACTCTGGATATTTTATTCAAGTTATTCAAATTAATACTTTTCAAACAAGTCTTGTTTCATTCCTAAATTTGGTGCTTTTTTCTTTTCTTTATTATTTAATTTTATGGGGGAAAACAAAACAGGAAAGAACATGAACTACTGTTTGGGATCATATATCATTTCTTGTAAACATATTATTGTTCTAAAAGACTGGATTAATGCTTGGAAATACAATCGGCCTTTCACAGAATGCCAACTATGAAAGGCATAATAGAAGGTGGTGGGAAATGAATAAGAAACAGTCCCTGTTGTAAGGAGCTGACAATTTAGCCTGAGAGAAGACATGTATGTAAATGAATAACTGTAAGTCAATGTGAAAAGCATTGTGATAGAGACATGTACCATCCCAGAGAATAATAATCAACTTTGCCTGGGGAGTCAGGGAAGATTTTTCAAAGGAGATGTCAGAGATTTGGGGAACCAGCAGAAATTTTTTCAGGTAGAAAAGAAAGATCTGTCATGATATAGAATAATATGTGCAAATATATACAGTTGTGAAAAACCAGTGAGAGTTTCCTTCCAAATGAAGACCAGTAGTAGCAAAGGCCTTAAACAAAAGTTGAAATGGAAAAGGACTGACAAACATGAGTTATCTAATTCTTGTCCTCCTTACCACTGCTCTCTTTCTTGCTTGCTCTTTTTATTATACCATAGTTCAACCAAACTTTTACTCCCCAAACAAATAAACAAAAAAACAAACAAAAAACAGCAACAAAAATCCCAAACCCCAGGCTTATCCCATGAGCTTAGACTTAACCCTGCAGGTAAAAAGCAGCAAAAGTCTCATTCTTGCTTCTTTAGATCAATTTTATTTTCTAAATATTCACAAGGAAAGGATCTTCTATATATAAGACACTGGGTAGATAAAAATTAGAAATAGTCTTTACCTTGGAAATATTTAAGCAGAGAGAAGTACAGTCAACATTTTTAAATAAAAAATAACATTTTCAGAAATAACTTCTCCCTATGCACATCCCCAACCAATCTACATCCCTCTCAGCAGCATATTAATAGAGAGCTATGAGTGGATTTAAGTAAGACATTGGGCAGCTGGCTGGGCATCTTAGGGCAGGTCCCTGAAATCATTCATGGAACTAAAATGTAGAAAATTGTCAGGGCTCATGGGGAAGCAGGAAGCTTTCTGGATATTAGGTAATCTGTCTATTTCCCCACCACCACTTCTGAGGCAAAGAATAGACTATGCTTGTCCAATTCCCATTCTTTTCCAAATAAATATTTTTCTCATCTATTTGTTCAACTGTTCATATTGCATGCTAAAGCAGAATTTTTTTATATTTTAAAAAAGGAACTCTACATTGATGCTTGTTTACCTATCAATAATAAAATATATGTAATTACTAAATTATGTTTACTATTAAATTTAGCTCAAGATTTGATATGAATCTGTGGTAACATTTTAAAATAGGCATCCTATACAAAGTATCATATAAATATGTAGGAAACATGTCAACTCTAGAGTCAAGTGATAATGCTTAAAATATTAAAATTTCCATTTTCAGGTGATGCTTTACCAAAGATAAAATTGGTCATGCTATTAAATACATATAGTTTTAGGTCTAAATAAAACTCCCCAATTTTTCTGCATTTGCATATTACCACAACTGCATTTAGACAGGAGACTCCTTTGATAGCCAAAAGGTCAGATAAAAGGACATGTATAGTTTTTTAAAATCACATGTAGCAATCATGCAGGAGCTAATGACATTATTTTGACCATGATCTAGAAATCTGGCATTGTTCCAGCTAGTTCTCACTGAAGTGGTTTTGTTTTTGTTTTTATTTTTTTTCTTGTTGTTGTTTTGCTTAAGGCAAGTATGATTTCAGAAGTGCACCATTTTCTCCCTAATAGCATAAAAACTACATTTGACATTTTAGTATACAAATGTGATAGTCCAGGATGGTAAGGCAACAAGAAAGTTCAGATAGTAATTTTTACAGATGTTTAATACTGCCTGCCTTTGTTTCTGTTTCCTTCTTTTGATTTTTTGTCTGCATATACAATTTAAAAAGTTTTATCCTCCAGTAATTTTTTGAAACTTTCATTACTAATTAGAATATTTATTTTCAATCCATTATATTGTTTATACCTTACTATGGTTACCAGCCAAACTACTTTAAAAGCAAACTCAATTGATCTTTTAAATATTCTTTAAAAACATTCTGGATGTTATTTGCATAGTGAGATCAAATAATAAATATTTAATTATGTTACAGTGGTAGTTATTGGTATTAAACCAATTTAGTAGTAATTTCTTCAAACTGTAGACAACTACTAGATAATAGTTATTGAAATGATGAGAACGTGTCTCTTTATTTAAATTCTTCAAAAAATAAACATACAATTAAAACCATAACATATAATTTCTAAGTTTTGATAACTAAACAAAATCAGTTGTTTATTCTTTTTAATCTTTAAATACACATTTCCAGGCTTATAGTTGACTCTCAAGCAAATTTCTAAAATTTTAAAAGCTATGCTTTTGGTCAAGAAATGATCGTGAAGCCCAATACATTGCTTATGCATAGAGCTCTTCTTGGAGATCCAATGTTATTTTCTTTGCTGTTAGTCATGGTAGTCATAGTTTAAAGGATGGAATTTCTGAGATAGTTTATTCAATAAGGCAAGTTAAGAAATGTTAAATTCTACATAATGTGTCTTGTCCTTCAGAATGCCATTGCTTTTCTCTCTCAACTTTATTCTTTATCCATTTCCATACACCTCTTAAGCTATTTTAGAATCTTCCTGCACAATTTCTGTTAAGCCATCATAGGTGCCTGCATATTATAATTTACAAAACAACACTAAAAAATGTTTCCTCACAGAAAGTTCCTCCAAAATTAATTTAGTATTAATAATCAGTTAATGCCATAATCTGTTAATATGCAAGTTTTGTGAGGAAAGGAAAAAAAATTCAGGCAATAGGGTCATAAAAGACTCTTAGAAAAATAAAAATTTGATCTTAATTCTTCAAAGGAAATTCAGGCAAGGAAAGAGTACATAACATGATTGAGGAAATAAAACCTTAGAGATCAGTTGGAAAATTGCTGCAATACTCTAGCTGCAATATGCAGGATGAACTAGCACAGCGGAAGTCTGTCTTGTAAATAACCTTAAACCTGTGTGAATAGAAATTTAATTTCCTGATGAGACAAAGTTAGAGGGCTGTTATGAGAATGAAGTGGCAGTAGCTAGTTACAGATGATTTTGATTCCTTATTTCTTTGGATGAATAGCATACAGATGTTCTGAGAAATCACTGGATCAACTGAAGGATATATTTCATCTTTTTTTTTTTTTTTTTTTTTAATCAAGCAACACTCAGACTCTGTTCAAGGCCCTCTGCTATATGTTTGTTTGTTTTTCTGCACTCAATTCTGGACATCCTTTGTTGTACTTCGACCCTCTTCTTTCTGAAACCTGTTCACATTAATCTAATCTACCTCTCCACCATCAAATTATTTCCTTTCCCAAAGCATCTATTTTTTTCTTTTATATTTTTTTCAACCTTTCCTCTCAGTTAATTTGTTCTGATTTATGTCTCTAGTTAGATCTTGAAAGCAAAAAAAAAAAAAAAAAAAGTATTATGCCATTAGGGCTAATATTTTTGTGAAACTTGAGAGAATAGAATCATTGATGTTTTCAGTATTTGCAATGCAAGAGATCCCAGACTGGAAAAACTTCTTAGGTTTTGATGGGCATAGATCAGATACTGTGCTCCCCACCATAACTACTCATTTAAAGAAGGTTTCTTCTGCTCTTAAGATGGACTAATTGGACTTTGTATAAAGAAACTAGATTAGAAACAACAAGATTTTCCACTGGAAACTTATTCATCTTTTAAAAAAAATAATAGATTAAAATATAAAGTATAAAAAGATATTTGAAGCAGGGCAAGATACACTGACACTAATATATCTTAATGAAAAATTGGTTAATTTGACCTGGAACTCTATTTTATGTCTAAACAGCTGAATTAAGCTCAAGGATTATTTCAAATGTAAATATTCAGACCTGTACATAAGAGACAATAATTAAGCTAAATACCGATTTCCTTTCTAAATTGTAAAAATCATACCAGATTTTCATCTGCTCCTTTCTCTTAATTTGCTAAACAATAGAATTAGCGTCAGAAGGAGAAAGATAATCGTGAACACAATTCAGCTTTTGAGGGTAATCAAAATAACCAGTTACTTCAGAAAAGAAAACCAAGAGAAAGCAACAATTGATGCCAAAAAGAAATAGGAGAGTTGAGAACGTATATTTCATCATCTCCCAAATGAAAAGCTGAGAATATATGAAACTCGCACTTTAAATTAATTGCTTTTTCTTATGTGAATTTATACTATGAGAATTGAAGTGCATCCTTTGAAGTTTTACCCTGGTTTAATTAATGTGCTTATAGCTTCTTGAATAAATGTTTCAAAAGAAAATATAAATGAAAGATAAGAGTAGCATACACTACAGTTAATGTTGGTTACAAAAAAAAAAGATGAAGCAGAAAACATTCACTACTTTCTAATGTTCTTAGAAACTTGCCACTTTATTCTCTTTTTCGACCTCCATGATGGTAAGACATTGGAAACTTTGATGCTTCTTTCAATGACGTTATATTAACATAGAGTTACATCTCAAAAAACATACTTCCTTTCCTATTTTATTCACGGTTCACTCCCACATCTGGATTAAGTTAAATATATCTTAATTTAATTGGAAGAAATGTTATTAAGTTTTCATTTAACAAAGATCATTAAATCAGTTCTGTTATTATTGCCAATTTACATACAAGGAAAATGAGGTAAAGAAGGTTATTCTTCCAAGATTTGATAACTATAAGTGGCAGAGGTGGAATGTGATCCAGAGCAATCTGACTCAAGCATCTATTCTTTTAACAATGCTCTAATGTTGTGGAAGAAGCCCAGTACAGTCTCTGAGAGGTAGTAGTAGGAGCTGCTAGTATTATTTTTCAAAAAGATTTTTGCTGTTAAAAACTGTTTGCTCCAAACTATACTCAATTTATTTCTTTTTTGGCAAGGAGAGGAAAGGTCATGGATTTTAAATCTGTGTTTGTAATATATAGTGAAATAATTCAATCATTATACACTTGCTTTTCCTATACCCCTAAGGATATATTTGTTAGTAACTAAACTAATTGATTTTGATTAAATCTTCCTGATGATTAGTTAAGAAATTTCCTGGTGATAAGTTGGCACACAGACAGTCAAAGGCAGCAGCTATGAATGGGAAAATCGTAATACTTGTGAACTGGAGGATTTAGAAGTTATTAAATCAAGAGTAAAAATATTTTTAGGAATAGAAATCTGCTCCATTTACTAATTAAAAGGTGTCTCAATATAGGTACTATATCAATTCATTGTCACATAATATTTCTGTATGTATCTTTAAATATTTTTATTAACAGAATATAAAAATATGCACTATATGTTCACTTGACAAAAATACAAATTCTTATTTTTATGAAGATGTAGTTTGTATGCAAAATGTCCAAAATGCCCCCCAAAATAGTGAAACATATACCTACAAATTTACCTTTTGAAAAACAAAATATTTTGTATTAAGTGTGATATGATACAAGGACACCAAAACATAGGCTGGGTATCGTTTTTACACCTTTTATTGATTTTAAATTGTATTACAAATTAAATTATTAAATCTTTGGTGACAGTCTTTACTTTTTCCTAGACCAGATATAGCTACAATGATTACAAGTTTCCATACACATAGATTCTCAGAAATTGTCAATTTCCTTGCCTGAGAATATTACAAAAAGAGAATCAGAGCGATTTCTCTAAATACTTAAGTTTTAACAAGATGTTGTTCCTTTGCAAAATAACTGAATCATTGAAAATTAAGTGTTCCAGAAGCAGATTTAAGATATTTTTAGTCTTTAAGAAAATAAGCCATGTTGAGAAGGGGAAACCCAAATTGAGATAGAAATATTTATTTTATTAGGATCATTCATTTTTTTTTCATTCAACATGTATTTGTTGAGCATCTATTATATGCCAGTTCCTGTTCTGCAACAAAACAGGAATAGGAACCAGATGTATTATCAGGGTAGCTTTCACACAGAATATCAATTAGTGGTTTTGTTGAATTCAGTTACCTTTCCAACAGACTCATATGGTATTTTAAAGTTTTTTTTTTTTTTTCCATCATAAGTTGTTCAAAGAGATTTTGGCTGGCATGGACTTGATTTTCTTTTCTTTTAAGTAAAGCACATGATCAAAACCAAACCAGACCAAACCAGACCAAACCAAACCAAAGTCCCAATAACTTGGTTAATCTAATCTTCATCAGGACAGAAGTACTCACAAATGTATTTTTAATAAGGGTACAGAAATGTGTATTTACTAATGGAAGGTAGTTAGCTGACTAACCGCTCTGATTGAAGACCGATTTTTTATTATTACAGAGAAGGTAGGTATTACTATGTTTTATAGACATACCATACCCTTTGGCCATCTTTTCCTTTCTTGAATCATTTACCTAATAGCTAGCACCTATCAGAGACTGAAAGAACAACTGAAAGAGTGAAAGGTACATCAGTTAATTTTGCAATGTTTCCATTTAAAACATTATTTGGTTTTATTTTGTAATCAAAACAATGCAAAAGAATCTACATCTCTTTAATCCTTTTTTGGCTTGGATTTTACTTAATTTTTTTTAACACAACTATAATGACAAATAAGTCATGCATCAAAATAGAATATTATTTCCTATTAATAGGCATCAGGGATTACTATGAATAAGGAATAAAAAGTTCTGATGAGCAGGAGAATAATCTACCATATTTGGCAATTTTCTTAATGGGGTTTGGGGATCATTGTGGTTCATATTGGCCAGGATTGCCATTTAGTTTTCTATAAACTAGTATTTATTACAAACAAGGAAAACCCAAGGAAATAACAGATATGTCCCCTCCCTTCAAATGAAAACACTGATAAAGTATATTCATAATTATGATTATAGCAAAATAACTATTATAGGCAATAAGTTCTGTGCATTTAAAATGTGATATAACTGGTTAGAAATTTTGTACTTTATCACTTCACAATTAGTCTGGATAAAAGAAAAACATATTTAGCTCTTTTTATTTTTCATCTTAAATATAAATTCATTTTTATAGTAGTTTTATAAAGCAGATAGACATAGAATTGCAAGAAAACAGAAATAAGGATTGATGAACTAAGTACTATGAAATCTTTAAGGTAAAATTGCTTAAATATTGCAGTAAGAATAGGTAAGCATTAAATGAGGAATAAAAAAAATGCTTCTAGTGAAAAATTCAGTGCATTTTTCATGAGGCAATGGCTATAAAGCTTACATATGTAGATAATGATACTTAAGTGGA
Source organism: Eidolon dupreanum (assembly GCA_028627145.1). NCBI lineage: Eukaryota > Metazoa > Chordata > Mammalia > Chiroptera > Pteropodidae > Eidolon > Eidolon dupreanum. Next base: position 15,544,303 of record CM053507.1, read on the forward strand.
GGCTCTTAAAAAATATCCTAAAGTAATTCTGCAGTTGTTTCTTCCCTGATTGATCTCTACTTATTTCTGATAAACTCAATGTAAATAAATATTTGCTTTCTTAAAATCAGCTTTTTCCTCTAAGGTGAGTCCTTCTGCTGTTCCCAAATTCAAGTGTTAACCTGACCTTCTCTGCAGTTAGATCAGAATAACTCCATCTATTTTCACGGGTCAGTAAAGGCCAATTGCTGCAAGGTGGCATCCTGAGTTAAAGAGGACAGCACTTTGATGTCAATCGTATTTTGTACAAAGCCAAAGACATGTTGCATTTAGAAGTATGACAAACTAGTAATTTTTAAATGCCCATATTAGCCTGTTTATTCTTAGGTTTTCAGGCATCGTACATATTTAAAAATGTATTTAATACTTAAGTTAAAATATGAGAATAAAAGCATTGTAGAAAGTTGATCTCTTCCTATTAGATGCAAATACATCTAATTAAGCAGAAGCACAGCAGTGGAATTTTGTAGTGTCCATTACATGTTTGAATTGTGAACAGGCTGTCTAAGAATTCATGTGAGAGGGAAGCTTATTGCCAGCTGGTGTCAGAAATGGAATCATTATCAGGCATTGTATAGTTGTCAAAAATAATAACAAGCATCATTGACCTTGGCCAAATTTGAACTAGTTATTTAAACACAAAAATAATACAAAAGGGTATTACTGTTTTTAAGAGTTACAATGTTTTCAAAATATAAACCTTAAGAATCCCATAAAAATAAATTATTCATTGTTTATTATTGATAAATTTTTAGATTATAACTGCAATAAGTATACATAAGGTCAGGTTTCCTTAAGAATATTTTGGAAAATTTTATTAAGCCACTTGTTTACTCTGTACCTCTTAAAAAACGAGGTTCCATTCTTCATAGAGATGTAGTTTGTTGGAACAAAAGACAAATTTATAGTGGAAAAAAAATTCCAATACAGGTCATAGCTCAGTGTTTACTAGCTATACTAATTACTTCACAATTTGGGGTAGAGGAGTGTGCTGTCTTCTCTCTCCCAGAGTTAATGTGTATATTATGTGAAAGGGGTTTGTAAACTACATTTTAATACACTACTTTAATATTATTTACTTTATTTAACACAGTTACTTATTAGCAAGTATAAATAATACCCAGATGACAATTCCAGACTTTATCAATACAGCCACTGTAATAAATATATTAATTAGCGCTTGGGGGATGCACTCAATAACTCAACAATAACTCAATAGATGAGGTGGTTAATAATATCTAAGTAACTTCGTTTAATATTTTTTCTATCTTTCTGGCACCAGATTTACATAATTTCTAAAATTATGTAAAAAGACAACTGGAAGCAACCTAAAAGTGTAGAATGGATAAATAAACTGTGCTAAACTTACAGAAAGAAATACCACATAGCAATAAAAAAGAACAACCTACTGATATATGCAAAATGGGGCAATCACAAGGACAAAACATTGAGTATCATAAGCCAGACAAAAATGTATACATGTTATGTGATTCTATTTATATAAAATAAGAAACTGGTAAACCTAATCTATGGTGATAGACATCAGTTTGATGTGAGGCAGTCTTCTGGGTGCTGGAAATTTCTATATCTTGATCTGTGAGATGATTGCAGGTATAATAAACATATGATTACATATGTATTCCTATGTAAAATGTTCATTCAGCTGTATGCTTAAGAATCATGTAGAGGAAAGCATACAAAACTGGAAGGAAGATCTGTATTCAAAGCCAACTCTCCATGCAATAGTGTTATTACTATGAGCAAAAAGGACATTTTTCCCCTCTCTACGTCACCATTTTCTCATGTATAAATTAAAGGTGTTAAAGAAATAACATTAAATGATCACAGCTCATTTAATGATCACGCCAATGAATTAAATATCTGAGTGTTAGAAGTTATTTTGAACCAAATTCTTTAGTGTTCATCAAGATATTTTGAATCATAATATCCAGTATTATACGAAACTTAACCAAAGTAAAATAAACAATTAAAAACCATATTTTATGCCTATATCCTCATTCTTTTAAAGTAGAGGTTAGAAATCTAAATTTTAAAATAGTTACCAACAATTGGTCTACAATATATTTTAAGTTTTTCCTACACAAGCATATGATATGGACAAATTGTGAATTTTAATGTAAAGAGCCACCATCATCTAGTGGGAAGCACATACTTCAAAACAGTGAAGCATTTTGGGAAGGATTCTGAGTGTTTGTTTCTGTGACATGCCATCACAGAGCACTATTCGGGAGCATTGAATGGTATCGGTGGCTATAGTGAAAAATCACTTGTGCCTCTTCAACTCTTGTAGCTCTTTGGTTATAATAACATATATATTAACAAAACAAGCTAGTGAAACTTCCTGACTAAGAGCTGTTTACCCCCTAGGTGCTATTTCACAGCTTTTAATATTTTAAGCAACTGATGTGCAAAAGAGTTTCACATTAGACATGCAATCGTTGTCCATATACATTATCATTTTTTTTCTGGAGGAAAATTGTTTATGACATAAACTGTTTTACTGGTCACTAGCTAATGCTTAACTTAGAACTACATTAAAAGTACATACTTCAAATATTAAAAGTATCTACTATATAAAGGACTTGATATTGCCTGCTACTCTCTATATACGGTTGATTTTAATATTTTTAGGGCTCTGTTTCTTCAATTGTTAATAAAAAAGAATATTTAAATCAGACGGTTATATTCCTCATACTCTCAAGGTCAAGATTATTAAATATGTAGTACACTAATTATAGCATGGGTTAGAAATACCATTAACACAAATTCAAATCCTGACATCTACACTTACTAGCCCTGGAACTATGGGAAAATTACTTAAGCACGCAGAGCCTTCCATCTGTGCAATAGGGATAATTATCACCAACTTTGATGGTTATTTAAAGGACTGAGATAAGATACATGAAAAACTTGGTACAGGATCTGAATCACTGCATCAATGACTATTCATGTATAACCCTCTCAATGGCAGGAGCCAATCCCTGGAAGATGCGTTGAAGACAGGATAAGTAAAGGGTTCTCTCAGCATACTCGTAACCAATGAGTCAATCTTCTAATTAGCTCCAAGGTCAAATTTTTGAAATTTTTTTAGTAATACTCTTAGTAAATTATTGTTTGGAATACTATTGGATAGATTATAATAAATCTTTGAGATTGCACAGAGTAAAAGCTCTTTAATTCCCTGGTCCAATGCAATCCATCAATTTCCACTTCTCCTTCTTCTTTTAGCCATAGATATGCCTTTCCAGAGTTTTAGAAAAAATCTGGTTATTCCTAGCTGCAAAGAAAAGAAGTCTATCTCAAGCCCAAGGAAATTTGGTCAAGACCAAGTCTTTCTTTATCCAGTGGAAAAATACTATCACAGTAGTTTATCTTTATTGAGTATGTAAGTAGTTCCAAGTAAAATACAGGGATTTTTTTTAAGGGCTGATTTTCCAAAAATGTAGGTTCATGTTCATTTCCTATAATCCAATACAGAAGAAAACTTTACCAGTATTCCTATTTTTACCAATGTAGCAATATACCTACATCTTACTCTTGATATTTTTCTGATCATTGGGCAAATATGAAGATCTCTTATACACAAACACATACATACACACACACCCCATGTGGTTAACATGTACATACATACACATACACCAATTTTTCCACCTATAGCTGAATCATTTTGCACACTGTCAGGGAGTCTATTAATAATATAAATGACATAAAGGCATAGAATACATAGAGGATCTACACACTTAATAATCAGTTTTCACAAACCTGCTATATGTTTTGGTCTGGTTGTAATTTCGAATACCTTAATGATTCTGCTGCCACCTAAACAGAAATTGTCCCAGGTACTCATACGTATTAATTCCCTTCATCTAGTAAATCTAGTAATGCTGCTTCCAATCCAATTTAAAAACCATTACAAGGTAGTGACTTTTAAACCCATTATAATTTGGCTAATTTCTGTGAAATTTAGTTAGAAGAAAGCATCTGTTCATTTGCACATCTGTAAATTACTTTTAATTGCACTTTTCTCAAGTGAGAAAGAAGCTCTATCTGTGATGCAATTTGTATTTCTGACCACACAAATGCTAGTAATCACCTGTGCTTTATATATAATTTCATTTTGGGTTACATAATCTCATTTTGCTATTAATCCAGACTTTTATGTAATTTAACTACTGCAGGTTTGATCTTGAGTAGGCTTTAAGATGCCAATGGAAATGGAAACTGTAAGATATTTGATTATTCATGTTATTTACTTATATAAGAAGAGAGAGCAAATTTCATAGGTAGACATGGCTAATTCTGGAAGTGGAAAATATGCGAATACTATTACATTCATATTTAATGATTTGGGTATTGAAAGTTAAAACAAATTCCAAATATGAGGTAGTCTAATAGCTTACATTTTATCTAAGCTTTATTCATTCAATAAATCAGCTCTTTGTCTTATATCAGGCATTTTGAACTACTGATTACCGACATCAATTCCTGCCTTCTAGTAACAAATAGCAGTTTCCAAATTAAATTTGTTGGCATCAAAATATGTCAGTAGAAAAATTTTATCATTCTATAAATATTCTGAACTGATTATTGCTCTGTTTCATCTGCCAAAATTACAAGCCATTCTTTCTTTCTATATCCTTGTTGATTCATTTCCTGACAATCAAAGAAGTTTCAGAAATAGCTAAGTAACACTTTAGTAGGAATTTTCTGTGCATCAACATTTTCTAATGCCAAGCTACCTGAATATATCTAAAATTGGCTTTTGACACATACGCAAAAATATCTCTCCAGAGAATATTTATGAATGAGCCCTAGGAATGGAGAGGAAAGAACATGTGATCAAGTTAGAATCCCACAGAACAAGCAATGGCAGTATACATATAATTTTCAAAAATTGCTCCAACAACAGAAAATTCACATCTAAATCATTAGGCCTTATGAAGGATATAATCTAAAAATTTTAAAAGGAATGATTTTAAAAAGTAATTTGCAGATGACATCTCAAACAGAATTATAATAAAGTTAATCCCACAACTTTAATCTCAGGACAATTGCTTCTACCATTGTTTAAATATCTGGGACATAAAATGTATATAGATATATACTATTTTGAACAGAAAACATAGCTTATTAACTCAAAATTAGAATACATATGTTATATAGTTTTAGCAGCTCAACCTTTTATGCCCAACTGTCCACATTCTTTAGGAAAGTGCCCAGGTTTAAGGAAGAATGAAAACTAATTATTCTTGCTAAAGCTGAGTTAGCTGGGTTATTAAGCCGATCTGGCCAACTGATTGAGCTGACCTACCCAAACTGTGATTTAAAAAAAAAAAATCACTAACCAAAGAACATTGCCTCTGCCAAAGATACTCATAGGCTCTCCAGAATAACAAGAATGAGTGTGTTCTGTTGCAACCCTTTTCTCTACAAACATCTATGAGATTAGATATGGGGCTCTGAAACAAGACTAGAAGATTTAAATATGGGAAATGATGTCATGGGCCTAAAACACCACAGCTCATACAGACTGACTCCAAACCACCCCTTTGCCACCACTTTCTCAGCAGTTCTTAAGTGAAGAGTGAATGGAGGCGGCTCTCATCACTCGCTGTCTACCTTTCCAGACTGTTGTTTATGTATGAATAGCAAGTTGTAATTAGTTGCTATAAAAATGCATCATGTCATTAATCTCAATCTTATTCTCTATTTTAGTTTTTTAACTGAAGTCATCAGAAAGCCCATGGATTCCTCACCTTAATATAAACGTTCAAAAAATACAATCACTCCTTTCAAAATCTCTGCAAATAGTAAAGTAGTTGATAATCACCAGAGAGAAAATTTTTCTGAATTATTTTCAGGCACCCCCGCCGAACACATGTTGACCTCTTATGTCAGTGGAAGAAATGGAAAGTAAGGCACCACTCAAGCCTCATGGTATTTTTAAAGAGGTAGTACATAATGTTTCAATAATAGCAAAGTGGAGGCAATTATAAAATTAGTAAATATTAATAGTTTTTTAAGCAAATTATGGTATTCCAGATTTTCTAAAAAATAGTAAATATTTAAAACCAATAATAATCAAAAATTTATAATTACTACACAAAGATGTAAATGACCATTAACTTATGTTGAATGTTCAGTACTTTAGATTACCCAAATCATCAGATTTGATGTAATCGTTTATACTGATTCATATATAGACTAGCTTTTAATAAGAAACTCAAAATTTTTGTTTATTCAGAGTAATATGGAATAAGAATAAACTTAGATCCTACTATTACATTTTCCATCCTAATGCACACAGATATCTCAGGAGGTAGACAAACACTCAGGATCACAAAAATACCTGAACACAAACAAGAGAAAATTCAAAGTGTTTTTAGAAAACAAATTCGAGCACCAATAAAGAGGGCCCTTTGCTGAACTTGACCAAGAGAATATACGGCTCTACATAAATCACCATTGTTTAAATATATATAGGTCAGGCTACTTATAAAATAAACACTACCATGTTTAAAAACTGTATCAAATAGCAATATTTGCTTTATGATAATTTCAAAATTGTCAATATTAAGTAAAAGAATTGCAACAAGTGAAAATCATATGTTCTTTTATGTGAAAAAGGGTTAAAATCAGAGAACATTATTCTTTTATGTGATGTTAATGGTATTTTATTCAAAGCATAACATTTAAAAAATTACTTGGTCACCTAATTTATAGTTACGTGTTGGCTGCTTGGAAATATAACAGTTGTTCAGCTCATAAAAGAATGAGATACTGCAGTTATTTCTATGGGAAAACTCTTGCAAATCTATTACAAACTGTAATTAATTTTTTAATGTTCAATATTTGTTGTATTAATGAAATGACAAACTATTATTATCAGCAGTTTACATGAAAAGTATCTCCTTTTATTTTAGCGCATACTTTCTCCCAAACAACAAAGGTTGGTGCCTCACGTGCTTCACTTATCTACTGTGACTGCAAATCCACCATCATCCCACATATGCTAATCTTTTATGGCAGAGGTCACTGAAGTTGTGCCAAAATTCAATAATTATGTTCAATCTAATGTAGCCATCCATACATTTATCTCTTTGCTGGAATGTAGGCAATTTAGAACAAAGCACTTCATTTAAATGATGAAACACTCATCAAAAATGCCCTGTTGTAAACACTTCTCACATTTTAAAAATTGTAGATAAAATATTGCTGTTATAAAGCTTTCTTTTTAATACAGAATTAACATTTATAGTAATTATTTAATATATCTTTTAATTGGGGGTGAACCATGTTATGTGCCTGTTGCATAACTGAAACAAAAACTCTGTCACACTTAAAATGGTAAAGACTCATAACCTAAATTGACACTATAAATCCACTTTTTCTAAAGAGTGAAGTTTCCACACTATAAAGTCGAATAGGTTTTAATATTTATAAAGGATGGGAAAAATGACAAATGAAGCAAATTCTTCAACATCTTCTTCACAAATAGAATACATTTAACAAACGTATTGAAATATTTTTCTTTTTAAAGTAATTGTATTTAGAATATTGTTTTTAAAATGTCAATTCTATGAAGAAAATGTAATCAATGTTTTACATTTATGGTCCCAAGGAAAATTAGCTAATAATTCTTCCAAAAAGTCAACACTATTGAAATATTAAATTGTAATTCATAGCTATAGCAAAAGAAAGTAAATTTCTTACCTTTTTCAGTAAAGAGTACAAAGTAAATTTTTCTCAATACTTGTTTCTACTTCAACTCAAAAGTATTTGTCAATAATTGTGAACAAGTAAGTTTCTTCTAAACTTACAAACTAACATATCTGTATATTCTAGAAGTTCTACATTTTATACCATTAACTTTGCTATGGTGTCTAATTAATCAAAAAATCAAAACACAGAAAAAATGAAAACAAAATAACAAAAACCAAAACCTAAAATTTCCAGTTAAACATCTCTCAGTGTATTGTAGAGAAATATTTGGCCAATTTCAAATAAGTAAAATAATTGGTTAAAAATAATCTAAAATGAAAACACAAGATAACATTATATGTATGGGAGCTAAGATTAAAATAAAAACAGAATTCAAAAATAATTTTTAAGCAAGAATTATGCTGAATAAGACAAGTTATTTTATTTTTCCTGCACCTGTTTGATAACAGTAAATGATAAAATGTTCCCGTTTTTATCCAAATTTTGCAATATTTACCTTATATATTCTCATTTAAAAAAAAATACCAAAGTTTGCATTAAATGATCATTCAAATGTGAATTCACTAGATATATAAAACTTATCCAGGTAAATTTTGGTAAGGAACAGATATATTGCTCCTTCTCAGTTTATAATATCTATGTATTTTAACGTTGACTGATATGATAATTTCAAATACTCCATGTCTCAATGCAACTAATAGCAAAGGATACACAGTATCATAATTCAGTTCACAGCAACACCAAAAAATATTTTATCTATACATAAGTTATACATATACCTAAATTGATCTGAAGGAAATCAAGCTGCATTTTCTAATGCTAAAGTTTATTTAATGTTAATTTTCACTTTTTCTATGACCCCAAATTAGCAACATTTTACATTATGTAATAATAAAGGGAAGATAAACATAGTGATAAAGATGAAAAACATACCTACTAAGACAGCTCTAAATCATGCTTCTTTAAAAGAGAATAAATCATGTTCTTATCAATACGTTAAAGAGAAACATGACTATTTCAAAGTAAAAAATAAAGTTTCAGTCTAGATTATTATAGACTAAAATATAAGGCAAAGCAGTATTTAGAATAATGATAAAAAGATTTCTTAAAAAAAACAAAAAAACAAAACAAAAACAGAGCAACAGAGATCCTACTTTCCTGCTTACTCTGCAATGTATCTATTTTTAATACATAGTCTAAAGGTACTGCTAAAATGGCTACTTAAATCTGAGGTTGTTAATATCTGGTTACTATAGTATTTCAAAGCAACTTGTGAATTTAACTCTTAAAATACTGGAGTATAAAATAACGTATCGGCTTACGTGACAAAAATTCAGTTAGAGTAAAATTAACAGCTCTAAAAATTGGGTGCAAGTGCCTTTGAGCTTCAGCATTTCTTTCATGAAAAATCTTTTTATTGCAAAACAGCAATTAAAGACAATTATTTAAAGTTATTCAGTCATGTTTATATACTGAACATTTCTATTAAAACATTTCTTAAAAATAATATCAAGGTATTAATAAATTTTATAATTTTATATAATTTTATAATAAATGTTAACAGATTCAGAATCTCAAATACCATGGTATTTAAAACATATAAAAATCCCAATTAAAAAATGTTAAGCTTAATTGTACGTACAACCAACTTCTAGAAAACTTCATTACTTACTGTTCACTGAGTATTACTTACAGAGATTAACAGTTTTAAGAATTCATCTGTTACTTATCCTTAGTGTTTTGAATAACCCTTTCGCACTGTGTATGTCTCAAAGAGATGACCATCCCTACTCTGTTGTGCTGAGAAAAACAAAAATTTCAGTAAATCTTCTTTAAGATTGTTCTTGTCCTGACATATTTTAGGTGACCACAAGCAGGAATTCATAATGATAAAAGCTACGATATGAGGAGAAATTTTTTAAATGCTTGTTTCGTATTTATTGTATAAAGTCATTTTGACATACCTATACAACTGGTTGTGGCAGTTTTCAGACATGATTTCTAATCAAAAAAAAAAAAAAAAATTGCTCCAGGTTCTTTAGAGAAAGCTTGCCGCTGGGAAGTTGATTTTGGCCAAGTGCCAAAATCATGTGCAAAGGGGCCTCATTAGGGATTCATGGCAGCCTTCAGCACTAACAAAAAATGTGACCCAACAGGCTAAATCAGTGACTAAAATTAAAAAGTAAGAGACAAAGACAACTTACTTAATATTCCTTCCAAAGCAACATTAAACTTTTTTTGGTAATTAAACCCTTGTTAGTCTAATGCAGTGTTCCTCTGTCCTCAAATGATTGTACAATTACTCTTTAAAACTTGTCAATTTCCCTTCTAAATACACTTTCTTTCTGAGGCCGTTCACAAAGATTTTGCTATATAATAAAACTCTAGATCCACTATAATCCGTTCAATAGCAGAAAACAAAATCGTAAAAAATGCAGGCTACAGCATTCTCTTAAGATTTAAACAAACAAATAAAAAATAAGCAAACAATAGTCAGTACCTTTTAAACTTCTAAAAAAGTGAACACGCACACTCCAAACTCGTGTCGGTTATGAGGAATCATTCTCACTGCCCAACTTTTCCCCAAAAAAGTAGATTTGATAGGTAGCCTTACCTAGATGTCTTCCGGCTTTTCTGCAGATCAAAAAGTTCCTGCCTAAGCACACAGATATTCTTTCACAAACCATAAAGGCCCTTTTATGAATCCAGCACTGTAACAGGCAGCTTTCCACACCACGTTGAGAGCCCAGTGCGTCAGCTCTCAAGATAAAATACATTGCTAATACACAATTAGTGGGAGAGGTTGTCTATTGGAGAATTTATCGTAACGAAAGAAGGAAAAAGGTTTTTTTTTTTTCCCTTTTCTTTTCCTTTTTTTTTTTTTTTTTTTTTTAAAGCAAAGAGGGTGCGGTCAGATGTTAGGTTTTGCCTGAGAAAAGGGCCCTACACTGCACTAGTACCTAAATACTAGCAGAAGCTGCCTGGGAAGAGAGCCAATGGAAGGACTTTGTTTGACCCAGCTGCCAATCTCCCCTGAAGCCGTGCGCCAGACTAAACACTCACACTATTTTAACTCAAATCAGGCTACAGCAGCTGTTTGCTTTCCGGCTCTGAGCTCTGCACCCATCATGGCCTGTGCAGTTCACCCGGCAAGCTCTGCTAGCTGCCTGACTGAAATCTGTTCCGGGTTGGGATTTGTCATTGGAGAATAAATTTTAACCCTATTCTTTATGGTAAATATGGACTGTTTGTTGTTCGGCATTTAGATCTGGTAATTTGGGATAATTTTATGATCTTTTCCAGGAAGAGCGAGATTTTATATCATGAAAGAGAATGGAGATTTGAAAGTAACAAGGATTCATATATTTCTTTGAAATTCTAACCTAAACTCTTCTGATGTGTTCAAATCAACACTAAAATAACTTTTGCGTGTAGCAATAACAAGGCCCCTACTATGCACCTCCAAGAACAAAGATGGTATCCATTCACCCCTATCCAGACTTCTTCGACCCTAACAAGGTTTCAGAAAGTTGGCATCTTAGGACCAGAGGGACTCATAGCATTCTTAGAGTCAGTTCTGACTGCTTAATGATCTGGAAAGTTCCTCCAGAGGCAACACCTAAGCACATGAGTAGTTTGTTGTCCTTATATAAAAAAGTACCAAGTGGCCAAATTTATCTTTCATAAATTTATAGCTTATTTAGTTACTAGGCTGAATGTAAAAATCATATCTTGAATTGTAAAACATTAGAATTGGCCCATTAGTAGTCTATAAAGTAAAAAAGAAATGAAACTAAAAAGAAATTAGAAAGAGGAAGTATAATTTAAGTAATTATCAAAATTATCTGATATAGCAGGGAGAAGAGATCTTATAACTAAGATCTATTGCACACTAGATAGGAGCCAAACATTTCATATGTAGAGGTAATAAATCAGTAAGTTATTCAACATGTGGAAAAGAGAGAGAAGTCAGGAGGAGTGTAATATCATAGACTGTAGGCAAGTTATTCTTACTCCTGAGTAAATTCCTAATTATAGACAACAATGGTGATGGTAGGAGAAGACAGCATCTTTTCACTTAACAGATTTTAGTTTCTGTTGTTGCATCAGGGGAAGAAAGATGTCTCTTCCTTTAGGGTAAACACTCAGTAAGATTCTTTTTGTTTTTAACATAACTAATTTGGTTCATACTGTACTTAGAAGATGAGCAAAAAAGAAATGTTTCTAAAATACTAGAAAAATATGCCCAGGAATTTTTTTAAAAAGATGTTTTTTCTGCTTTAAATAGAGTTTACTTTGTTTCTATTGCTGCCCCCAAATGATATGTCTGTTTTCTTATCTTAGAAACTAGAGTTCAAAATTACAAAAATTATAATTTTATAATAAAATGTTATTACCTCAAATCGAAAGTAGCAAAGATGGTTATAGTGAGGTCGAACTATTAGGTTTTATGGGTACACATAAACTGAAAGACCCAATTCATTAAAAATGCATGTCAAGATAATACTATATAACAGGTGAGTTACTATCCTTATTCTGAAAGTAATACATGTATAAAACCAGCGATTCCCATTGGACTTGGCTTCTTACATAGCAGAGTATGTTTTGATGCTCAAAATTCTTATGAAATCAAATAAAATGCTGAGAAGTGGTTTCTTTTTAGTTCTTTTCTTTCAATCCAAGAAAATATTCAACATGTTTCTCTAAATGATCTATTATAATTTACCAAGCATATTATTACCCATAATCACACTGCTACATTTACTTCTGCAGTAGCTATAAAATGGCAGTCTCATAGTAACATTTGTTCATCTCAGTATTACTTCTCTTACACTGCATTCTGCATTTCTCTCTTCTCATTAGACATTGTGCACAAAGTAGTTTTAGTTCACTTCACAAGTGTTATGGGCTGAATTGTATTCCCCTCCCCACAAATTCATATGTTGAATTCCTAACTCCTAGTGTCTCAGTATGTGTTATATTTGAAGACAGAACATTCAAAGAGCTAATTTAGTTAAATGAGGTCATTAGGGTGGGCCCAAATTCAATATAACTAGTGTCCTTACCAAAAGGAGTTAGAACAGAGATCCACTAGGAGGGAAGATCATGTGAAGACACAGGGAGGAGAAGCCATTTGTAGCCAAGGAGAGCGATTCAGACAAAAGCAACCCTGCTAGCACCTTGATCTTGGACTTCTAGCTGCCAGAATTGTGAGAAAATAAATTTCTGTTCTTTAAGCTATCCAGTCTGTGGTACATGTTGTGGCAGCCTGAGCAAACTAACACAATGTCTAAACAAAAGAGTGAAAAATTATCTTATTTTGGAACACAATTTGTTTCTGTACTCAGGTGTTTGATTTTCTCCAAGAAAGCATAAAATTTATGAAGTGTACAATATTCACATTTTCCAGAAAAGAGGAAAAGTTACAAGTATGCCAGAGTTTTATATAAAAGCCATACATGGTGTTAAGAATAAAGGCAAATATAACACAGTTGCTACTCTCCCATGATGATTCTCATTTTCATATTTTGAAGAGGAATATTGTGCTTAAGTCATTGTCTAGCACATAATAAAATTGTATGTGCACAAGTGATATGCATGGAATTTGAAAAGAATTATGGAATAAATAAGTGCTTAGCTTTTCCTTTAGGACAATAAAAAAATGGTATGTCAACTTCTGATTTGGCAACATGATTTTGATTCATGGACAATTTTACAGTCAAGGCCTGGCACTAGATAAAAATTTTATATCAAGAGTTGGAAACAAAAAAAGTTAAATATAAGGGGAGAGTTCAAATAACTTTTACAAAGGGAAGAGGTTCTCAAAGAAGGAAGAGAAATGCAGGTGCCTTGCAAGAAAGTATAGATAAAGGTAAATGAAAGGAGACCAAAGGTAATCAAAGATAAAACAAGTCAAATGTGTTAATCAGAATATCCTCAAGGTAAACCATATTTGCCCTAAGAGTTAAGGGATGGACGCTTCACTTCCATGAAGCTGGAAGCAGCAACATGAAGGTGGGAAATGGATTAGGGTAGAAATACCTTTGCTGTTGCAGTATGCAGAATTCTAAGATGGCCCCTAAGACCCCCATTCCCTGTTGTCACTTGTACAAACACTTCCCCTAGAAGTTGGGTGGAATCTGTGAGTACCATGAGATAGTTGTTCTGTTGTTCAGGTTATCAACCTATCTGTAACCATCAGTAAGATCTCCCTGTAAAGTTACTACAAGGAAAAGGAAGAAGCCAATAGCAAATTAATACATCTGACCAGAAGACGCAAGGAAAAGGTGATTGAAATTACCACTGCCACTGTTTTACCTAGCAGAAATTCCCACCAACTGACATGTGGATGTAAGCATTCATTCATCCTTCGATTTAGCCATCCTCTCAATTAATGCTAACCTCCTGTGCGGCGCCAAACTAAGTGTTGTGTGGGATAAAACAAACAAACAAACAAACAAAAAACAAAAAACACAGCCCCTAATTTCACGTTTCAGATAGTCTAGCTAGCAAACTAAAAACCAACAGCCAGTTCTAGAGAATGGCACCGTGTTTGTTGAACATTTCAGAAAGCTGAGATGGCATTGTCCAGTGGTTTTGTAAGTGCAATAGAATGTTATGACAATATTGATAGTTATCATATCGATAATATTGACAATATTGATACTTATAATAAACAAGTTACTGTGAAAGATATTATCATGGAAAATGACATTTTTTGGTCTCTCTACAGCTTCATGATGTCATTGTCTAAAGTGCCTAAATATGTCATTGCTTATGTAAAATTCTGATTGTTAACTTTTCTTTTATTGTTAACATTTCCCTTATTATTTCTTATGCTAGTTGAGACCCCAAAAGTCATATATTCCTTAAAATGCTAACATTTCAAAATAAAATCCAAGACATAATCATTGTGCACAAAAGTCCATTACTATTCCAAAGTAAATTGCAAACCACATTACAGTAGCTTTTATTTAAGTAAAATATGCTAATGATAACACATTACTCTGAATACCTGTTCCCTAACAAGACTACCTATAAAACATGAAGTAACTATAAAAATAAATGTTAAATGTAAATTGAATGTAATCATAGAACACACAAATTATTATAATAAAAATGATCTTAAATGAGTACGTAATATTCCCCATAAAGATCATATGTTGGCATTTAAAAGAAAACATAATACGACATATGAAAGAGACAAAGAGAAAGAATTTCTTTTTACTTCTTAACTGTAATAGCAAATGGAGGTGCCCACAGACACATACCATACAAACAAACAAACAAACAAACAAATAAACAAATAAAACTACAGTGCATTTAAGTAATGGAAAGAAGATTATCTATTCTTATTAGACAGATTAAAATTTCAAAAATGACTTCACATTCACACTATGTTTTTTCAAAAAAACTTTTCCTGCTTCACTCAATTTTCTGATCTATAAATCTGCTTTTTGAGGGAAACTCTGTAGGCATTTTTATTAATTTTGAGTATATGTTACAGTTTCAGAAGGATCAAGAACAATCTAAATACACACAAGGGGAAATATGTAACATGAATAGCCCAATATCTATAAATGAATTGAATTAATAATTAATAACCTTTCCCCAAAGAAATGACCAGACCCAAATGGTTTCGCAGGTGATTTCTACTATTTAAGAAAGAAGTGATATCAATCCTCTGTAATCTTTTCGAAAGTAAAAGCAGAGGAACCTTACCTAACTCACTCAATGAAGCTAGCATTACTCTAATGACAAAAGTAGATTCAAGAAAGGAAAATTACAGACATATCTCTCATAAAAACAGACAAAACAAACCTCGATAAAATATTAACAACAATTTAACAGTATATGAAAACAATTATACACTACAACCAAGTGATATTTATTCTATATATCCAAGGTTGGTTCCACATTTGAAAAATTAATCAGTTTAATACATCATATCAACAGGCTAAAAAAGGAAAATCATGTGATCATACTAATTGACACAGAATACACAGAACAAATATAAATCTTGGAAAAGAATAAATAAAACTATCTCTATTCACAGATGATGGGATTGACTATATAGAAAAATCTCAAAGAATTAAAAAAATAAAAATAAAGCAACTACAGCAAGATATCAGGATGTAATATACAAAAGCCAATTGCCAGTTAAAAGATGAATAAGTTCTGGGGTTCTAGTGAACAGCATTATGATTGTAGTAAACTTTACTATGTTGTACATATGAAAATTACTTAGAGAGTAAATCTCAAATGTTCTTGCCACACACACACATACAAAAAAATGGTAATTATGTGATGTGATGGAGTTTTTAGCTAACACTATGGTGGTAATTATATTGCAATATATATCAAATAAACATGTTGTACATATTATATTTACACAATGTTATATGTCAATTATATTTCATAGCACAAGTAAAACGTACATTTAAAACATATTTTAAAAAGCCAATTGCTTTCCTCTTTATCTGTAATAATAAAATTAGAATTTGAAATTTAAAGAATAACATTCATAATAGTATCCAAAAAAGTAAATACTTAGGTATAAATCTAACAAAATACATACAATACATATAAATGGAAAACTACAAACAACTGTTGAAACAAAAAAAGGTGATCTAAATACCTACATGTTTTTGCTTTGTCATCTGAGTCTAGGACACAAGGACTCCAGTATAAATGAGCACATCTAGCACCTGTATTGGGTTCTAATACAGTGATGTTACTTCAATAGTGTTCAACTTTGATACTATGTGATGAGAATGACAAATTACTTTAATGGGTTTCCTCCCCAAAATATATTACTCCTGTCTAGGCAGAAGAAAAGTATCAGATGCATCCAACTGAGAGATAATCTACAGAACAAATTGACCAGTAAACCTCAAAATCGTCAAGGTCATTAGAAACAAGAAAGGTCTGAGAAACTGTCACAACCAAGAACAGTTTAAGGAGACGTGACTATTAATGTAATATATCCTGAATGGGATCCTGGAATAACCAACCACCGAAGTAAAAAAAGAGGGCTTAGGGAAAACCTAAGGAAATATGAATAAATTCTGGATTTTAGTTTGTAGTAATATATCAGTTATGTTTGACTAATAATGACAAATCTATCACACTAACATAACTAGAAACTGGATGTGGGGTATATAGAAAATCTTTGTACAACCTTTGCAATAATTCTGTAAATGTAAAATTGTTCTGAGATTCAGTTTGTTAAAATGGATACTAGAAATATTTTAAATAGGAAAGAAAAGGATTAAATATTTCACGGGTATGTTACTCATATTATCATAGGGGTGGAAGCAATGTCCAGAAAGCAATTCCTGTGAAATACATATTAAAGTAATAAAAGTACTCCTTGATTTCTGTGACACTGTTTCCCTTAGATTTTTTCTTCACATATACCTAATTTTGTTTTTAATATTTAAATGTAAGTGCTACTCAAGATTCCCTCCTTAGCTTCTTTTTTTTTTTCTCACTCTACGCAGACCTGATTGACTGTTTCGTAAAGTTTCAAAAACATGGCATATAAAAATGTAATTGAAGAAAAAAATTCTCAACAAAAATAAATAAATAAAAGATGTTAAAGGGCAGATCAAAGAGATTTATTTTGCTTCAGAAAAAGAGAAAAAAATTATGAAAGAAACTGATCAATAGAATTAAAAATGAAAAGATATTCCATGGATAATTAATATTCCTGGAGTATCAGAATAGATTTAAAAATTCAGATATCAAAGATAGAGAATAGAACTTTCTCAATCCTAATTCCAAATGAAATAGTTCACCATGGGCTTGGCAAAATTGATGGAGGAAAATACAGACCTAAATCACTTTAGCAAAGAAAAAGTTATAATTACCATTTTAAAGGTCAATTCTTACTAGTATCAAAATAGAAAAAGTGTGTATGTATGTATGTGTGTATTTGTTTATCCATATAGGAATAAAAATGGGGTGTTCACATTATTTCTCTAAAATATGAAAAATTGGCAATATCTATGTAACATTGGGTGAAATTAATTTTTGAATAAAAGGATTTAGATTCGACATAGAGATCCCAAGTGAATTATAATTGCCTGAAGCTAATCGAACTGGAGAAAAACTAGACATAAGTCAATCTATGCTCTGCATTCCTCTAACCACAGATAATTGGTTTATAGTGGTCTGGAGCACATGACTATAACTGATCAGTCTTTCATGCATAAGGAGGCATGTATACCTGGGAGTTACTATTTTGTAACTATGAAAGGACCAAGCTTTGAGGAAAAAACTGACACCACAGAAGACAAAGATGAGAGAGAAGATAACTAGGACCTTGATGATATTATTAAAATACAAATTTAATCCTACCCTACCTATAAGTGTTTTCAGTAATCTGAACCAGTGAATTTCATTATTGTTTAAGCCAGTTTGAGTTTATTTTTCTTTTACAAGACATGGAAAGTATTATAACTAATAGGCTAGCAAAAATTCTTTATGTGTAAAGGCAACAAAAATATATCTTAAATGATCAAAAACTAAAATATCTTATTATTCTTGAGAAAATTGCAAAAGACATGCTGTCTAAGAGCTGAATCAAAACTAAATGTCTCTTGATGGATGAATGAATAAAGAAATATACATACAATAGAATATTATTCAGCCTTAAAAAAAAAAATCCTACCATTTGTTATAACATGCATGAATTTGGAGGATACTATGCTAAGGGAAATAAGCCAGACACGGAAAGACAGATACTATGTGATTTCACTTATATGTGGAATCTAAAAAAGTCAAACTTAGAAAAACAAAATAGAAGGGTGGTTGCCAGGGACTGGGGGTTGGGGAAAATGGAGAGATGTTGATCTGAGGGCATAAACTTTCAGTTATAACATGAGTAAGTTCTAGAGGTCCAATGTATAGTATGGTGATTGTAGCTAATATTAATGCATTTTATATTTGAAATTCTCTAAGGTAGTAGATCTTAAATGTTTTTACCACATGCACACACAAAAAGGTAACTATGTAAGGTAATGGAAATAGTAATCAGCTTGATTGAGTATGGAAATCACTATACAAGATATACTTATATCTAAACACCACGTTGTACACCTTAAATATATACAATTTTTAGTTTGTCAATCATACCTCAATAAAGCTGGAAAAAGTAAAATAAAAATAAATTAAAAATAATAACTCAGTAGAGAGGCTTTTCTTACTCAAGCTAAATCTCAAACTCTGTATTTGAACTTGGAAATCTTCCCTAAAATATACTTCTTTTTCTTCTACTTTTTCTGTACTAAGAAACAGATTTGTTATGCTATAGTCTTCATAACATAATGTTGAATGACCACATAAAACAGTAACAGTATATTCTATTTCAATACTTGCTAACAATGGCTTAATTGTTTACAAATTGGTGATACCATGCCAGAGTCACTAAATTAAAAAATTCTTTCATTTATTTCTTCTTCTACAGGAAAAAATGTTTAGACCACCATGATGATAAGTGAGAAAATCTAATAAAAAGTTTTCAGGTAGATATTTTCTGAGATAAAACTCTAATTTATACCATTTACATCAAGTTCCTATGCATGTGCCTCTTATAATTATGCTTCAAAGTCAACCAATAAAGAATTATCTTAAGAGCAACAGTACTAACTAAAATGTATCGAGTACTAACTTTACTGAATTAGTCATATAAATTATCTCCTCTAATCCTCACTGTAGCCCAAAGAAAAACATTATATTGTATTGAGCTGAATAGTCTCCTCCAATTTTATGTACACTTTGTACATATGAATGAGGTCTTATCTGGAAACAAGTGATGTGATCATGTTTAGGTGAGGTTATACTGAACTAGAATGGACTCTAAATCCAGTGTGATTGGTGTCCTTGTGAGAAGAGGGAACTCTGTCACAGAGACACACATGGAAAATGCTATGGGACCATGGAAGCAAGGCCAGGAACACCATGCTGGCAATCACCAAATGCCAACAGAAAGTCATGGAACATTTTCTCCCCTGGGTCTTCCAGAAGGAACCAGTGCTGCTGACCCTTTGATTTCTGATTTCTGGCCATCAAAACCATGGGAGAATACATTTCTGTTATTTTAAGCCACCCAATTTGTGGTAATTTGTTGCCATGGGCCTAGGATTCTAATATGTTACTATTATCCCCATTATATAGATGAGAAACTAAGGTTGAGAGAGGCTAAATATTATTCAAGTAATGGAATAACAGGATTAAATACAAGTTATCTGACACTGGAGCCTGTGCTCCTCATCACTACCTATACTGTGTCTAAAGTAATATTTATTGAGCGCTCAGTATATAATGGGCATCTACCCTATAAATATTCTTTGCAGTATAATCATTGTTTAGCTCTCTAATCCTATCTCTTGCAAATTATCCACATTATACCATCAATGCAAGAAACTATGTTCATTGTCAAGTTTTCTTTCCCCAATCTGAGCACTTGCAGTGACATTCTTTTTTACAGCACTTTGCTTGACTGTCTTCTATTTGGAGGCAGCATGGGTGTCAACTCTCTTAGGAAGACTTTTGTGACCAAAGTCTAGTTTACCATTCTTTCTATGCCCTGCCATAATACAATAAATACTTCTAAATAACGTAAAAATCTATTGTAAATTGTTTTTATACATCTCCCAAGATTTTAAGAACAAGGGCTATTCTTCCTTCTTTGCATCCTAGTAACCCACACAGTTCTTGGCATTGAGTAAGCATTGCTAAGTGAGAAAAGTACTGAGTTGAATATTTAATGTTAAGTAAAGTGGAAGTCTTGAATTGCATAGAAAATATAGATGATTATAGATTAATTTTAAAAAAAGTTTGAAGTGTATGGAGTACATACAAATTCAAGTACAGGAAGATACCAGGTTCTGGAGAACAGAATATTTTTCAGTCATTTCATACTTTCATTAACAGACTTGAGTATAACATGATAAATGAATGATTTAACACTGTAATTAAGTGATTTTCTTAATTGGAATATTTGTTCCTTTATTGTGTCTTAAGAATGTGTTTGTCTTCTCATTTATTCCTTTGTTGAATTTTTGTGGGTTGAACTGTGTCCCCCAAAAGGGCATGCTCAAGTCATAATCTCTGGTACTTGTGAATGTGAACTTATTAGGAAATAAGATCATTCCAGAAGAAATTAAGAAAGTCAAGATCAGGCCATATTGAAATAGGGTGTGTCCTTAAACCAGTATGACTAGTATAAGAAGAGGAGAAGAAACTTAGTAACAGACACATACAGAGTGATGACAGCCATATGAAGATTCAAATTCCCAGGGAGAATGTCATGTGACAATGGATGCAGAGAATGGAGTGATGTCTATACAATCTAAGGACCCACCAAGAATTGCTAGCAACTACCAGAAGCTAACAAGAGGGCATGGAACGGAGAATTCAGAGGGAGCAGGGTGGGCTGACACTTTGATGTCAAACTTCTAGTCTCCAGAACTGTGAAAGAATATATTTCTGTTGATTAAAACTACCCAGATTATGGTACTTTAAAATAGCAGCCCTAGGAAATTAATACAAGTTTCTTTATCTTGAATATAATCATAATGAATTTTATTATGGTTTCCCCATTTTCTATCTAAAGTATCTGTTTTGGGTTCATGAAACGTTAACTTCTTAAATGTTTACATTTATTGCAATTTTCTGGAAACTAAAACAAAGCAATCATGGTCATATAAACTGAATTTGATATCCTATCACACTGTGTATGTTCTAATAACTTTTTTGTTAAAACTTGAAGATAGAGATAAAAGTTACTGAAATGGAATGTAGAACTCTCAGGAAAAAGGCATTGATGGCAAACAGACCTGCACTCTCATCTGGCCAGACCTTTCACCACGGCATTCCCTACACCATGAAACATATTATATTTCAAATTTATAATCTTCAGAAGATGTCTGAAATGCTCAGTAGTGAGAAGGAAAAGCCTGTTACGGTTCTGCCATATCTGGTCTATACTTCACAAGTCCTGTCTGAAACATAACATATGGAATGCTGATGAGGTTTTAGGGTTAAAATCTCAAGTCTGCGAAAAATATGATTAACACAATTAGCCTTTTGAACTAAAGGTCTAAAATATGACACATTTTAGTTTATAAGCAAAACCAGTGGGACATAAAACTGAACAGATATGCAGGTATAAACCCATAACTTTTAGCCATCCTTTCAGAGAATGTGGTACCTCTGATCTCACAAACAGTATCACTGTGATTAAATGTAACAGAGCAGATATCAAGAATGTGCACTGCCCTAGGGACCTTAGCCACAGTGCAAAGCATGCTGTTTGTCTTGGGAAACTTCTCACCTCTTGGTAAACTCTCTTAATAAGCCCTCAGGCATCCACTGCCCTCATGCTGCCCTCTGGCTGTCCCCTCGCCCAGTGAATGCCCATGTCCCCTCCTCCTTGAACATCAGCCTTGTGCTTCTTAATCAAACTTCCTGTCAGTTCCGTTTTTCAATCAAAACTCCAGTTTTCTCAGGCTGGCTGATTTTGGCAGGCTCTAAGCAAAGTCCTAATCTGATAATCTGATTAAATTAATTAAAAATAAGTTGTAAATGGCTAATAGCCTAAATTTCTGAGAGAAGCTGAGTTGACAATCTAATTTGTAGAATATACAAAAGAGATGTAATAAACTGAAAACTTTCAATGTCCTGCGTTTGTACTTCCATTGCCTCCTTGCCTCCCTTCCTCCCTTTCTTCATTCTTTCTCTCCTTCTCTCCTCCCCTCTCTCCCTCAGTCCTTCCTACATTTCCTTCCTTTCTCTCCTCCTCTCTATTTTCCTTCTTTCTTCTTCCCCTCCCCTCTCTCTCATTACTGAGTCAGCAAGGTGGCACTTCCTTTTTGCATGGTAACTTATCCATATTATCCATAAACTGGTTTCCAGATAGGAATCAAAACTCAGGCAATCACTGTATTTCCCAAGGCAAATGCAACTTCCTCATTCACCAAGGTTGGCAATACCTATACTCTTAATCTCCTCTGCTGGTGACTCTTTAAATCTGTGATGAGAAAAAAATATACATTCAACTGAAATTCAGGATTATACTTTCCATTCTTTAAGTTGTTAAAGATAATAGTAATTTAAAACATGAAGAGTGAACAGTGCATTTGAAGCATCATGATAAGCCATTTCTTTTATTTTTTATTATGTTTTGTTATTCAAATACTTGTCACAAAATGCTATTACTGATCAAAATATCTTTCCCAGAAATATTAGGCATCTTTTATAAGAATTTATCGATATTTACATCAGGTCATCAAAGCAAAGCACAACAATATGTATCATATATTTATTACTACTAATTATTTTCTTAAAATATTAATTAATAAGGAATACCATGGTTTATATAATTAATTTAATCTTCAAAACAACATTACAGATTTGGTACTTTTATATACTTGCTTTTAACAGATATGGAACACTAGGTCTTGGTGTATATAAGGAACTTTCTCAGATCACACAATAAGTAAATTGTATTTAAAAATCACTGCATGAGTACTTAGAAAAATATGTGCTATCTACTTCTCCAGGAATAGAAACACACGCGCGCGTGCACACACATACACACACACACGTGTGCGCGCTCATTCCTTTTTTAAAAAATGAATCATATATGACTATTGACACTACTTCTAGCTCAGTCCTCAGTGGAAGGTGTGGAACTAGTATGTGGAAGTTAGACTAAACTTGAAAAGTTGTCTTGCATGGAAAGAAAATTAATTTCTGAGATTTTCTTAGACTAACCTGGAAGAAGGCTGGTGGAAGAGATATTGTGGCCAGGAGAAGCAATAAGAAGTAGTGTTATCCGGATCACTTCCTCTAAGGGGTAGTCCAGAGTAATGGTGTGGGCATGCAAGTCAGGCTTTGGTGAGTTTACAAATAATGCCTTTGGTGGTAAAATGGTAAACTGACTAGATGAAGAGAGATGGGAAGTAATGTCTCCAGGAATCCTAATCAGCAGGTGGAAGAGAAAAATGAGTTACCCTAATCACTATAAAAGAGGAAGGAAAAAAGAACAGATTCTTATCAGAATAAAGCTTTATGCAATCTAAGAATACAGTCCCAATCTAATATTATTTCATGTATTTATATTGAATAAATTGTTTGGGACTTTTCAATAAAAGTTGCTAAGTAAAATACCACCAAGTAGCAGGCTATGTGAGGGAAACATTTTGACAACAGTTCAGTAACTATTATAGCTGACTGTTTTAAATGATAAAAGTAATACCTTCTTAAGGTTAAAAATCTAATAATACAGAAGTATATAAAGAAGCCCTTCTGTTATTCTGTTCCCTGGATATAATCTAGGTGTGTTTTCAAGACATTTTCACTACAAAAACAAATATATACCCACTTATCTTGTTTCTTTAAAAAAAAAAACAAAACAAATGGACTAAAATTATATTTCCATATATATGTAAATATAGCTATAATGTAAGATTGATATAGTTTTTTTCTATAAGAGATCTTACCATACACATTATACTATAACTTGATTTATTTCATTTCTCTCCAAAATATGCCATGAACAACTTTGCAAGTCAGAATACACAATCCTAATACAGCGTTTTTAAAGAGTTTCCTAATATTCCATAGTGGTGTCTCATTAGTCATTTACTAATCCGTTTTATCTTTTTCCCAAGCAGAATTTTCACACATTTATCTATATTACCTTATGTATTTAGAGACCTAAGTTCCAACTCAAATAGTGTGTTTAATCATGGGAATACTGTATACTTTTTCTTTGTTATCTAGAAGAAATAAGATACGGAGGACTTGGAAAAGGTATTTTATCCAATTACTTCTTATACATTTCACACTGCGTATTTTGGGGGTAAGAAAGTATATCTGAAGCCAAATGGCTGTGTTTAAAATGCCCTGTAGACCACAGTTAAGTGTGTAAAACTTTAATAAACTCAAATTTCCAGTTACTCTGGCCAAAAGTTTATGTTCAAGAACTATTAATTGACCATCTAAGAAGTAAACCTAAATGTTGGGATAGATGGTTATGAAAAACATCCCTCTGAGGATTCTAAGGAAGCTCGCTGAAGGAGTCAGTGTGAGCGGAGTCATCCATGCAACAGCAGCTATATTTTCATCTTTTTCTTTTGCATATCCCCTTGAAACTAAAGAGACCCTTGTGTATGGAGAAATTTTACAGCTGAGCAGAAGAGACAAGCATTTGGCTGAGAAATAATATCGTAACTCAGAGAAAATTTGGCCTCTACGTTTGGCCTTCTACAATGATCTTATTAAATTTCAACTTTTTCTTCTGGAAAAGAGATTCACTAAAAGAAAAAAATGTTACAAAAAATACTTCTGGCACAATCACTAAATATCACTTAGATATTTTCTAAGTGGGGACCGTGTTCACCGTCAAATGAGGACATGGGCTTGTCAGAAACCAAGATAACTTCCCCTCTCCCCTGACCAAAGGAATTACTAAAATACATGGACTTTCTAACTGTTATAGTTAATAAAAAAGATAAAATTAGTTATCAATTGGTAGAGATACAGGCTGAGTATCTTTGTTAATAGAGATCAGTGAAAATAAAATAGGCTCCCAGAATTCCAAAGAATAAATATCTTCATAAGTATAAATGAGGTGGGAGGCAATGTCTGCATTAGCAGGGGTAGGAATGTTATGCAAGAGGCAGAACAATTTCCAGAGTTTCCGGCTAAGATAAGGAAAAAACTATGAGTTTCTATTTATAACTGTGAGCAAAAAGAAACAAGCTCAAAACAAAACCCTGGAGGTGATAGAGATCAATGTCATACAATAGGGGCCAATATCAGCAGAATATTTTTAAAAAATAGATGTGTTTTGAAAATATATACTTTAGTCAGAAGATAACTGAAATCTATGCAAGGATTTACCAAGTGAGTATAAAACAAAAATGACTGGAGTTTTATATACTTTTTTTATTTGAAAGAATAACTAAATTTGGTTCAGGTATTAAAGAAAGTATTAATTCCTCTAAAAATATTTATAATTAAAAAGAAGTCACAAGGGTGCAAATTTAACAGTGAACGCCACCTGGAATACACAAACACACACACACAAAACTCTTCATTTCCTTCAAAATTTTCATTTTAATCACATCTGTTCCAAATTAGAACTATGTCAGATGAAATTTTTTCTGTCATCAAGATTCTTGAAAAATTGATAAAATTCATTGTCTCCATAGAAAAAAAGAAATATACACACAATATATCACTTATAATTTCATAAAGATTACTATTTTGTATAAATCTTACTCTTTGATCCCAATTTAAGAAGTTCTAGTCTAAAATAATGGCCCTAGCTAAATAAAGTGTGATCTATTAATGGTTTCTGAAATTTGACTAGTAGAAGAAAAATCTAGCTCTTGCCACCATGTCTCTGGAAACATACAGCATTTTCTTAGGCACTGGATTGGGTGTGATGGTGGTAGGGATGGGCAGAGTACAGAGCCAGAAGCATGTCTTTACTTGTGCTTCTGAAATGACTCTGGAACCCTCTTTCCTTATATTTCCTTTGCTCTTTTAAGTCTCTATCACTCATTCTCTGAGAAGCCCTAGAGAGGGCATGGGAAGAGGAAAGGAACGTTATGCAATAAGTTTCTAATATCATTATAGAAAACACAGTAAGAAAAGGAAACAACTCAAGACACTAGACAGTTTTATAAACTAAGTAAAACTAATTTGTTTTTGTAAACTAGTAAAAAACTCTTTAAGCATCAACATACATTACCTGCTGCATGTCTATGTTAATCTTTTGAATGACTTAAAACCAAATTTTAATAAACTGTAAAGTTTTAGCTTTTTATTTTATACATCAGTATTATAATTCTAAGTGCCATTTTAAGAAACTCCATTGTTACAGGAGCACAAATATCATAGTAGCAATCTTGAATTCTCCCTAATTAAAAATGGGAGTTAAAATTACCTGCCCTGGGTAATAGTCGAGTGTCTTTTATACCAAGTTTATCAAAATAAGCTTAGAAGGGTAGACGAAAGTTGATTCAACTGTGGTTACATCTCACCACTGCTTGCAACAGAGACTATCTTGAGTATGCATTTTATATGTATGCAGCTTACAAATGACAGCTACACAATGGAGTTTTAGAAACTTGGCAGCACTGGTCTATTTGCAAGTCACTTACCATCTTGTGTATTTCATTCCCTTTTTTGTTCAGTCTTGACATCAAGAGTTTTCTTTATCTCAGAAGCAGTAACAAGGTCCTGAAAAGTATTTTTATATTATAAAAGATTGCACTAATGCATACATGTACAAATATTTCCCTAAATAATGGTCAACCTTTTAAAACTATTTTAAATATTTATGAACAGATTTAGTTCTAGAAACAGCAAATTAGTAGATTGTCTTTAAGAACATTTGATTTTTATTGAATGCTGTCAAGACATCAAAATGTGCAGATTCACCTTTGAAAAGTGTTAAATTTGCATTTATTCTTTTGTCCCTAGGTTAACAGCTGGATGTTGTTTTTTAAAGCATCTATTTGAGGTGCTAAGAGGTCCTTATTAGATAAATTAAACAAACACAGCATTAAACTTCAGAAATGAAGTGTCAGAATTGATACCTTTTTGATCTGTAGATCACTAATGGAGCAACAGTAAATAGCAAATAAAGTGGTTGTGTTTCTTAACTTAGCATATTGGGTTTGATAAAAACTGTTTTACTTTAGTAACTGCTCAATATATTGTTCTTAGTGATTGAGAGAGAATGTATTACTTTCTAGAGACTCCTAGCTGCTTTCATTGCAATTTTTCCTGCCCATATTATGAATGAATGAATTAATGAATGAATGAATAGAAAATAAAAGCCAATGTCCTCTGTGGTGCAGTGTAACATTATCATCCCTGGGAGGAGCATGTTTGTTTGCATGGCTGACTAAATAAAATAAAACAAAACAAATATCTATAACAATGACAAACCAGAGGTGATTCATTTGAAGTCAGTTCAACAAATCAGTATGCAAGTATGTCACTGGACTAGATTAAAAGGGCCACAAAAATCACTTGGGTGGTTTGTAATCCAATGAGTAAAGCAAACAGACATGTCTACAACTAATGATGAAACAAGAAATGGTATTAATCACAACATAAGAGTCCTTTAATTATTTTGAGCTGATCAGGGTAGACATCACTGAGGTATTATTTGAATTATACCTAAATGAAAAATCATCATGTACAAACACAGAAAGAGAGAGGAAGAACAATCCAGATTAAGAGAACACTATGGTTTAGGATGCAGAGGACAAAGTATGTGATGGGTGAAGCTACTAAGTGTATTGAACCCCAACCCAAGTCTGGGAGTGGAGGTAGGAGAAATAAGTTGAGGTTCAAGGGGGAATTAATAATGTTGATGGCTAATTGAGTTTGAAGTACCTATGAGAAATCCAGATCTAAAGCTCAGGATGGATATTTAAATTAAAGATAAAGATTGAGTCACCTGCACAAAGATGATAACTGAAGCTTTGGGAGCTTTTGATAGTCCCCAAAAGATTTAAGGGTTTGAGATAGCCAAGATTACATGCATGGTGTGGTTAGAGAAGAAACCTATGGAATACCTATGCATATTTAAACACAGTTAGAGAAGACGAGAATAAGAAGAAACATTCTGGGAAGCAGCAGGAGAACCAAGAAAGACTGTATCTCAGATATTGGGGGAAGGTAAGTGTTTTGTGAAAAAATAGAATGGCTGACATCAAATGATACCCACAAGTAGCAGATTAACTATTAGAAAGTCATTTGTACTCTTTGAGGGAGCAGTTTCCATGAAGTGGTAAGGAGGAAAATTAGATTGCAGATTGGGTTGGGTGAACTGTCAATAGAGCAAACGGTCAAAATGAGTGGAAAAGTTAAATTGGAAAAAGTAGAGTGGGGAATGAGAGACCAAAATTTGATGTGTAATTATAGATATCAAACTGTTTTTTAAATTAAAAAATAATTTTTTCCATCAAGCTGAAAAGAGATCAGAACAAAGTGACATAAAAAAATATATCAAAAATGTCTGTGGTCTAAAGAAAGAAATTCCTTGTTTACATGTAAATTATCCTGTGTATATTCCAGTAAATAAGCTAATAAATAGAAACTTGGAATGTGATTTTCAATCTAGCTTTCATGTGACTTTTCTCAATGTAAAAAAAGGTGATAAAGACCAATTTTAAAGTTGCCATAACATTCAATTTTAAGTACTCAAAAGACACTATTAATCCTAAGTGAAACATGGTCTTTGGTGATGAAAAGTACCTCATCAGTGTTGGTGGACTATTTTACATGTTTCCCAATAAGAGCATTTCATAGAATATCCTATAACAAAGAGGCAAGCAACGGCCTATAGAGACATAGAAAAAGGAAGAATCATTTGGATTACCTCACTGAGGCCTGGAGAAATACTTGTCTACCATGGAGAATATGAGGAAAGGTATTAGGAAGAGGCAGGGTCATTCGAAGGCAGCAGAGTATTCTGATGGGTAGTGACTGAGGCATAAAGGAGAAAGACATTTGGAAAAGAGAAAAAGCCTAAGCAAAGTCATAGAATAAAAAATAGCAGGTTTATTTTCATAACCTAATTTAAATGAGAGGTAGAGGGACTCTAGGGTTGAAATTTCTTTGAGTGATATAACATGAACAAGACAGTTTGGGGCTTACACAACCTTGGGGCACCCTGAAACTTATGTGTCACAAGTAAATATTAAACCCTCTCACTTTAAAGGCCAATTCTATGAAATGCTGGTCAATACATTTCTGATCCTAAATTCAGCATATTTTCATAGAACTCAAAGTACAAAAAATACAGTTTAGTTGCTCCAAAGTAGTACTGACAAATCCCAAAGATGCTGGATGTTCTAAGTATGTTCTAAGTCTATCATTTTGTAAGTAGCCAATTACTACTCACTGCTAACATCTAAAAGGTCACTAATTCAGATTACCCTATAGGATCCTACACCTGGCATCTATCTGATCACTGAGCTTTTACAAAACTGAAAATCTCTTTGTTATTTGGATATGGATTTCATTTTAGCAGTAATTGCTAAGGTATGTTGCAGCATTTTCCTCCAGGAAACAGTAGTCCAGAACATATTAATTGGTCTGATGTAAAAAAAAAATGTTCCTTAAGCAAATATGTTTGGTAAACATTGGATTTCCTGCAGGACTTATCAGAACCTTGAAAATGCTAATGATAATTATGGTATTTAACAAGTAAGAATATAATGTCCATCGTTACACAAACCAAATAAAAATTTAGTGACACTAGTGTCCCAGAAAACACACATTTGAAAACTGCACCAAATGCAACTCTGTTTCATCTTATTTTAAGTCTATCATACATTAGATGGAATGGCTTAACCAAATGTCTATAAAGAAAGTGGAATTTCTTCAAAACAATTTGATTTCTCCATGACTGTAGTTATAATTTCAATATTTTTCATTTAATGTTATTGAAAAATTTTCTCTTTAATTCCCTTCTTTTAAAGTTGATACTAGCGGGAAAAAAATCATGAATCAACATGTCACTTTCTACCAACTTCTCTAAAGGGAATGATATTTTGTTAATGGGAAACCCAAAATTTATACATTTTATAACATGGTTAAATCGTTTGAAATGATCACTTAAATGATGATGTTAACACTAAAATAAGAGAACCACTGTAATAGAAAACCAGAAAAACTACATAAATTTAAAAATAATTAGGATATAAGAAATGGAGTGGCCATTTGAAAATATATGTGTACTTTGCAGGTCTCTAAGTTCTACGACAAGTCAGCCGTCATGGTACATCCATGAAATGTGACTATATAATATCAATACTTCGAAATTGATTCATAATTTCAGGTATTTGGATCTGAAAAAGAGTAGAGAATCCTACACAGATCATATTATGGTTCTGTAACTTGAGAAGTGAAAGCATGTGAATGACCAGCACTAGGGCTGGATCAGCAGAAAGGATGATACTCAACTAACTAAAAACATTACTGTGTGAAACTACATTTCACAATGCCCATATAGTCATCAGACTGTCTCACAGAGAACTACATATTCTGCGTTTGTAATAGGGATTGAAGTTAAAGCTATGTATTATATATGCCATTATATTTTTTAATTATACATACGTTAACTAAGGCTTTTGGCACTTTCAACAGGCTATTTACATAATCATCATTATTTTTGGTTTGCAGCCACCTCAATTAACAAAAACTAAGATTATCCTTTCTCACATATATGATCAGAATTGCCACACATATGGCAGACACTATGTATCCTTCAAAAAAAAAAGTGTAATGTATATTTTAATACAAACTTTTGTTTTGGGGGTTTATCAATATTTTAAAAAGCGCCTTTTATAATAGTTCTATAATCAGATATTCCCACAGAAATAATAATTTACTTAATTGGGATAGCCCACTCTATCTAGAGAGTAAAATGTTTTGAGAATATCTGAGTCTTGAGACAAGTGCTGGATCTGATTGTTCTTGTTCCTAATAAGATGCAAGTAATGTCACTCCAACTCTCTCCATGTTGTTGTTACATTTTTTCTCCATAATTTTAGTTAACCTTCCCTCTCCACTATACTAAGCAAACTCATGAGACAGAAATATTATTTGTCATAGTATCTAGAAAAAGCCATCAATAAACATTTGGTGCTCAGAATAGAATGGCACTTCATTTCAAAATATTGGAATTCTTATATATGATATATTATTTAGGATACAGAAATAACAGGATCGCTAAAGCAGAGATAGGTCTTTCCTCTCCAAGCAGTAAGTGTTTGCTTCTTGCTCCCTATTTTCTTCCTTGAAAATAAGCACAAGCCTTGTGTGTGTGGCCACCTCTAGGGAAGAAAACAGCCTTCTGTTCCTCTTGGGACGTTCTTCTCCAAGATACACACATAGCCACCTTGTCAGGTCTCCTAAGTTTGTACTCAAGAGTTACCTCCTCAGTGAGGCCCTTATTGGCTGCCTAACCTATAATTTTTTATCATCGCCTATACCCCTCTTCCTGCTTAATTTTTTTCTCTTTATTATTTTTCATTATTTAATACACTATATGCTTTATATACCTATATTGTTTGTTATCCACTTCTGTCACTAAAATGTAGACTCCATGATGGCAGGGAGTTTAGTTGTTTTCTTTCAGTTTGCGTTGCCAGCACCCAGGAGAGTACCTGGCACGTCACAGGTGCTCAATAGATTAAAAGAATAAATTATCACTATCATAAAAAAAAAAAAATATCTTCTATATACACAGATAATTCTGCTAGTTGGTGCACTTTGTTAATTATCTTCTCAAAACCATTTAATAGTTCAACAACAATGATTAAATTCTGACATAGTAAATGATAAAATATTAGATAATCAATAAAATGTGACAAAATATGTAATGTGATAAGCAAATGTTCATGTAACACATGAAAACAACTTTAAAAATATGTCAAAAATGGTGAAATAAGATGCATATTGTAATGGTCTGTATCTTATCTATGCCTCTATAAATTTTATAACGTTAAATTTCCCCAACCTTACTTCTCTGTAAGCCCAACAAGCACATTCAGATTGGTCAGTTCTAATCATTTCATTGTTTATCCAGGTTTTATATTAATTTGCTAGTATTTTATGACTCTTGTCTTTTAGCAGGACTTGAATGCCCCACATTTTGGTTATTTTTTATAATTAAGTCTGTAATAAATGTATTCTAAACAGGATTTCTGTGCAACTGTCATATTATAAAAAAAGTAATTCAGATATTTTCACATAAAACAAGCCTTTAAAGAAAGATGGTCATTACTACATTGACTATCTCAACACATATCTTGAGGCTTGTTCAAAATTTGGAACTCAAATCTATATAGATTAGACTTGTACAAGGGATTTTCATGATAGTTATTGAGCACCTTTCATTCTTAGGCTGGGGTTTTCAAAGGCCCGATGAGTCAGCACTTGGGATGTCTGGGGTAGAGCTTAAACATGTGATTATATTAGAATCTTATAGGTATTTGACTTTTTACTGGGTGTAAAAATACCTGCAGTGATTAAAATATATAAAATATAATGTATTCTTCCAACAAATGAGAAGTGCCCATTACCAAAGGCACACTTCTTTTTCTTATAAAAGAATTTGTAAAGTTTAATCTTCAAATAGTAGGAACATATACAAGTGAGTCCTCACTTAACATCTTTGATAGGTTCTTGAAAACTGCACCAGTAAATTAACATAGAAGGAAACCAATTTTACCATAAGCTAATTGATATAAACTAGAGTTCCTAGGCATATTTCTGGTCACAAAACCACTAAACTTATAAATAAATCCTCAAATTCTTCTAATATTAAACACTTAAATCAATGTGAACTATACATACATTTAAGAAAAATGAATGAAAACAAGTAAGAGAATTATTTTTCAGCTGGATTATTCCAGTTCAGGGCCACAGGTGTCTGGAGCCTCTCTCGGCATCTCAGGGCATGAGTCGGGACCCACCCTAGACAGGACACCCTTCTATCCCAGGGCATGCTCACATGGACCTACTCTCTTGGACTGAGACAATTTAGAAACACCAGTTCACCTAACGTGCACATCTTTGAGATGAGGGAGGAAACAGTGGTATGAGGAAAAAACCCACGCAGTCATGGGGAGAATGTGCAAAATCCAAAAAGACAGAGTAGCCTAAGCAGGGAATTGATTATTTTTTTCTCATCAACATTATAATGACATGATGCTATTCAAAAGCTGTACTTTCTTGGAATAATGATGTTTGGTGTACTGTGTTTGAAATGGCCTCACGATGATCATAGAATGGCTGCCTTTTCCTCCTTTCATTCCCAAAGAGTCTCAACAAATTAAATAAAAATCTGAAGGACTTAAAGTTACTTTCAAAAATCATCTCCTTAGAAAAATTTAAAAAAATAATCTGAATACAATTCAAGGCTGTAATTTTCTGACAATCGAAGACAGAAACCAAACTAAAATGGTATATACACTTATCAGTAGTGAAAATTTCATACCAAAGTAGTTTGAAAAGGAGAAATTAGTATCAGGGCTACTTTTAAGCCATGACTAATTTGAGAAGAGTTATGACAATTTAAAATATGTAAACCATCTTGAATGCTATTCAAGCAACAAGTGCCAAGTATTTAGACATTTAAAAATTTTAAGATGCTCAGCATTTTAACTGGTGTGTTTAAAATGTTCTCTTTTTAATTAAGGAATGCATTTGTAAAGGCTAATATTAGAATGAATGAAACTACATTAAGTTTTATGGTATTTAAAAAATGTAATATCCATATATATAAATTTCATTTAATGAAAATTTAATATTATATCTTTAATAGGTCATATTTGGGTCAACTTTCGACATAAAAAAATGCAAGTCAAACAGCAAAAAATTAGTGTATCTAAGAGATATTGAGAAAACAAGCAAATTTAAAAAGCCAGAATAATTTCACAGAAGTGGAATTCTTTGGGATGTTGTCTGAAAATTCAGCAATTAAAAAATAAAAAGAAAGGAAGGAATAAAAGAAAGGAAGGAGGGGAGAAAATAAGAAAACAAAGAGGATTAAAATATATACCTCCATGTAGCACTAATACGTATTACTTAATGTGTGTCCCAAACATAAAGTATAGAATAGGCTTTATGTGTAAATACTTAATGGTGAAACAGTAAGGTACTTTGTGAAAAGTCTCATGGATAAACAATCGCTTGGAAGCTACTTGTGTCATGAACAGGAGAGCGGGTATTTTAGGGGAGGAAAGTGAAGTTAAAAGGGCCAATGTGAAATTTTAGATCATATGCTCATAGTCTAGAGAGAAAAATACATCTGTCCTAGATAAATCTGTTCTAATTCTGGGTAGAACACGATTTAGAGAAACTTGTTTTGATATCAAAATTCCCTGTTCTTGTCCTAATCAAAAAGGCAGCATGTGTAATCTCACATTTTAAGACAGATTAAATAAAAACAACTTTTAGCTACATACCAAATATTCATTGGAATACAGGGGAGATCATTTTCTTTGTATATGTTGATCCATCTATTTTTGGGAGAGGAAAGTTCTTTAAAATCAAATTATCTACCATTTGACATCTCTTCTTTTACAATAAAAAGAGTCCTTTACTTAAAAATTTATATTTATTTAAGGTTTCAGCCGCTATATATTTACCTAGATTAACCTTCAAAAATCACTTACAATTTATTTTTTCTTCAAAATATCACTAGTTACCCACTTACAATGTGTACTTTTAAAAACAATCATTGAAGAACCATTTTATAAAAGCTATTTTAATATAGATTAATGAAAATACCATTTGTATTTTACATAAATATATTTCCAATAACTGGAATTAAAACCCATGGTGAAACATTATTCCTAAAAACAAATACATTTAGTAAATATAAATTATAAAATTATCTTAAAAGGCACTTTATGAGCAAACTATGACTACACATTACTACTGTTAACTTTTCCCTAACCCAAGGTTTTAAATTCTATGTAGCCAAAGTCTTGATTTGCAGCTGGGGTGGGGTGGGGTGGGGTGGGGTGGGGCAGTGGTGCTGGTGGTATTTGATTTCAATTCTCCACTGTTTTACTATTCAGAGGTATCATCCTCAAAACATATTGCATTTTAATTTGCAATATATAAAAAGATGATTATTACCATGTGAAAGAATTCTTTATAATTAGAGAAAATGGGTATTTGGGGAAGAGGCTAGCATTTGTAAACAATAAAATTGCAGATTTCTATAAGTTGAAACAACAGGAAAGCACCCAGCTTTTTGTTATGCTGGGTGCCAAAGGTCCAAACGCATAAGTCACAATGTCCTAATGAGAACACCTGGCATTTGTTTCTTTTAATATCTCTTATTTAAGGCCTGGTAACAATCAGGCATGAAGTGCCACAATGTACTCCATTTTAAACACCTCATCTTGTAGTGATTGTTCTTTTTAAAGAGACAAATCTTTAGTTACTTAAATGCACATGATTTGGAATAGAAAATGTATTAACTATAAAGGATAGCCATGTCCTCGGGACTGACATAGATTTTAATTTAGAAACTAGAGGTTAATTGAAATCATTTTAAATCAATCAATAATCGCCCCCAAAATCTGTTTTAGGATGAAAACTATGTTTAAAACAATCATTTTAATTCCTCAAAGTTCTTGTCACAGTACTTAGTAAAATATAGTTGGTATGTATAATTCATTAGGTATCATCTAGGTTCTGTACTATGTTCTTCAATGGAAAATATTTAAAACAGTGCCTGATATGTTTTAAGTTATTATTTTTATTGTTATTATGAAAGGTAATATCTGATTGAGGTAATTTCAATAAAGTTGAAAAAGTTAAATAGTTACTTATGTTAGATTTTCAAAAGTTTGGTTGAAATCACATTGCATACATGGACCTTAATTATCCAGACATAGAAGTCGTTTACTCTCTAATTATATTCTAATATAGGAAGATTTTTCAATTAGAATATGGAGGCATTTTTTCCTCCATTTCTCAAGGCAGTTTATAATGTATGCTCTCCATGTCTATTCTCACTTCTGCCCCATGGCTCCAACAGCTGCTATAAAAAGTTGGTTAGAAAGTTCTGAAAAAGAGACAGTATTCTTCAAATTGCACAGAAACAGATTTTTCTTAGTAGTGACTAAAAATCAAAAGACACCAAACAAACAGAAAAAATACAATTAATGTGCTTTAAGCAATTACACCCAGAGAGAAGTTTCTGCAATAAATACATCCACTTTTATGTAAGGAAATGATCAGTTCTATGGAAATTATTATAGGACAAGGACTGACATTAGGCATAGAAAAAGACTAACTGGGGACACAGAAACAAGAAAATAAAACAGGTTTCATATAGACACAGAAATGAGTGTTGTTTTTTGTTTGTTGGTTGGTTGGTTTATCTCTCTTAGCAGCTCTTGGTTAAATATTTCATCAGTATTCTAAATGGAGACACTAGTAGTAATCACCAGGCCAACGTAGTGGTTATGCAGCTTTAAACTGATTGCAGTTAAAGAATTTTTATATATGCTTAAATGAACTATTTAGAACTATTTAGTCTATAGTGTTGTTTTCCTCAACAGTTTTTTTGGCTATTTGTATAAAAATCCATTTTATTGATGTTTCCTGAACTGGAGTTCAGAATATTCAAAGAAAAGTTTCTCTTACAGATGCAGATGGAACACATATTAATCCCATGTAGGTATGCCACATGTTCCACTAGACTTCTAATTTAACAATACTTCAACAGACATATGTCTTGATGGACCTCATTAAATAATATCACCAAAAGCAGTTTTTATTAATAGAACTGGTGGGATTAAAGTACATATTCTCTACTATACACATAGGTCAATAACTTGATAAATATAATCACCCTGGAAATAAATAGAAACCATAAATGAGAAGAGAGAAAACATATACGGAACTATTAAAATCTTTGACAAGTGTTTTGGGAAAATAAATCATTAGATATGTTAATAGTGGGTAAACAAAACAAGAGAAAACAATAAAAAAATAATAGTTGTGAGAACAATGATGTTCTAGGAAAGGTATACTAAATTAGTAGCAATCAGGAGTAGGAAGCAGATGCAGATATGGCTGCTCTGAGTTGCACTCATAAGGAAAGAGTTTAGTTAAGAAACACATCTAATGCTGGAGGCGAAAGGAAGGAATATCGAAGTTCTTCTGGCGCTGTCCTAGCTCCTCCTTTCACACATACTTTCAGGAAGGTTAAATATAACTCCTTTCTGGAAAGAATCCTGCAACTTTCCCAAGAGAGTTAATGGATCTTGTTCAACATTTTCAAGAATTTGGCTCATATGTCTGGATTGTAATTATTTACTTTTCTTTCTTCTAAACTAGTATATGGGCTTTCTCAGGGTTAGATCAATATTTTACTCAATTTGGTGTTTCTCAAGCCTAACAGTAGTACGTATAATATAGTATTCACTCAAACTTTCCTTATTGTTTGCTCAAAAAGACCTATACATTTAATCTTTCCCTAGGTATTTTTTAGGATTATATTCTTTGTTATCATACTTATGACAACTATTTTATCCTTCATCTGAATTATGTAGTATAAATATGTTCAAGACCCCTTTACTTCCTAACCTTTTTCTAATAGGTGGAAGATCCCAGGCTTTCTTTGTAAACATTATTCCATTATTTCTAGGCACGCTTTCCTTGTTCCATGCTACTCTCTCTCTATACTTGAGATTAACATATTTATGAATCCAGAAATTGTTATCACATTCTCTCTCTATTGTGTATTAGCCTTTTAAACTCTTCAATTTTAATTATGAAGTAATATGAAAGAAATAAAATACAAATTAGTGTAGCAGAATTATTGTTAAACCTTCAAATCACCAGAATGGTGTTAGAATAGTGCCATTCTCTTAAAAACTGGAATGACACTGAACTAAATGGACAGTCTGCTATAATTCTGTCGCTGAATCAAAAATGTTGCCAAAAGTTAGCTTTTGGAAGGTAGGCTAAAAATAATTGTTAATCTAACAAAATCAAAGATGAATATATACTTGTATACATGTGTGTATAATGTGTGTGCACATACAGACACATGCTTTTGCACACACATTTTTGTTTGTATACATGTACACAAATACATATCATGCATGTGTGTATAAAAAGTCACAGAGTGCTGATTAGTAGATAGGTGTTTATGTTAGTGGTTTTCTCTCTTTAAAGACAGACAATACTGGTATAGAGGAAGTCTCTGATTAACACATATTGCAGAGTGTTGGGTCACTTAAATAAGTCCAAGGCAGGATGGGACACTTAAATAAGTCCAAGAGCAGGGTAAAAAGAGGGGAAATGGGATAAGAACAGGGAATATTTTCTCTACAAGTTTAATAGCATGTAGAAATTTAAAAGCATAGGCAGAGCTTGGTCTAGCCGATTTTTTTCTTTTTTAATTCTTATTCTTGACTTAGATTGAGGGTAGGGTGGAGAGAAGTGGTGAGAGGCTGCAGAGGTCTCTGACTGTGGACGCTGGACCACTTCCTTCTTTTGGACACTGTGGCTTTCTCAGAGGTGGTGAAGGAGGAAACCCACTAAAGAGCAGGACTGGAAAGCAGTCGAGTCCTGCAAACTCTGGGCTTCTCAGATGTGGTGCTGGCCGCTGCCACCTGCGGGCCCTGTGGTCACAGCATTGTAGTGCCAACCTTCGTCTACAAGCGAGTCCAGAAAGCTCATATGGCCAAGGCTATGACAGGATAGCGGTGAAATTCAAATGGCAACGTCCTGAGGTTTCGACCACGGGCATTAAATAAAGAGGGGAAAGTTCTCCCTCGTCTGTTTACCAAATTTTGGTGCTTAAAATAACTAGTCTTTTCATTCTCAAAACTAATGACTTAAGGCAGTTATAAACAAAGTATCAGTTGGAAACTCAGAGTTTAGTCTGAATAGCAAGGGGGCAACCTTATTTAGCAGCACAAATTATGTCTAAATTTGGAAAAAAAACAGGTGGTCAGTGTAGAAAATTATACTGACCAATCTTTTTCCTGACAGAGCTGTCTCTTTGAAAGTGAGGGTGAGCTGGGCACTTATCAGAGAAAGGTTGTTGCAGGAAAATAAGAACAGGAACACTGAGAGATTCTTAGAACCAAGAAAGTCTAGTCTTCATTTTGCTATATTTTATTTTGATCCTTTTGTTATTTTATATTCTACAGATGTTTTAATAAAATAAAATTTTAAAATGTAAATATAACTCTTGATGCTGGTCTTGTAACATATGGTTACATAGTGTAGGTGGTCAGTAAAAAATTTCTATAGCCAATATTGGCTATCAGAAGAATATGGAATGCCATCTAATTCTCTAGGTCCCCTTTGCCTCATCTATAAAATGTGGATAATGATGATGACAGTTACTTTAATGAGAGCATGCAAAGGTAAATATAAAATATAATATCATGGATATATGCTGTTATTTTGGGGAAAATTCTATTCTGATAAGAGTATTTGGAATGCCTAGTAAATAATGAGTTTAACTCCCAAACAGTTATGTGTATTTGGAAAAGGAGAATGGTGAAAGATAATTTAGATTCTAGCATTAAGCAGAAGTAATATGCAACCCAAGATGAGTAGGATTTAGTAAGGTCTTATGTAGTATGTGCTATTGCTGATAAAAGTCTCAAGAAGGTGAAAGTCAGATATTCTTTTGGCTCAAGCCTCATGCCTATTTTAGAGATTTTAAAAAAAGTTCTTAGACCTCAATTTTATGTAATATTATGTTGTCATGGAAAGAGCTTAGAATATGACTGACTTGGTTGCCTGGAGCATGGAATCGATACAACTGACAAAAAAGTTGAGGGACTAGTTAGGATACATGTTGAAATCAGAGGCTGGGGTTCATGGAAGATGTTCATCCTCTGAGTTGCACATGAGGCAGAACACCAAACTAAGGACAGAAGAACAAAAACAGGAGTTCAGAGGAGATTCCACATCCAGGGAAGGGCAAAAAAAGCAAATTATCATCAAAGAAGGAGTTTTGAGTGCTCCTAGGGTTATGACCTACACACCTGGATCACAAAAGACAGGTAAGTTCCTTTGTGAATCTGTATGCCTAAAACTGTATTTGGCAGTAAAAGTTATGAGTCAGATGGAAAACTCCCTTGATACACACTAAATAGTCCAAGATATTTTTCAGATGTATACAAACATCATACAAACATCATGCCATCATCAAGTGCCATTTTCTCCAACAGTTTGTCCTCTCCAATGCCAAACCCCAAAGGAGCGTAGGCCTGTTAAACATCTTAGCAGCTGTGACATCAATGAAATAGGAGCCTGTGAGACAGCAGTAAAGTATCTCTTAGCCATTTTGGGATATCCAACTCTCAGTGGCATTTTAAGTCTGGGAGTGAATATTTGTTCCCGACTCTGCATTTTTACTACTAATGTGTTTTTCATTTATTAATTTGTTCACAAAATGTTTATTAACTATCTACTCTGTGTCCTGCACAGAGTAAACAATGATGGACACAGATCCCATCTTCATTTTTATTAGTTATATGCCTTACAAAAATAAGACTGGGAAAATGATTAAAATACTAAGGTTTATAAATATCCACCCTGTAGACTCCTTTAGCTCAGTGTGAAGGATATATTCATTTATCACCTCTAGTAGCTCTAGGAGAGAGCCTGGGTAAAGGGAAAGATACAGTCTTCTAGAGGTTCCAAGATATGCCCAAGATCCCATAACCTTGGCTGGAAAGGCTGGCCAAACCAGATTTTAGATGAGGCACTACTGCCTAGTTTTTTCCCCGCCATATCAGTGTTTTTCAAATGTTTCATTTAACTTGGTTAGAACTCTTTGCTTAAATTATATATTACTAGAAATCCCAACATAAAAACAAATAAAAGCTAAAGTTATCCATTAGAATCAGGCTCAGAGTCTGTGCAGTATGTCTGTCCTCACCCCTTCTGTGGTCACCATGTCACTCAGTGGAGAAATCCTCACACTCCTGAGGGCAAGGTTCTTACTATTTATCATTCAAAGTTCAAAAAAGATGAAAGACCTAAAACACTTAGAAAACTTAAAATATGTGTTTGGTTCTTGCCATGGTCTAAATGTTTGTCCACTTGCCCCTTCCCTGTTGATTTGTTGAAGCCCTAATTGTCAATATGATGGCATTTGGAGGTGGGGCTTATGCAGGGTAATTAGGTTTAGAAGAGGTCAAGAAGGATGTGATTAAGAAAGAGGAAGAGATGAGAGTCTGTCCTCTCTCCTAATAGCTTACCATAGCCAATATTTATCAAAACTTTTTATCATCCCCCCCATAAACATTTTAAGAAGGCAAAGATACTTTAGTTTCATGTATATGCTTGAATCAATGTTACTATCCCTATATCTCCACTATGACTAAACAGATCATTAGTTTTATCATAGAAAGAACACCTAGTATATAATAAAATTCAAAATAACCCAGTGAAGCAGTTTTGAAACTGTTGCTATACCTCTCATCAAGAAATTTCAGATAGGAAATGGGACTACTAAAAAATTTTTGAATAGTGGCTTAAATTTAAGGAGTTCAGTGTAAAAATATTATCCTTTGAATTTTTGTTACAGGTCTTAACCCTAAATTAATTTTCTGTGATCTTGAGGATGTCACTACATTGTTGGGTCTGAGTTCAAACCAATTTGCCTTTATTACTCTCATCAGAGGGGTCCATAATTAGGATATAATCTTTAAGCATGGGCTCTAAAAACTAGAAGGGTTTTGATACATCAAGAATAATTTTTCTTATGATTTTCATCATGTTAATCTTCACCCAGCTCTACTTTTCAAAGAACATCACTTGTTAAAAGATATTTCAATTCACATTGCCAAGCAAAATAGCACATCGTGATTCCTCTCTACCACTTTAATGTTTCTACCACTATTAGCTTAAAGGAAACTCATGTATTCACTCACTATACCCTGAACACACATCATCTCTATGGCATCATTGACCATCTTGTCATTCTAGGACCTCTCATTGGAATGTACCTCTCCCTTCTTCCAAATTTCACCTATTCTTCAAGTGCTACCTCAGATACTTCTTCCTCTGTAAAGTTTTCTTAAATACATATGCTAATCTTCTATTTATCATC
The DNA here is from genome assembly GCA_028627145.1 of Eidolon dupreanum. Lineage (NCBI taxonomy): Eukaryota > Metazoa > Chordata > Mammalia > Chiroptera > Pteropodidae > Eidolon > Eidolon dupreanum. The sequence goes on from CM053507.1 coordinate 15,586,751, forward strand.
TCTTGATGGCTTCTGTTGCCTTTGCGATACAATTCCATCTCTACAATATGACATACAAGGCTCTTTGTGATATGATTCCTGCCTCTAGCCTTATTAATAAATGCATTTTAACAGATAATAATAATTTATAATATACCAGGCAGTAGGCCAAAATAATGAATCAGACAGAGAAGGTCTCTGTCATCGTGAAACTTGAATTCTAGTGGGAAAGATAGATGATAATAAGTAAACAAATATATCGAAAAAAATTTCAGATAGTGATATGAAGAAATAACGCAGGAACATATAATAAAGTCGAAAGAGGAGGCGGATCAAGAAACACATCTTTGAGAAAAGGATGTTTCAACAGAGACTGAATAATAAGATGTCAGCTAAGTGAGAATTCAAGGGAGAAACATTGCAAGGAAGACTAAAAAGTGTCAAAAGCAAGAATGAGCTAGGTGAGACATATGGTTGCAGATGAGCCCAGAGAAATAGTCAGAGTCAGTTCAGGTGGGGTCTAACTGGCTAGGTTATATGGAATTTAGATTTTTCTTAGTATATTAGAAAGCTACAGAATGATTTTAAGCAAAGGAAAGAATGCTCTGATATATGATTAAATTATTATTTTGGCTGCTGTGAGGAGAATAGATTTTATTGTTACAAAAATAGAAGTTGTGAGAGGAAGTCATTGCAGTAGTAAGCTCATCTCCAGTCACCCCTACATATTTTAGCTTTTCCTTGGATGTAACTTGCAGAATGATTTTCCCCCTAACATAGAGAACTTGGAAATGGAATTCTGTTTCATGGATTAGGATGTTGTTTTGAAGAGTGATATTCTGTGCTGTAGAAGTCAGATAAGATAAATGTTTTTTAAAATGTAGCAATATCAGCTGTGTTAAATGCAGCATTCATTAATTCATTTCATTCATCCACAAAATATTGGTTGAAAGTTAATATGTATTAGGCACAGTGCTAATTTCTGAGATTAGAGAGGTAGTGAAAATAACATCTAAATAATAGTAACAGTAGCTAGTATATATGAGACATTTACTATAATTTAAGCTTTTCACACACTCTTTACATATATCAACTCATTTTTCCTCACAACAGCTCTATGAACTTCATATTATTATTTGCCATTTTATAAATGAGACCAATAGAAGAGAGAGGTTAGAAACTTCCCCACAGCCATTCAGCTAGTATATGGAAACACACGGTTTTGAACCTAGGATGTCTTAACTCCAGAACTTAAACTTGTCATCTATTCTATAAAGCCTCTTTGTAAAATGAAGCACACATAGCCAGTATTTTCATGGAGCCTACTATGCGATCATTAAGATAACTATTAAGCAAGATTATAAAGAAATACACTAATAACCAATGGTCATGGATTTTGCAAGAGTAAATTTTTGATAACCTGAAATATTGATATTCCCTTAATAATTTCAGTGAATTAAGAAAGAAAAAAGATATGAGGACATGAGAGCTGTTTTGGCCATTTATCTGAGAAACTAAAGAAAGTATGTCATAAGATAGGAGCAAAAATTGGAAACAACATTTTCTTTAAGAATGAAAGGCTCTGAATAGATTTGTAGGTAGAGTGTCAATTGGAAAGTAAGCACAGAGTTTAAAAAAAAGAAATATTATATACAGAAATCCATCCCTCTTGGTAGGTATGCTAGAACTTACGGTAACGAAATTGTATTTAGAACAGGAAGGAAAATTTTGTCAACAAGGTTTTGAAGCAAAGAGGAAATAGAGGGTGACCAGAAATAAAATGAGATAAAAATTAAGGATAGAGTATTTCACATTATATGGCCATATTCATAGAAACATTGTATGGGAAATGAAACCATATGTAACATAATAAAGATCATTAAATGGTTTTGAAATTCCACATATGTATATCATTTATTCCTTGCTGAAACAATATTAGAAGTTAATATCAGAACTATTTTGTTATAATTTGTCTTATTACATAGAAACACTGATTCTTAAGTATTTTGTGTATTAATTATAGAACACACCATCACATATGTTCAGCTATTCTCATTTTGTTTTGAGATTGTCTTCGTAAAATACCACAACTAAATAACCCCACTATCAGAGTCAGTCTAGTAGAGACGCTTAATAATTTCAATCTGCATCAGACCCAAGTAAGATAAATCAACAATGATATTTTAGAAGAGATTATTCTGATATGAAAGCAAACTTGCTAGTCACCTAGGACTTGGGGTAACTTGATGTGGTCCTTCCTATGTGGCTACTACATGGCCACAGGTATATCACTTACATCTGAATATACA